>OX401415.1:13161430-13406430 GCA_947846245.1 Cerastoderma edule | reverse complement strand
TATTTAAAGAAAAATTGTACTTTAGTTCAACGGTAACGATACGATATGATGATATAAGTAAATAAATATAAGAAAGGCAGCTTAACTTTTATAGCGCTGGAACCGACTTCATGCATATGGAAACATGTTAGATCCAGGCCAGCCGCCAAATAAATTGGCGGCAGGCCTGTGATCTAACCTATCTTTAACTCTGAGCATCTTACCTCATCAAAATCAAGCATATATTTAAAGGTTTTGGAAAGCAGACGACACAAAGTCCATTTTTAAAACGTTATCCAGCAATCTAAGGGCTTAGTGCAGAAATGTTATTGTACAGCCTTGAACGTCCCCATTAACACAATAAGGACAGATAGCTTAACCCTTTCCCAAATAACACATTTTCGACTGTCCAATATAAAAGAGTTTGCAGACGACATTTCAAAATGTGATGAAATTGGAAAATAATCTACTGATAGGGCAGTAAACATTGTGGGAAAAGGAGAACTTGCTCGTCACGAGCAATTTCTCCTTTTCGCACCATGTTTTCTAAAGTCGTCTGCAACAAAGTGGTCAAATGTCGTTATTGTTAGGGAAAGGGTTAATCCCACCAGCAGACAAAAACAGAAACTTTAATTAAAGATAATTGTATGTTCTATAAGGTAAATATCGTGAGACTTAATGATCTATGATCGCATCATAAACCTCATTATATGCTCATCAACTATGATCTTCTTTTGTATTCAACTATATTTTTGTAATATGGCAATGTTTTTGTATAACATTACAAATAAAATCAATGTTTTCTGTATAAAACGCTACACCAAGTTCTACAAAAAAAGTGTTGGACTTAAACAAGCAATGCATTGAAATATTCAAAAGATATTGATCTGATTCGTAAGACATTGTTTCGCAATCGATGTAAAATTAATAAGTTTTAAATGAAATATTGGTTGGACGTGTAGTGACTATTTACTGATGCACGTCAAGTTATCTAATGTAATATATAATCTTTATTAAAGTCTCATCTATAATAAAAACATATACATAGCATTAAACATTAAAATATATGCATATGGCCATTCGATTTTAAGTTATAAGTGACAATTATTTACAATAAAAAATACAGTAGACATAAATGATAATTATAACGTAAAATCAAGATTGAATTATCCATTGTTAATCGACACTTTCTTATGTCATTTATCATGTGGGTGTTACAAACGTTTGACTTCGCATTTGGTTACCGTATAGTCGTATTTTCGTCATTGGAAATATTCAGGATAGGTAAGACTTCACCATCAAAGCATTGAAATGCATAGAAGCTCGTTTCACTTTTTTATCAAATGACAAAGTGCCATTAAATCACCAATTGAATGTTTGTTGGCTACAGAAGACATTCGGCGAGATAATTCCCCTTCAATAACCAACTTCTCAAAGACGATTTAACCCTTTACCAAACGCCAAATTTTCGACCGTCCCGAATTGAAAGAGTTTGCACACAACATTTCAAAATGTAATGGAAATGAAAAATAATCTTCTGTTACGGCAGAAATAAATGTGGAAAAAGGAGAAATTGCTTGTTAAGAGCAATTTTTCCTTTTCCCACAATGTTTTCCAAAGTCGTCTGCAACAAATTGGTAAAATGTCGTCATTGTTTGATTATGAGTTAAGGTATCAATAAAGCCAATCAGAACTATGTATTGACGCGTACATCCTTCTATCTTAACTCAATAAATGGGATTGATGCGGTATTTATGGAATGTCCGTATGACGTTCGATCTTTCGGACCCTTTGTTTTACCGTGAGTGGAAAATTTCCATCGATAACATACTCGGTAAACGAAATGCAATAAGCCATTTCAAAATGAGTTACAGTTTTTCCACAATATTTATGAAGATAACATTCGACATTCATTAAAAAGTTGACACATGCATCTTAAATATATTATGAAGTTCAGTTCGTTAAAATTTCCATTAATACTTTTCAATCTTTCTCATCTCAAATTCTAACTGTCCTGGGTATTGTCTAACCAAGCACTTTAGGCTGATATCTTGCGTAAGTTCAAAACAGCATTCCATCTCATTTCAATATTGGGCTAAGTAATATTGCAAAGTAGTACATCATTGGAAGCGTCTCTCCGAGACAATTCCAACGACGTGCCACGCTTTAATACTTTGATTCCATGTTTATCTGTTTTGTGTGTTTTCGTTTAATATTAAATTAATGTTTATCTGTTTTGACTTACGCAAATATTTTCCTAAAGTTGTTTAGTAAATCGGGATCCGGTTGTTCCATTTGTTGCAATGCAATCCTTTTCGTTTTATTTTTCTTTCTTTTGGATTCATATTTAAGTTAAATCATGTTTCACGTTTTTTAACACTGTGGGAATACGCTCAATACTGTCTTCTACGTGACCAGAGATGCGAGAAAGTAGTCCGTTGTTTCATAAAGTACTATGACGCATTTCCGTTACATAACCGGAAGTGCCAGAAACCGGATTCGGAGATTAATACGCGTTTCCGATCCAATCTTAAGGAAGCTTTATCACAATTGATATGTTGCACTTGAAATAATATCCCTGTCACAAGAAAAAGGAAATAACAGGTTTCGAATTTTGGCAGTTTGCTTGGGTGACTACGTGCAATGTAACATTCGTCCCATTTTTTTCATTCATTTGTAAGGACTCATTGTTTTGCAAAGCTACACTCGGAAAAGTAAAGTAGATATTATAACCATTTCCTTAAAAGAATCTTCGTATCCACAGAGATGTGCTTTTATTGATGTCATTCACTAATTATCAATGATACAGTTCTTACACGATATATCAATAAATTGTTAATCACTTATAAATGTATAACAGGATTTCTTACATCCGTCGAATGCTTGGATTCCGAAGCATTTATATATTAACTGATTCTTGTGAACCAAGTTAATTTCGAAATCTTTTGGAATTTTTTTCTATTTCTTTCTGTTTCCCATCCCCCATATTTAGGTTTGTGATAAGTCAAGGCTAAACGAAACGGAAGACGAACATAAATAGCATTGTAACGCTTTCTTCATCTTTCATTTCGAGTAGAAAGCATTAAGGCAAAAAGTCAAATTACTCACAATAGCAGATTATTCTTTTGTCACTGTGATTTCTAATACTTTTGAAACAGATGCGGAGATGCTATGTACCCATTCGGAACACCTCGGCCATTTCTTAAAATAACCTCGGAGGTAATGGGGAGCCATTTTTGAAAGTAGGTCAACAACGAAGGGCCAATCGTATCTACTCGGCAATCCCCGTAACAAGCCGGGGATTGCCGAAAAGAGCCGATTGACAAAATATGAAACAAAGATGTGTTGATATGATCATCTTTAATGAAAAGGGTAAAAACTCCATTCAATTGTGATATATAACCAATTTGTGTGTATTCAATAACATATTTAGTGCCTGTGTGCATTTTGTGTTATCCGCCGGAAATAAGGCGAATTACGCCAGGATTTCTGGTGTTTTCATGTACTGCCTACGAGGTATATCTACCGACTTGTTACGGGGATTGCCGAGTAGATACGATTGGCTATGTACCGTGGTGAAAGGGGTTAAAAGTGTCTATTGAAACATCAGGTGAAAATGACTTTCAATATCTTTCTTTTATTTTGAAAAAAAAAATCATTTCGGCAAAATGACAGTTTTCTCACAAGAGAATTACATATATTCGTCGCGTTGTTTTCTGAAGTTTTTATTTGCTAATTCGGTAAAGCAATGTACTACGGTGTAAGGGGTTAGAGTCGTCAATCGTCACATTATGAATTACAAAACATTTCCTCTTTTCTCTTTCATTAAAAAAAAAGAAACTATTGTGACTAAAGTTGTGAGCAGTCAATCCTTTTTTTACGGTGTTGTCTAAAGTTTCTTTCGTACCAGATGTGGTAAAGCAATGTACAATGGTGTACATGGTTAAAGATGTCACTTTTTGTTAAGTTTAATCGTTTTATGTAACATCGATTGTGAAACAAGTTCTTGCAACTTATACCATCTCTCTCGATTCTGCTTCCTGAATACATAGTCAGTTCTCGCGCCGAATTCGGATTAATGAAAGGTGGCAAGTCGTACCTGCTACCCACAGGATTCGAACCACGACTCTCTTGTCCAGAAGCCGACGCTCTACCTGGGCCATCGTCCTCCGATATACTACATAATGGATTCGTGACGTTTACATGATAAACATCAGTAAAATATTGTTTGATATGAACTATTGCTAATAACACAAGACAATACAAACCAAACGGACCATGGTTCACTGACGTGGGTGGGAGTGGTACTAATGACGAGCGATTTAAACCCTTTACCAAACACCAAATTTTCGACTGTCCCATAATGAACGGGGTTTGCAGATGACATTTCAAGACGCGATAAAAAATTTAAAAAAAATATTCTGTTAGGGCAGAAAACATTGTGGGCAAAGGAAAAATTGCTCGTTACGAGCAATTTTCCTTTTCCCACAATATTTTCCAGAGTCATCTGCAAGAAAGTGGTTAAAAGCCGTTATTTTTTGGTAATGGGTTAGGTACAATCAGTCTAATATAAACGGTCCTAGTTCGATAACCATGATGGTGTTGATTAAGGGCGGGCGTTATTGACAGATAAACCTCATCCGGATTTACAATCGTATCTACTCGGCAATCCCCGTAACAAGTTAACTCGGATGATCCAAGCTGTAACTGCGTGACATATCTACGTCTGGATCATTCGGACTAGTAACAAATCGGCAGATATATATATATATATATATTTTAAGAAATGGCCGAGGTGTTCCGAATGCCGGATTTACCCAGAAAGTTCACACCCAATGATTGATACGTAATATGAAATCATAGCTCTGAAGGAAAGACAGAATGTCGTATTTCACCTCCTTTTTTTAGATGGAGATGGAGGGTTGTGAATGATACAAATGTTTTAAAGGTATTTGATCACATATGAAGGAAAATCTGGAAGATGAAACTTAATTTTGTAAAAACTGAAAAACAGTTGTACTGTTTAAGGTTCTGTTTGTAGATACTTTTCCCTGATTATACAGTCTTGCCCAACTATTCACTATTTTATCACTATGCCAGGCGCCAAGCGGATTTTAGTCGGAAGCCATTAGTTCATCTAGATTGCGGCTAACGAACCGGAACAATTTCGAAACAAGTCCAACACGAAATATTTTCCTGACAACGCCTCGATTGAGCAATTTCTCCTTTTCCCACGGTGTTTTCCAGAGTCGTCAGCAACACAGTGGTAAAATGCCGTTATTGTTTAATGGGTTAAGTGGGTATGTCTTATTTGTCCTTTTGTCACAAGCTTCTCAAACCAGTTATATTCATAATTTAAGTAAAGAAACATTAAGATACGGAAGAGAACACAAACCACAAAATGAAAGACTTTGTCAGTTATGCAACATCAGAGATATTGAAGATGAATTTCATTTTATAATTAAGTGTTCAAAATATAAGGATTTGAGATCAAAATACATTAAGCATTATTACTATTCACGTCCTAACATGAACAAATTCATAGAATTATTGAATACTAAAAACTCGAAGGATATGCATAATTTGGGTAACTATGTATCCTTACCTTTACAAAGACGCAATAAACTTATTTAGTACCACAATAGTAGTATGTTATCTGTTTAGTACTTAATATTTTTCCAAACTTTTTCAGTAATAGTTGAATTCTTTTTCATAATTCTTCGAAGTTAATTTACGTTTTATTAAATAGAAAAGGATTATAAATATAAGTCACATTACATTGTTTTTGTCATTATTGTGTTGCATTAAAGTAGTAGTTTGAATCCAAAGGGACTTAGCTTAAGATTGTTTCAAAAGGAGGTTGTGCCCCTTTGGAAGAAAACATCCAACACATGAATTATGTTTTATATGGGGAGATAACTTTGAAATAATTTGTGTACATGTTTATGAATAAGTTTGTATGTACGGAAGAAGAGAGGAAGAAAAAGGAGAGATAACAAAGAGAGAGAGAGGTAGAGAGGGAGAGAGGTAGAGAGAGAGAGAGGGGGGAGAGAGAACGATAGATGTATCACGTTGACAATACATTATTTTGTAAATTTATTGTTTAAAATGACGATGTACTGTATTTGTATAAGTCAAATAAAATTATTCTGATTCTGATTCATATCCAGTACCTCATGTCTTGCCGTCCATGGACACTAGTTTCAATTTGGATCAGTTACATTTTCCAACATGGAGAAATGGGTTTATTTGAAGAGGTTGAAATGTTTATCAGCTACATACACCGGAAACTCGCCACCTCACATAACGGGAAGTCCCATGGTTAGCCTGCCCCCTGGTCAAGTCAATTTTAATCCACAACCCAGCTTTATACTGGAGTCGTATGGTCCAAATTGAAAGAGAAACATTAACAAGTTTGAATAATGTTGACATAAAATACAACCTATAAATGGAAATGATTTACAATAAGTCTAGCTAATTCTTATTCGTCTTGGTTTATCGAGAAATATCGGCAGATGACTCTCAGATATTTCATTCATTACACCACCAATACTTCTCTGATAACGGTTAGAAATTAAATGTACGAGCGTCTTCACACATGCTTTACGATGATATTTTGTAAGCTATAAACATCTTTTTAGATGTTTAATGCTGAATAAAATGATGTTATGTTATGTTATGTAAGTAAAGGTAAAATGTGAAAATCAGCAATTGTTTCCTGTTTCTTCAAATTAGCTGGGCTTTTTTCCAAAAGAATAAATTGCTAACCTCAGGCAAATAGTCGTCATATTGAAATACCCTGAAGAGGGACTAACACATTAATGAAAGAAAATAATGAACTATCTGATTAATGTCTCGAACGATGGCTTTAGATTGTAAGCCATTTAACTATTGAATCGGAGACCTACATGCATTTCGAAAGATATATATCTCTATCTAAACTCTTCGGCAAATTCCGGTAGGATTGAATCCAATCGAAGTTATCACGACTATATCAAGCTGAATTCCACTGCGATAGCAATAGTTTTCTAAATGCGGACATGCCTTATTGAAGCATTTCCTATGGTACCAGATACAAGTATTTAACACATTATCACCTAAAGCCACATTTTGCGTCTTGCAGCCGGAGACTTTCAAAAAGCATTGTGGCAAAAGGAAAACAAGCAATTTCTCCCTTTGTCCCAATGCTTTTTCAATCTATTCACATATCGTAACAGTAGAACTGAAAGAATTTTTTCACATGTTTACAAAGCTTTTCTAAAGTCTTCCGCTTCAAGTAAAATAATATCGTCTGCAGTTTTGTGGTTGAAAATTTTGTTTTGTGCCCTAATCAAATTTACTACAACCAGTAGCTTACTGATTATTACAGATTTCAACTGATACGTGATCACCATTAGCCATTGCATAAACACTTTTTTACTATTCATTATAGACAATATTCGGTCAATATTCAATTCTGCTGAGAGTTTACTGGTAAGATTATACAATAACTAAGTTTTCGTCCATCTGATCAAATGTTTTGCATGAAGACTAAATAAAAGTCACATATAAACGTGCTGCGCTTACGCATTGCGGATCCTGGTTAAATATGAATATGACGTAAGAAGAAAACCGATTTAAGTAAGATTTTATGGGACCTTAAAATGACATTTGCAGATATTAACGATTTACAATGAACAGTGCGTAGTCATAAAATAGTCTGAGGGGCTCATTTTGTTGCTGAATAATATGTGATATTTCTATTTTAGACTTTTGACACTAAATAATCGTATCCGTTCTACAGAGAAAACGTTTGAGAAAGGATTCGAATACTTTGATAAAACAAGCGCTATTTCGAACGACTCTAGAAATGTCTCAGTTTAAGAGCAGTAGTTTGTTATCCAGAAAGTAACACTTAACAACGCATGAAGTTTTTCTGTCATATTTTCCGCAAATACTTATCGGTTACATGTTTTTTTCATTTAGAATTATTCAAGTTGTCATAACTTAAAGGGAAAACCGACGGAGTCATTTAAGTATACTGCAATATTGTTTTATGATGCAGTGTAAAACCATTTATTACGAAAGGAGAAATTGATCTTCACAGAATTCCCTTTACTAACCTAAACTTATGCTGCATGTGCGTTAATCCTTATAGTGCTGGAACCCGACTTCAAATCCATACCAGTCGCAAAGTACATTGGCGGCTGGCCTGTGATCTAACCTGATTGCCATTCTGAGTGTCTTTTCTCATCAAATTTAAGCAGACATTTTAGGTTAAGGAAAACAGACGATATTTAAATCTATTTTTAGAAAATTACTAAGAATTCTAAGGGTTTAACAGAAGGAAAACCAAACACTTTGTAAAACCAGAGGCTTTAAATGCGTTGTATTTCAATATGTTTCCTCTTAATGCGTTTTTAGAAATCAGTTCATTCCAAATTTAGCTTGTCTTTTTTGCCGGTCGACTCCATTTTATGGCGTATTTCTTGCGAAATGAGAGAAAACCACAGTCTATTCTAAAGTTCGTCACCAGATAGCATATCACCCAGCTGCCAGATAGTAAAGACATCATCGTCTTCCATTTCTTAATATAAAACCGGTGAACTTTTACAACAGACTGGGAAATTGTTGAAATTATTGAAATTTTTCAAAACATACGGATAGCTCAGGCAAACATGCAAGAATATGGTCTCAATTTGTGGATAGATATTTCAATAAAGGTTCTTATTTACAAAAATGAGGAGAATTCGATGTTAGAAAAAAGTAAACATAAAGAGAAGACTGAATAGTTGTTTTGTTATAAGATACGTACTAAAGAATGGTCATTAGGAACACGATTATATCGTATTGATTCATTAATGTCTGTTTACAGTGAATAAACACCTATTTAAATCAAAAGGGTGACTCGCTTTTCGAATTTAACGCATTTAAACCTTTCCCAAACAATAACGACATTTGACCACTTTGTTGCAGACGACTTTAGAAAACATTTTGGGAAAAGGAGAAATTGCTCGTAACGAGCAATTTTTCCATTTCCCACAAGGTTTCCTACCCTTTCAGAAGATTATTTTCCAATGCCATTACATTTTGAAATGTTGTCTGCAAACCTTTCCAATTTGGGACAGTCGAAGATTTGTTGTTTGGGAAAGGGTTAAACCGTATCATTAATGAAAGAAAACATCCTGGATTGTGCATGTAGGGTTCATAATAATCTTCTCATATATCGATGATGAAGAGAACGATATTCTTTTTGACTGTTCAACGGATATGCCCGAACCGTTCGGCTTCAATCGGATATCATCACGAACAGTCACGTGGCCGTAATGGAATCAAAAAGGAACAATGTTGTTTACCAACCACGATGTGGGCGTGTGCAAAATCTTTAAGTGCCCCCGTTAGTTTCAATAACGGAAATTCTATAAATAGTAACTTATAAAAGATTCCTGGTCCGATTGTTCAGTCTTACATAAACATTGATATATATAAACCCTTTACCAAACAACAAATTTTAGACTGTCCAAAATTGAAAGAGTTTGCAGACGACATTTCAAAATGTGATTAAATTGAAAAATGTTCTACAGAAAGAGTAGAAAACCTTATGGGAAAAGGAAAAATTGCTCGTTACGAGCAATTTCTCCTTTTCCCACAATGTTTGCTTAAGTCGTCTGCAACAAAGTAGTCAAATGTCGTTTTTGGTTGGGAAAGGGTTAATTCACACATACTTCAAACAACATCGGTTTTTCGGGGATTATTTCATAAGAATATCATACCTATACGAATACATTGGTTTTAAGCGTAATCGATAGAAATTTGCCCATTATAGACGAGCTCACTTTTAATGCAAACAAGCGCTGGTCAAGCCAATCGACCTTGCGTAGGTCAACCGCGAGACTGTTTGTAATGTAAACGCTAAGCTACCCCTACTCTGTTATGAAATCACTCGGAGAAGGGGCAATGTGACTCCATGTTCACTAACCTTGCCACTAGGGCAACAGCAGTGCACCGGTAGAGGGTCGGTCTCTGGTACCGAGTATCCTGGGTTCGATCCCCGTTAGCAGCAAGGCAAGAATGTCGGGACCTACCCATAAATCGAACGCGAGTAACGGACATGTTTCCAGTAAGCCGATTCGACAGTGTTTAAGCTCAATTATTAGAACTTGTTTTGCACTCGTTGGAAAATAAATAAGTTTTAACTTAACATCTATGTCACATAAGCCCTTTGTTTGTTTGTAAGGGCCTTATTGATTTTTTAATTATCTATCAATTAGATCATGCCAGCTGCCTACAAATTCATAATCCATGCATCCCTGTCCAAAAACCATTTTTGGCGTGGACCATATAACTAGCCATTCAGTCACTATCATCATTTCTCAGATTTGCGTGGGAACCAATCGTTTCCGCCGTTAATTTGCAAAGCCAAATGTCAACCAACCTGAATTCCGTGTTATTGAGTTTATACCATACCTAATCATGCCCAATGTTTCATTAAATCGGGGGCACTCGTGTCATTTAGGGACATTTCAATTAACGATGTCTGGGAGTAGTGTTGTCTCGTATGACAAGTATCGGTAAACAGAGCTATTTCCCGGTAGTACGGTGCAGGATGCATTGTTACGAGATGTATTGTTTCTGGACGGTTATGTTTAACAGTCTGAAAGAGTTCAAGGTTGGCGCTCGCACGTTTCTATACATATTTCATGAAATCGAAGTTTTTCTAATTCCCGGAAAAATATCCCAGAAGGAGAATTCCCTTCCATCAATTTTGAAGCGCAGAAATAATCCCATTCGTCGATTTGCAAGGCGGAAAAAAGCCACTTCGTCGATTTGCAGGTTCGGGAATATCCCCTTCGTCGATTTGCTACTTTTTTCCGCACTGGCAAAATTGATGTTAGGGGCTTTTGTCAAAGACGCAAATCGAGAAAAGTTTTACCGCACTGTCAGAATTGGTGGAAGGGGATTTTTTCCGCCGGGTTTTTCTCATGGCATTGTTTCTTTTCCCCAGTAAGAGCTTAAAATTCTTACTCATTTATTTCTCCTTCAATTTGTATGAGAGGGTCGGGAGATGCCATCCCTCTACATAACTTACACCTTTATATAAGTATAAAACTATTCATTCAACATAACCCTATAGAGAAAGAGAACGAATTGTAACCAAAAAATAACCTATATATAGAAAACATTCCGAGAAGGAGAATATAACATAGTTTCCTTTTTCTCCCGCTGTCCAAATGGTTCCTTGTTTAAGCAGAGATCATGACTGGTCAAATTTCTGTTCGTTTTATTGTTGAATTGGGGTTGCCGCTGCGTCAACAATATATCAATTATTGTATGGTTTCCCATGATATAACCTGTACTAGACACTACCCAGTACAAACTCAATTAAAAGCTTATTGAAAGCGACTGTAAACGATCAAACTTGCATTAAGGTGTATATTTGTTTTACGAAATTTGGAGAACCAGTGTTATAAGAAGCAACAATGCTAACAACGACTAATTTATTCTTTTGCAAAAGTGGTTTGCTAAAGTCATATGCATCAGTCGCGTCAAAACAAGGTATTATGGATTAACCCATTACCAAAAATAACGACATTTGACAAGTTTGTTGCAGACGGCTCTATAAAACATTGTGGAAAAAAGGAGAAATTGCCCTTAACGAGCAATTTCTCATTTTCCCACATGTTTTCTGTACTACCCTACCAGAAGATTATTTTTCAATTTCATCACATTTTGAAATTTCGTCTACAAACTCTTTCAATTTGGGACAGTCGAAAACGAGACGTTTGGTAAAGGGTAAACAGGGTTATCACATGTTTAATTGACGATCGCTTGAGACAATGCTCTGTTCCAATTGGCCTTCTCTTTATTCGACTAACCTGCTTAGTTCCTGGTGTTTGAGTTCCGCCTTGGTGGACCCTGACAGGTCTAATCGAGTGCGCCAAGTGGGGGTTTTCCATGTCAATAACGAAGCACTTGATGGTGAAGGCTACGTTTGATAATTTAGACGTCCTCTTAAGAAACGTAACTTAATGGGACCGTGAAGATTATCGAAATGGGCCGAGTATATCCTTACGCCACCTCTGTGAATCCTAGACGTTAGCTGTTAAGTCAGATTGTTATTTGTTTGTAGTTTGATCTGTATATGCATTGCATTAAATTAATATTAATATCGTAATAACTGCAGGTTAAATCATGCCCTAACATATTAATGCGCAATCTGAACGCATCGGGTATTATCCATGAAAACACTGTATTTCCAGATCACTAAGATACGCGAGTAGTAACGCTTTGGTGCTTTCCAGGACTAGTTCAAATTGAAAGGAATAGCAGTCTCAAAAGGTTGCATGGAAATTATAAGTTCTTAATAGAGAGCAGTAAAAAAAAAATCAGTTCAAAAAAGATAATTTGCTTATTAAGAGCAGCGTATAATATTGTCAGTATAATTTCTATAGACCTTTACTGTAGCAGTTCGCAAAAGCGCTTAATATGCCAAATTCAAAATCAATCTCTTTATTGTCTCCTTTGCAGAAGATAAACCAGAGCGTAAAGTTTTCTTTTCACATTCATAAATAAAGAAATGAGAAATATATATATAAACATTACAATATGAAAATCAAGTAGGAAAAAAGACATGATTGCTCGTAGCGCACACGCCCACTCCCACACATACGCAAACATGCATACGCTTTTACTCCTGTGCGTATCCACCCTCACATTTCTGTGATTCTTTTTAATTATGAGTTACATGTGAAGATCGTATAAACGTGTTTGTTCCCTGGGCTTCACTACACTGTAACAAGCCCTTGTTTTCTGAGTAACCAGCCGGGTTGGATGTTCGCGCGACGACCACACGGACTGGTTGTGCATATTGACCTTGCTGTGATAAAAGAATGTAATTTCCGCCGATGTTGATTATTCGTCAATCATAACTGTAATGGAATAGCCCTCCAACAATACTGGGCGCTCAGCGCTTTAACAACAGATCCGAACTAGAGGCGACATGCCCGGGAAAGAGTGGGTTTTCCGTCGCTATTTCTCAAGAAAGGAATTCATATAATCTTGTTTGAACCAACCACTCTTAAACTGTGTGTGTTTAATAAATAATTAGTACGGGGCTATCTTAATACGGACATCAGTCACATTCGGGAAATGTTGGCCGTTTCTTAAAGTAACCTCGGAGATAATGGGGAGCCATTTTGAACGTAGTCGAGCAAAATGGCGGCGTCGAAGGGCATGTCCGTTTGCAATCGTATCTACTCGGCAACCTCAGGCATAAGCTTGGTATTGCCAAGCAGATACGATTGAGAAAATATGAAACACAGATCTGATGACATGATAATCTTTTATGAAATTTCTAAAAGAAAAACCATTTAATTGTGTCATTTAACCAGTTTGTGTGTTTTGAATAAATATTTAGTCCCTGGGTGTTATGTTGTAATCAAGTGTGTTGTCCGGCGGAAAGCAGCCATTTCCCCAGGATTTCTGGTGTATTCGAATCTGAATTCGAGTCGCGGCTCATCTTTCTACGTATACGTTAGATAACAATAAAATGATGTATTTTTCCCATGTATAAATACTATACAAAAAGGTGTACTAAGTACAAATTCAAACTAATGCAGAAAGAAAGAAATGGGAAAGTTTAAATGAGACAGAAACGATGACAGAAAGAGAGACAGAGGCGTATTTCTTGTTTAGACTTATGAAAGGAAGGTAAACATACATATAAAATAAAAGTATAAACTGCACTCTTGAACAAAGGATTGAAATACGGTACAAAAACATTAGATTGGCTTGAAAGTGGATGATGAAACATTTTGTTTCACAAGCTAACTGTAACCAGTGCTGAAACCCCAAACAATAGTTGCAGCGTTTCTCGCCTACCATATTGGTAGTAAAGAGGCCTTGCACACTGAAGTCGTGACAATAGGGTGTCAGGGTGACCAGTGGTCAGGTGCTCTATCTGGACGTGTTTGATTGGCCCAGGGGGTCCGCGGCTTTATCAGTGGGTAAGTCTGCCCTATTAGCCTAAGGTCAGCTCAGGAAGGTGTGGAATTCAGGAAATTTCCGTTATTATTGGATGAGAACAGTTCGAAGGTTCAATATGCAAGACTATAGTAAGTGCTTCACATGAAGCGCTCACCATTTTCTGGTATTGAACTACCGAGTGTACGTATTGTGTGAGAGAAACATCACCTGTTCTTATAAGGTCGTAAACATTTCCCTGTTCTTATATCGTATCCTTTGACATAAATTCGGATCTTTTTATGTATTTCTAGTAGCAGGTTTTGTTACCGACATCATTTCGGATCATTGGAGTCCGAGATACCTATATTTACATATTGAATTACATTTTGATATATTTTTCGGTAGTATTCACTTCAATATTTTAGTGTCAGTTAACCAATTACCAAACAATAACGACATTTGACCAGTTTGTTGCAGACGCCTCTGAAAAACAATATGGGAAAAGGAGAAATTGCTCGTAACAAATAATTTTTCCTTTTCCAACAATGTTTTCTCCCTATCAGGAGACTATTTTTCAATTTCATCACATTTTAAGATTCTCGTCTGCAAGCTCTTTCAATTTGGGACAGTCGAAATTCGGCGTTTGGTAAAGGATTAATTACCAAGGCACAACGTCATGTTGCAGTGTTAAATAATACAACTGAAATAGACTCCATATGGACTATCTTTATATTCGAATCGAAGTCCAACAAATAGATGCACGTAAACACAGTGTTTCAAGATTCACCTTTGAAGGTGCAGTGCAATGATTTAGAAAGTCCTTCATTAATACGTTTTTCGAGCATTCCGGATAAAATGCACCCATTAGTCAACGTAACACAACGGTACAGAAAACATGCGAGCACGTCACGGCGATAACACTTTACTAATTACATGCCTTTATTTATGTTTCCTTTGGGTTATTTGCATAACTTTAATGATTGAAATAATGGCCACGTCCGTGTAGTTGTGTCTGTGGGGCAAACTAGCGGTAAGGACGATAGTCTAACGTCGGGGAATTGTTTATCTAACGTCAACGTTGAAAGGTGAGTGGCGACGCGAATTCAGACGTCGGTTGTTTCGGATGATTAACCCTTTCCATAACAATAACGACTTTTGACCACTTTGTTGCAGACGACTTTAGAAAACAATGAGGGAAAAGGAGAAATTGCTCGTGACGAGCAATTTTTCCTTTTCCCACAATGTTTTCTGTCCTATCAGAAGATTAATTTTTCAATTTCGTCACATTTTGGAATGTCGTCTGCAAACCATTTCAATTTGGGATAGTCGAAAATTTGTTGTTTCGGATAATTATTAGGCTACGGGCGCATTTTGGGGAAAACGTATGAAATGGAACGTGTTTATGACGGAACGAATGACCTTCCTGCTTACATTGTAATTAAATCATTAATGCATTCGTTAATTATTTTTACTATTGGGGGAAACGGGTGTGGTTCATTTCATTTCATTTCATTTATGAATTCCAAGCCATGGCTACATGCATTTTGTACATCATCGTTTCAAACTATCTTTAGCATAATATGTAGGATATCATTGAAACACACGTAAGAATGAGTTCATACCGATCTGATTCGATCCGCCCCCCCCCCCTTTTTGACAGTATATAAATTTATACCAAATATTGTAACGATTGCCACTAATTTTATCCGTTTAGATACAGTGATCCGGTATTTATAAGAAATAAACTTTATTCTAACAACGTATACATGTTATATCTCAAAGGTGCTTAATCACAGATGTGAGGGAATTTAGAAGATAAAGCTTATTCTTTTAAATTGCACAGCTGCTGTTTTGTTGAATGCTACCTATTGAATAATATCAATTTGAAGCAAAATATGCGTTTAAAATTTCCTACAGAACGTATAAAATGTATAAACATATATAATATATATATATTTAAATATCATATTTAAATTCAAAAGCATTGTGTCGCTTTTTAGATCTACCGTTTATAGATTGTACATTCTTAGACAAATGGATTCTTTTTAATTCTACAAATATTTCAACAGCTTTTTTCAGTTATATAACAAACACTTATACAAACATTTATCGTCTCAACGACATTCAATTTTAGACTTTAAAGTGTTGTCATCTATGAATAAACACCTTTGACAATCAGTGTAAATGTTCAAAAACTATTATTATAAAGGGTTAAATCGTCAAGTTGTCGACAGTTTATTATAAACCAACTGTATGGTTAAGTGCCTTAAGACTCATTTGACTGATTCAATTACAAAACCGGTCCACAAATAGCATTTCCAAGAACGAGACGGTATTTCTGAACTTTTGGCCGTGTGTCTGAAATTTGCCACAGGTGACGTCGCAATAAAAAAAAGACAAAGGAAGACCGAGTTTATATTAGGACTTTGTTCTCGTTTTCTTATCTATGATAGTCTTTTATCATTTCCCTTTTTGGATGGGATTTTTAAAAGATGATTTGGTTCAAGGCATAAAGGTTTCCTTCTATCTTTTGTTCGTTCCATTGTTCATTTGACTAGAAGTCGTCAAATGATGTTTAACCGAGCCTCAATAGCTCGGTCTGTAACCTTTCCGACTTCGTACACACAGGTCCTGAGGTCGAGACCAGGAAACAGTTTTTACAAACAACTTGGCAAAATATTTGCGTAAATCAAAACTGATGAACATGGATAGAAACTTAAATGAAAATACAATACTGCAATGTGACATGGCATTGCAAGCGTCTCGATGAGACGATATCAATGATGTGTTATTTTACAATACTGCCTAGTAATATATTGAACTAAGAGTGAATGTTGTTTTGCGTTTACGTAAATTACTAGTGTAACATGTATACTAAAACAGTACCAAGGCTCGGCTAAATAAGCCACATGACGTAAATCCCTTTACTAAACGCCAAATTTTCGACTTTACCAAATTGAAAGAGGTTGCAGACGGCATTCCGAAATGTGATGAAATTGAAAAATAATCTTCTGGTAGTGCAGAAAACATTGTTGGAAAAGGAGAAATTGCTCGTTAAGAGCAATTTTTCCTTTCACCACAATGTTTTCCAAAGTCGTCTGCAACAATCAGATCAAATGCCGTTATTGTTTGGTAATAGGTTTACGAGGACAACGCAAATTGATTTCCTTTTGTCTCACCACTGAATAAAGGTGTTTATATGTAGATAAAAAGGCGTTTTATGAAGACCTGTTGTGGACTACAGGTGATGAAACACTTTTGAAATAGGTAGGTGTGTTGATTATCAAAATACTGTTGAAGATGGCTCTAACCTCGATTCAAATCAGCCTCATGATAAGATGATTCAATTCAGTCTGATTTCGACAGATCACCAGTTTTACATATGGTTGTGATTCAGTGGTAGATACAATCGGTGAACAAACCCCCTTCAATATAACAATAGAGGTTTTCACGTTGTTACCTCCCCTGTGCGTACTATCAAGCGAGAAGACATACACCATACAATACCATGTTTGTTTAAATTCTATTGTGACAGAAAGCTTAAAGCTTGTTCAAAGCCATTCTCGATGACTGCTTCCTGGATAATTAACCAATATCCGCGCTGATATGTGGGATGATGCCAGAAAGTTTCACCTCGTCTGACGGGGATTCGGGCCCGGGACCCTCAGTACAAGAAGCCGATGTTGTACATCTGCCCTACTGTCGCGGTAAACATATCAATATGTTAACCCTTATAATGCTGGATAATTTTCTAAATAGATTTTTGTGTCGTCTGCTTTCCAAAACATAGAATATCTGCTTGGTTTTCATGAGGAAAGATACTCAGAGTAGCAAACAGGTTAGATCACTGGCAAGCCGCCAATTAACTTGGCGGCTGGCCTGGATCTAACTTGTTTGCATGTGAAAGAAGTCGGTTCCATAACTATAAGAGTTAACATAACGCTGTGCATGAAGCTACACATTGACACCGAGTGCCTCTCTTTTCACGAGGCGCTCTTCAATCGAGATTTAGTCCTTATGTATAAGGTATGTATGACGATACCAGATATTTCAATTTGTGATTTATGGATTGAAAACATGACCAGCAGGGGGCAAATTATATCCCCTTGGCTAAGACGGGGCTTTCATGTTAACCCCGTGTCAGTCTTCAACATCTCGCCGTTTCGCGTGCCTATTCTAATCTCGCGAGGATTACAGGATATCCGACCAATACCCGCTGACAGATCACATCACGTGTAATGAACTCAAGATAGATCTGAGATTTGTTCACGTTGTGATAAAGGTCTGTCGTTTGATCGTTTTTGATTGTTTTTATTTTTCTCTTTTTTTATATTTATATATAAATAGGCGTTGATTTCTTAGACACGGATCTGACCCTTGTTTTAACAGCGTTATGAGAGTACATGGCCTTATGTTTACTCGAATACTATTTTTGAAAACAATCTTTGTTAAATTGTAAACGATTGCTTTCAGTTGCTGCAGTATGAAATGACAGAGGGAGATGACCAGAAGGACTTAAAAACGACAAACCGAAATTAAACAAATTTTGTGTCACATGAAAAATACTACCATATGAACACTATAAAGTAATGTATGTGCACCAACTTCCAGCTGTAGTTGTGCAAGAAAATGTATTAAGATTTGAAATCCTTCTCCTATCTTGTCAGGAAATGTTAAATGACCATACCTCACCGAGTTGATTGTTTCGTAGAAAATGAAGAATTCAAGCGCAGAAAGTGCATACCAAGATAGAAAACGAAAAGAGATAATAAGTCAGTTAGGAACGAAAAAGAGATAAACTAAGTAATAATTATGGTTTATAGCTGGGAGAGGGGATTTCATAGCCCGTGGCTTTTGGTCTTAGCAGTTGCGCATACCAGAAATACCTTTGGCTTTCTGAACGGACCGCCCAAGAGACCGACGGGTACGACATCTGTCCACATAATCAGCTGGGCCATTCAGAAACCTGTATATAGTGAAGCCTCGTTTATCCGAACCCCGATTATCCGAATGTCTCGCAATCCGAACGAAATTGTAAGGGAACGGAATTATTTGACCAGGTTGTTGCAGACAACTTTTGAAAACATTGTGGGAAAAGGAGAAATTGCTCGTCACGAGCAATTTCTCCTTTTCCCACAATGTTTTCTGCCATATCAGAAGATTACTTTTGGGACGGTCGATAATTTGGCGTTTGCTAAAGTGTTATAAGTATACACGTGCATACAGACCGTTTATGTCTTAATGTGTATAAGAATATGCGCTACCTCATTAGTCCGGATGAATCGGTAATCCGGACATTTTGTTGGGAACGGACATGTTCGGATTAACGAGACATCACTGTATATCCATAATTATATGATGTACCTCGTCTAGAATGCGAAATCATTTACACCCATTATTCATCCGTGTCTTTGTGATTAGACTTTATAATAATTACGGGAAATGGCTCTGATAAACGTATTAGAACATTTGCATTGTGAAATTCATTATTGACAGCTTCATGACAAAAGTAAAAATTCAGGAGAGGGACTCAATAAGCTCAAAGCTTCCGTCCATTCAAATTGTTGATTTATTCATTTTACCGTGGAATATTACTAAACTAAAGTAAAAAATGGATCAATTTACCTTATGCTTTCTTGGTAAAATTCTATCCGTATATCTTGTTTCATCAAAAGTGATTCAAAATGAATATATGTTAAGAGGAAATGGTTAGAATATACTGTTGCCTTGGCGATATATTTGTGCTATATAAATGAATATTAATATATATCTGGAGACTTATACATCAATCGGATATTAATATTTATTTCGGTTGATGCTAAAATCACTTCACTTATATTTCCTGCTAGAAAATTAAAAAGGCTGACCCAGGTATTTCTAATATCTTATTAGAAATAAGTCAATTACTTGGATTGAGCGGTAACTTATCTAGAGATTACCTGGAATATTGTCTTTAATGAAAGACAATAGTATCCAAAATTGAATTTCAGCTTGAACAGAGAAGGGTCCAGTGGTTTTAAGTTTTTTAATTCTTTCTCAACATGATCACAACGGCCATATTTCCCACTCGCGGCTTATTGAACAGGAAAGTAATCTAAAGCTGTGAATCCGTTTAATGGATTCGACATATCCAATATGATATAGATATGACACCCGTGTGACAGGGGTTGAAACGACAGAACGATCTGTGGGTATTGAGATGTAAGGAGAATTACCTTTTTTGTGTAAGCCTATAATAACCGCGTCAGTCAAATGTGGAAGAGCAATGCCCCCTTTCTTTCTCTTCCGACGGGTATTTGAGGGTTACGGTACACGAATCGGCATAACTTACGTTAATGCACTATTGTAATATGTCTTATTTAAAAAAAAGGAGTAGGATATGTCTTGAGTCACTGAAACATTCTGATGTAGTCTCTTGTACCGAGGGTTCTGAGTTCGAATCTCCGCTAGGTGGTGTGAAAATTGCAGGGATCAACCCACGAATCCGCGCGAGCACTGGATTAGAATCCAGGAAACAGTTATCGAGAATGAATTTAATATGTTTCAAGCTTCTGTCTTAATCGATGTAAAATAGATAAGTAAGTTTAAACTTAACAGAACCGCCAGGATACATGAAGCAGCATTTATATCAAGGGTTTAAATGACACTGACTTCAAACCCAAGGCCCTGGTTAGCGGCTATACGCAATACATATACTCTTGATAACAATAGAGGTCAAGCGAAATCCAGTGGTTAAGGTATCGGTCTTATATCTAAGGAATCCCGTGTTCGAGTCCCAACGGACACTCTTATTCATTGGTATGTCTTTTTGCTAGACACTTCAGATCCTGAGTCTAGAAGTGGTAAATCCAGAAAAGCGTAACATAACGTTTTCAAAGGACGAACCGAATAATGGTCAACTCGACTTTAAACAAAATCATTTCGCAGACGTTTTCTGTGTACCAAGACCTTTGAAATGGTGAGTTAGACAACTCTAAAAGATGCTGACACTCTTTTTTATTTCATTCAAGAGGTGTGAAAACAGTTGAATCCCCATTTCAGTGCTTTGAACGAAACTAGATCGTCACGGGCTTGCTCTCTGACGCACATTGCTGCTGTCATGTGATACGAGTGTTGACCCAATTAATATTCTGTCTACCATATGCTCTTCACCATTTGAATGACATCACAAGGTGGAAATGATACGAAATAAACCGTTTGAACATTTAATCATTTCTGCAAGATAAAGATGGTAGTATTTTACCAACCTGGTATAAACGGGGCTGCGAAGTGAATTAAAAATATTCTTTCATGTATCTACATAGATATGACTGTCATTTTATCTGTAAAAGGCAATTAATTTAAATAAAAAAAGATTGATATCTCACCTTTGAGATTGCCCTAGTAAACTTCTTATAGATATACAGTCGGATTGGCAACGCTTAGACTGTAAAACCCTTTCCCAAACAATAACGATATTTGACGACTTTGTTGCAGACGACTTTAGAAAACATTGTTGGAAAAGGAATATTGCTCGTAACGAGCAATTTTTCCTTTTCCCACAAGGTTTTCTACTCTTTCTTAAGAATTTTGTTCAATTTCATCACATTTTGAAATGTCGTCTGCACAATCTTTCAATTTGGGACAGTCGAATGTTTGTTGTTTAGGAAAGGGTTAAACAACGCTTACGATGATTTCGAAACGATGGTGGTAACGTTAACTTTGTGAGATCATTGTGGCTGAAGAAGATGCTTCCAGTTTCTGATAATTGCTCCGTCATTATCTCCTGCATAAACGTTTATTTGGTCTTCTGATACTCTAATGTACTATTGTATATCCTTAAAGGTACTTGTTCGCAGATGTGAGGAAATTTCGAGGTTGAAAATTATTTTCTTAAAAGCTACACAACAGCTGTACTGTTATATGCGGTGCACTGTATACTAATTATTAGAAACAACATTAGATCATTTTATTGTTCAAAGTGGGTATATAGTGAATAAAAATGCATTCTATTAGAAAAAATGTGACATCGCTTTTGAGATGAACATCATATCAACTGAACACACTTAGATAAATTTTCCTGAGTTTCAAAAGCTACTGTTAATTGAAATGCAGTCATTAACAGAAAAACTGTTTTATTTCAAAAATCATTTGATGTTGATTTTCGAAATCTTTATCTTCAGTTTACACGCACATTTAGCATTATAAAAGGCACAACAGTAAATTAAGACAACCAGTCCTGGTCTCGTTTTGGACTTGAGGCCGGTTGAGCGTGTCATGGTAAGTTCATATGAAATCAAAAGTAAACCCTCTACCAAACGCCAACTTTTCGACTGTCTCAAATCCGCAGACGACGTTTCAAAATGTGATGAAATTGTAAAATAATCTTTTGATAGGGCAGAAAACAATGTGGGAAAAGGGAAAATTGCTCGTCACGAGCAATTTCACCATTTTCCAACATGTTTCCAGAGTCGTCTGCAACAAAGTGGTTGAATGTCGTTATTGTGGGGTTAAATCGACTTATTCACAGATGTGACGAAAGGTGGAAGTCAAAATCTAATTTCTTTAAAACGGTATAACACCTGCAATATTGTATACTACGGACTGGTGAATTGCTATATGTAGTTTTACAGTTACTTTAAACATGTTTTATTACCAGAACTAATTACAAATGAATTATGTACATTCAATCAAGCAAATGAGTGATAATGCAAAATGCTCGTTACGAGCAATTTATCCTTTTCCCTCAATGTTTTCTAAAGTCGTCTGCAACAAAGTGGTCAAATTTTGTTATTGTTTGGGAAAGGATTGAGATCATTACTCTAACCCATAGGTCATGCACACCCCCTTCAGATGTAGGGTACCGTCCTGTAATTATACGGAAACTCCACATGTTGTAATACAGACGATTCGGTCTCAAGGTGGTTCAGACTAACAACGAGGGGGGAGGGGATCTATCGCCTTGATTTTTTTAATTGTTCACCGAAATTCCACGATCATGCCATGACATTTAGAGACAGACTTTGTGGTTTTCATGATAGCAACGTTCCTCAAAAGGTCGGCACGAGTCAGCCTTCTTCCAGACGAGAACCCACACGGTATCAGATGTGAAGACAAGAAAAAGGACTATAAGGAAAACCACATCTTTCTGGATTTGTGGTGTATATCCGACATTTATGGAACAAACTGAAAAACCTTTCAAGTGAAAAAACAAGTCAGTTTGTTTAAGTTATTTCAGGCTTCGGAGTTTTGGTATAATAATTCTTTAAGTTTTTTCATGTTCCTCGAATAAACGATGCTTAATTGTTTGCAGTCATAAAGGTGTATTATTGACACAAAGAACAGCTAAAATTAACGAAAACGGTCTCAATACCAAAGACCTTATTGTTCACACATGAGACAATATTATTCAAGTCAAAATAAATTGTTTTGGAAACAATTATGCTTATAAGGTCTTTATCGATACATTCAAAATAAAATGTTGATGAATCAATATAGGATTTGAATTGTTGTTTGATGTACAATTGAAAGTAGCTGTTGAAAGCATAATTATTTCAGGAAGCGGCAGTTCATATGATTATGTGCAGTTTATATGCGATAGATCTCAAATTCGAAATCACAATTTTGGATTAAAATACACGTTAATACACTGTATTTACAAGTAAAAGAATGAATGCTTCCAAATACTATTCTCCTGTGAGCATCGTTTTACATAACAGCTGTTGTGTAGTTTTAAAGGATTTGATGTTTAACGTTCGAATTTCCTCACATCTGTGAACAACGACCTTTAACTTTGAGATAACCTCTGGTTTCCTATAGTTAAATCTCACTTTACATCATGTTTGACAAACTTGACAAACAATTGGCTAAATAGGACAAATAGACAAAAAAGAAGAAATACAAAGAAAAGGTGAGGGTAAACGACAGGTAAAAGGTTTTCAATGCATATCGACATTTTACTTTAACATAGATCTAATGTACAATGTATATATCTATACCGTAAGAAGGTATATTTTTCTTTGAAATAACTATCAATTTTGAAATCAGGAAGTTATATCTGACAAGGCACGATTAAAGGGTCCATCTATGTACTGAGCTGAAAATGTTCTGCAGCCAATTTGTAAATCAGTAAGGCGGCGTAAATATGTGAAGGGCATTTTTTGGCCATCCTCTTGCATATGTTTTCCGTCTCCTTTTCTTATATGATGGTACTGACTGTTCCACGAATTTTACCAAGAAAACAACATTTATCTCTAAAAGTTAATTCGTATTTGCCAGACATTTGATGTGGCCAGTAAAATCAGAAAACGCCTTCTTTGCATCCTAGCTTTTCCTGTTCAAACAAAATGATGATTTTTATTTTCTACTGCTCTTCTCCCTCTCTAAGCTTCCTCAACTTTAACAGTGACGAATGAATGCATGTAACGATGTTCGAATCGGTATCCACATGTTCCAGTTGATGTACATTACAACACCACTAGTTTTGTAAACCAATTTATCCTGTCACTAGTGCCATTTCGGGACCGATAACTAGGTGCCGTATAACATTTGTGATATCCGGCACTAACCATATAATACATGCACGCGACTAATCATGACGTCATTAGAAAGATATGACGTCATATTTACATCATTCTCTACTTATTTTTCCGCTTTTCTCTTTGTATTTACATTTTGTTTGTTTGAAAGAATAGATAAAGGTAACAGGATAAATAGAATAGATGATTGGTGTCTTTGAATAGGAAAAGTTATCGGGCTCGGCATCGGAATATTATCCGTTTCGCCTTCGGCTCACCGGATAATATTCCTACGCCTTGCCCGATAACATTTCCGATTCACGACACCAACCATCTATTCTCTATATATATGTGTGTGCAATATATTGTAAGAGAGAATACTCTTCACCAATGTTATATTCTAATACATGTATACCATACTGTTGGATTCAGACTAGGGAATTCTAGACACTCGCATTTCAAAAGCAGCAACTTCCGTTAATGTCATCCGATTTAACCTTTCGCTGTGAGAATATGTTGACAACATAAAATGGTCTATCAACGATATCAGGTAAGCTGAAACGAACGCCTTCCTTCCTGAATTAGCTAAACAGCCGTTCTGGGTATGTGCTAAAGGTTAAAAATGACTACCTCTTAAATTGTCTTCTTTGAGAAAAAAAATCTTTCAATAGGATTAAACTTATCCACATCACATCAAAACTAATATTCTTATTGCTTTATTTTGACAAACTGTTAACCCTTTCCCAAGCACAACATTTTTGACTGTCCCAAATTGAAAGAGTTTGAAGACGACATTTCAAAATGTGATGAAATTGGAAAACAATCTTCTGATAGGGCAGAAGACATTGTGGGAAAAGGAAAAATTGCTCGTTACGAGCAATTTCTCCTTTTCCCATAATGTTTTCTAAAGTCATCTGAAACCAAGTGGTAAAATGTCGTTATTGTTTGGGAAAGGGTTAAACTATGTTTTCATTTGAAAATTATCAAACTGGCGATTCCTTTCTAAGGCACGTTGAAAGCCAATCGTATCTACTCGACAATCCCCGATTCAAGCCGGTAGATATACATTGTAGGTAGTTCATGAATACACTAGAAATATTATCATATCAACAGGTCTGTGTTTTTCTCAATCGTATCTACTCGGCAATTTCCGGTTTGTGCCGCGGATTCCCGAGGAGATACGATTGCAAACAGACATCTCCATCATCGCCGCCATGTTGCTCGTAACGAGTAATTTATTCTTCAATATTTTCTACCATATCAGAAGATAATTTTCCAATTTCATCACAATTCGAAATGTCGTCTGCAAACCCTTGCAATTTGGAACGGTCGAAAATTTGGCGTTTGGTAAAGGGTTAATTAAGATAAAGTCTTTAAAGACGAGTACACATCGCTAATTGCGAAATGCCACGCATGTCGATAAAATGTAGGGAAAAATAATCAAGATAAATTAAGATGCATTCAATGGGCTTTGCAAGAAAGAATTTTATCTTTTCTTCGGTTGATCGTTAAGCACGGGTTTTACACCGCATCTACATTTTTTTCAGTAACGTTGCGATGCTCTATTCCACTCGTAGTGATGGTGGAATAGTTAACTGCTAATACATGGTCTAGCCGGATGGAACCATCGGCATTCCGTGAGTCAGCCGGGAGGGTGCTTCCCTTAAACATACAAAGGTCGTTATCGAGATTTAAACCCATATGGGGTCTGGCCAGTTAATTCCAAGTTGTGTACTTTAACCAGTAGTGATTGACTCGATACTGCTGATACAGAAAAAAGGTTATTTCCGGGTCGGTTTAAGTAAAACGATAGCTGCTGACATTTCCGTCCAGTATGACAAAACGGCCTGATGTATATAGAATATATTACAATCTGACACAAATAGCCCACAATTAAAGATTATTCAATACAGAGAACATTCATTGTCTTTTCATTAACTTTTTTCAAAAGACTTACATTCATTTGGCTTACAAAAAACAATGGTATACGCCTATATCCTTATAGTTTAAAGGTGCTTGTTCACAGAAATTTAAAATCAAAATTCAAAATAAAATGTTGCTAAAACAATACATCATTGTTCTTTGCAATAGCTATTGAAAACTTAATGAATTAATGAAACGATATTTACAGTATAGTATAAACAGTTAATATGCCGTAGATCTCAAAAGCGATATTACGCTTTTGGATTAAAATACATGTAAATTCGCAGTATCGCAGTATACACCCATTGAAGAATCAAAAACGATATCATTTCGCTTTTCTGACTATTCTTCAGGGTGGTATCTATTTCAGCTGTTGTGCGGTTTGAAGAAATAGCCCTGATAATTTCTCACATCTGTGAATGATCCCCTTTAATTGGAAGAACTGAAAAAAGAAATGAACAGTTTGACATGATGCCTTCACAAACGCTCTGTGCTATTCTTGTTCTCAATTTCCGTGTTTATCTATGGTATAGTCATATTTCATTTTTCACATTTAACCAGGTATTCTCTTTCGTATTCTTTGGGGATTCAACACCGGAATTGGTTTCTGGTTTTTAATAAGAATGTACCAGTGGACCTCGGGTGACTTTGATAGATTTGTTAACACTTTACGTACAAACGGTGATTAATGTTAGTCTTGTACTTCATGAATACGGTGAATCTTGTTTTAAGCGACAACTCTTAGACACTGTTTAGGTAAAAGGACTGCTATGATATCTATAATAGCTGAACCATCGCATTAACCTTTGCATAATTTGTTTAATTTGGTTATTTTTCTTTTTTTTTTCTTATGGTTATTCTACAAACAGATGTGTTTGACGAGAAACTGTATAGTTTAAGTCATTAAAGAATTCTTCATCTTTATCTTGGTAAAACCCATCCTGTAGCTATCGAAATACCGAATGCAAGTCATGCAGAGAGCTTGTTGTATTCATACTAAGTCATAAGTTGTCCTATATACCTTGATTTTGTCGCCATTTACTATATTCTCCTAAAGGGATTATCTCACAGAGTGGGGTCTGCAGGAACCGAACATTGAAAAGAATGATTTAACATTTTCCCAAACAATAACGACATTTCACAACTTTGTTGCAGACGACTTTAGAAAACATTGTGGGTAAAGGAGAAATTGCTCGTAGCGAGCAATTTTTCCTTTTCCCACCGTGTTTTCTGCCCTATCAGAAGATTATTGTCCAGTTTCATCACATTTTGAAATGTCATCTGCAAACTCTTTCAATTTGGGACAGTCGAAAATTTGTTGTTTGGGAAAGGTTCAAACGATCCTCGTCATTACAGGGATGACCATTTTTATGATCATTATTTTGAATATGCTGAAAACCTGTATTTTTTATTTAGAAAATTGTGAAACGAGCCTAAGGGCCCTACAGTGCTTTGATAGGCAAACATGGTTTGTAAATGATAATGAGTTGCTTTCATAAAGTGAAGTTTTCATCTTTATAATGGCGATGATTGCTTAATTCATCCTTTTTCTTAAAATATGTGTCACTAACACAATACATTCTGTGAGAAAGTCTTTTTAAATGTTAAAAGGACAATCGACGGTGAAATAGTTGATAATAAACATTAGACATCGAATCTTGGTCGGCCAATCTCTAATACCCGACGCTTACCATCACGCCAGTGTCGATCACTGTTATATCTCCTGTGCAACTAACTCATACCATGGTACAGAACATATACGCATATAATTACTTTCACTTTTAATATCTGTTTTCTTTGACAGGTAATCTTGCCAGTCTAGGACCCAACTAAACATATGTGTACCATAAATGGTTTTATCCTGTCACTAGTGCCATTTCGGGACAGATAACTAGGTGCCGTATAACATTTGTGATATCCGGCACTAACCATATAATACATGCACGCGACTAATTATGACGTCATAAGAACAATATGACGTCATGTTTACATCATTCTCTACTTATTTTTTCCGTTTTTCTCGTGTTTTATTTACATTTTGTTTGTTTGAAAGAATAGATAAAGGTAACAGGATAAATAGAATAGATGATTGGTGTCTTTGAATAGGAAAAGTTATCGGGCTCGGCATCGGAATATTATCCGTTTCGCCTTCGGCTCACCGGATAATATTCCTACGCCTTGCCCGATAACATTTCCGATTCACGACACCAACCATCTATTCTCTATACCTATTCCATGTTTGAAATTGAAGCCTTGATTGTTGCACTCATTCTTGCCAGTCCTTTGTACCCAACAAAATATCCGTGTACCATAAATGGTTACTCGTCTCGTTTTTAGAATCGAAGCCTCAATGGTCGCACCCAACCGCGGACAACCCAGGGAAAATAGTTTTGCGCATTGCGAAGGCGAAGAGTCACGGACTGAAGAGTCGTTAAAATACAAAAAACGGTTACTGACAATGAATAGGATAACCCTTATTGTGCTGGAACCGACTTCATGCTTATGCAAGCAAGTTAGATACAGGCCAGCCGCAGAATTAATTGGCGGCTGGCCTGTGATCTAATCTGTCTGCTACACTGAGTACCTTTCTTCATCAAAATTAAGAAGATTTTTTTTAAAAATTACCCAGCATTCTATGGATTTATATTGGGTGTCGTTATAGATCTAACCAGTTTGTGGCTCTCCGTTGTAATAGTATGCTCAGGTAGTTCCGTTAGTAATAATATTTCTTTTTCAAAATCACGTTTTGTAAGTGAAAGTTTCCTTATTGCATATCTATTTAAACGTCTCTAAATCAAATAAGGGGCGTCTTTGACTATCAAGAGACATTTTCGTGTTATATCTTTGAATCATATGTTCATGTTTTTCTACGTTTGTGAGTATTTTGATCGAGCAAGATCCTGGGCAATATCATGTAACATAGGTACATTTGAAAAATTGATTCTGTGAAAAAGACGCAAGTCATACCCACCTTTTTCCGTGGGTACTGCTGGTGTCCGAATACTACATCATATGGGTACATAATCAAAACATGATCAAACATTAGACTTTGGAGACAATTGTTGTTGATACACTGCTTGTAATTGGACATAGAGCGGCAAATCTTACAAGTGTAAATTATTAAGAACATGCGTGTGTATTGCAACCTAGTTTCTATTTTCTTGTTAATTCCTTCGAACATCTCTGTATGTTGATGAGTATTCTTCCGGATAAAACTGTGGAACTATAAAACATCTACATCAATTACTTTAAAACTTGCTTTAGCAGGCCCGCATCCGTGTCAATTTGATATATCATAGTCAATTGGATATCCCATTGCTTAGTTGCATAAGTAGTAAGTTAGTTCATCAAGTGACGCTGTATAGAAATGTAGTTCCTACATGTATCTCCATAAACCGAACAAAAATCAATGCGACGGAACTTCTAGAGGATAAGCATATTGCGACCATTTTTTCCAAATTCATATTGTGCATGCACTTTATGTTAAAGGGACTTGTATTACAATCGATGTGAATGATAAACAACCGATAAACAAATTCGAACATGATATATATTTTATAGAATGAATTCCATTAGGGTAGAGGAGAGCACACTAAAAATAACATAGTTGGGGAATATATCAAAATATATGCCACTAAGATAATGTTTTTCTGTTCATCTAGGCAATACATCTTAGTTACAATTCCTTAAATGATGGTATTGCGTCTTAGTTGTCCTCTAGGTCACTTCCTTGTACCTGCCGATTTGTAACAGGTAACATCAAAGCAGATAACCTTGGAAACATTACAAACAGTCCTTGAAAAGCCGCGAACTAATAAATAAACAATTAAAACAATTCATGTCCCCGTCGAGAAGACGATGTTCTTGAAAACAACAATGTTATGTTAACCCTTAAAGTGCTGGAACCGACGTCATGCTTATGCAAACATGTCATATCCAGGCCAGCCACCAAGTAAATTTTCGACTTGCCTGTCATCTAACCTGTTTGCTACACTGAGTATATTTCCTCGTCAAAATTAAGTATATATTTAGAGTTTTGAAATGCAGACGTTACAAATATCTATTTCAAGAAAATCACCCAGCATTATAAGGCATACAAAAGGAAACAACTCAAAATTGTGTGGTGAAAGGTCAGTAGTGCGGCTTAGGTGCCCTAGTAGTCTATCACCCATAACATATTTCCATACTCTGTTGTAGAATGTAGTGTCATGCGTTGCCAGTAAATGGTTAGGGTGTAGGGTTAATGACACGGCGTCCCCGGGTTCAACGCTTATTATCTGCGGAGCCCCGTCATATGCTGGTGAAATAAAAAAGAATCCTCATGAAATAAATGAAATACTGTTGACAAGGCTTAAAGTAGTTTATAAACAATAACCTTGTTTTAGACGTTAAAAAATCTCAAATCGAGTCGTATTGATGTTGAAATGATCAGGATAAAAGAATATTTTGAATATGTGAAGTAACGTCTCTTTACTTCGAAACTATTTCTAATCTAGTCAGCGTTAAAAGGGTACGGTTTACCCTAGAAACTTTACCAAATTAATGAATGAATATTGAAAAAGGAAGAGCACACTCGAATCCTGTGAATAGATGCTCTCAATTTCGCTATAGAACTGGTTTAATGTGTCGGGAGGAGAAGAAAAAGTGGAAAAGTCAAATACGTGACATTACGTTATTTTGCGTAGCCAGACGATCTCAAAGCGTGATTAGTTAACCCTTTCCCAAACAATGACAACATTTAACCACTTTGTTACAGACGGCTTTAGAAAACATTGTGGGAAAAGGAAAAATTGCTCGTGACGATCAGAAGATTATTTCCCAATTACATAACATTTTAAAATGTCGTCTGCAAACTCTTTCAATTTGGGACAGTCGAAAATGTGTTATTTGGGAAAGGGTTAAGTCATCAGACAGCAATTAGTTGGGAAAATATTGACTGTTTGATACGATGCATAGTGTAATTATTCATCATTATTATTTTTTCTTATCTTCAGAGATTGTCTAACGGGCCTATTGCGGACAGCAGAATTTCTTTTTCTTTTACAATTGCTCGGGTATCGTATCATCGGTCTGTCTATGTGTTTCCTTTAGGGGGTATTCGCTAAACTCTTTACCACCTATCCCTCTTCAACACTAAGATGGTTTTCGTTTAAAAGATGATTGCTCAGATGTGATGCTTGATCTTCACACGTGTGAGCTACCGAACAGCCTTGAATTAGCAATTTAATGATGTGCCATAACTGATTTCCTCGTTGGAACAATACACAAACTGCCCCGGGTCGAACTATTAAAGGTATTGAAAGGAGACTACATCCCCTGTTAATGTTTTAATTATACGAGTGCTTGTCTGAGAAGGCATTTGGTTTTACCTCAGCTTTCAGCACATATTCTTTTTGCTTCTTTTTCTTCTCTTCCTTTTATTTGTCTACTATTCTCTTTTCTCTCGATATGTCTTTCTCAATTAATGGCGGATTCCTGTTCTTCTTCTACATATTCATCTTTTTCAGTTTACTCTTCCTCTTTTAAGATTTCTTCTTATCGCTTTCTTCTTATTATTTTCTATGGTGCTTCATTTTCATGTCGTTTTCTTTTTTCACTTGTCGTTTCTACTCTCTCTTTCTCTCTTTCTCTCTCTTTCTATCTCTTTCTCTCTCTCCCTCTCTCTCTCTCTCTCTCTCTCTCTCTCTCTCTCTCTCTCTCTCTCTCTTTCTCTCTCTCTCTCTCTCTCTCTCTCTCTCTCTCTCTCTCTCTCTCTCTCTCTCTCTCTCTCTCTCTGCTCTCTCTCTCTCTCTCTCTCTCTCTCTCTCTCTCTCTCTCTCTCTCTCTCTCTCTCTCTCTCTCTCTCTCTCTCTCTCTCTCTCTCTCTCTTTTCCCTTCTATCGTAATATACATTCTCTCCTCCTCTTTCATCATCCACGTTTTCTAATTTCTTTAACTAAGTCTTTTTCTTCTCATTCCAGTCTCGCTCTCTCATTTATCTCTATTTGGTTATCATATCCCATACGTCTCTTTTATATGCGCCACCTTTCATATTAAACTTTAACTTTAATATTAAATGAAACAATTGGATTACCTTTATCCGAGTGTCGTTATTCATTTTGAGACGTGGTGGCGAGAAACCGATAAGCATTCCATCGGCGTTCGACATATAACCGAAACAGCTTCGATAACATTTCATGTCTCATCCAGATCAAGTTGTTCTCATTCCGATTAGATACATTTACAGCAACTCTCCCTTGTCTATATTTAATTGAAATTATAGGTTCGTGACGTATTAAAATCGGCGCTGAATAATCCGGGCCGTCACATTCCTGCGCGGATCTGAATCCGTATCCGTTTATCGGCGCCGCAGCCTCGTTTTCGCGTAGTAAACTACCCGGGTACCCCACGCAGCGAACTCCCTTATCGGATATGATTAGTTTTTGTGCTTTATGGGTTTTTTATATAGCAACTGACTATTGCTTCCCATACGGCGCTCTATTTGGACGGAGGAGTGAATGCGACTACATACTCGAAATTCTTTCGTAAGAGGCGATGCACTTCAAAATGTGACGACCAATGGAGGGTTGGGACTTAACGCTGCGTAAACAACTAGTCAGTTATATGACGTATTCTTTTGGTATTAATTAGAATCAGGCTGGGACCCTGAGGTTCCTCAAAGAACATCCTTACAATATTGTGGTGTCTTTAGGAATAGAATCCGAGAGCCATGGGTTATAAGACAGTACTCTTAAAAGTGCTTGTTTACAGATGTTTAAAATGAATTTCTTTAAAGCTGCTCAACATCTGTACTGTTTTAGGAAACGCACTGATGAAAAGCTATTGGAAGCAAAATCGGAGTGTTCTCATTTCTTTATATTAAGTGAACCGACGTGTATTTTAATCCAAAAACGTGAACTCGCTTTTGAGATTTACCGCATATAGATTATACATACTTAGATAATTTGACGCTTCCTGAATAAATCATGCTTTCAATAACTACTTATAGTTGTATATCAAACATGTAGTGGGTTTCTTAGGAAAAATTGTATTGGTAAACTGTCACCGTAAAAAAACGAAACACTCTTGATACATTATACAATGGAAAATATTAAATATGCATATGAGAATGAAATGTTGGGGGTTGTGGCAATGGAATACATCCCAATATTCTAATAACTGGCACTGATTTTCTCTGAATAAAACATTACCACCTAACGCCACAGGGTTGCGCCTTTCAAAAAGCATTGTATCAAAAATAGAAATTGTTTGCACAAACTGGTCGACCGGCTGGTTACGGATGCTCCTAATCTTTGTTTATTGCATATCCTATTAATCATTTTAAATTCTCTCACTATCGTTTTAGTTTCGAATAGCAGCTCCTTGGCGGTTTTATGATATCGTTACATTGATAAAATGCGTAATAAAACGGTCAAGTACAAAGATGACAACAGCCAAAAAGTAACCCTTTGAAATCTTCCGTTTTATGCTAAAGGTTTGCGTAAGTTCAAAACAACATCCCCTCTTATTTCAAAAATGAGATAAGCAATATTGCAAAGTAACACATCATTGGAATCGTCTCTCCGAGATGCTTCCAATGAAGTGTCACATTGCACTATTGTACATTCATTGAGGATACTATCCATGTTGATCAGTTTCGACTTACGCAAATATTTCCAGCTTAAGTTGTTTAGTAAAACGGTACCCATAAACGACGCTATTAGTCTCCAGAGAAGCCTTTTCCCAAACATGTTGTTCTAGAAATGGGCGTAAGTTCAAAACAACATTCTCTCTTATTCCAGTATTGAGAAAAACAATATTGAGAAGTAATACGTCATTTCAAACGTCTCTTCGACAGGCTTCGGATTGCGTGTCAAAAGACAGAATTATACTTTTATTTGAGATACTAACGATTTCTACCACGTTTGACTTATATGTACGCAAATATTTTCCATCAGTCATTTTCTAAAACGCTATGCAAGCATTTATGAATACGCCCACCATTTTTTTCTGGGCAGCATGTATTGAGAGCACATAGTAATAATTTATGACATTTGATGCACTGTTCTTTTGAACTCTGTTTACCTTTTATTTTGTCATGTAATTTTCGCAAATTGTCGTAGTTAGTGGGTGGGCCGATTACACAGGACATAACAGTCCTTATTATACGGTGATCTGATTCCAAATTGGAAACGAGGCGCTGTCTCGAGAAAGAGGCTCATTTGACATATGGATCAAAACAAGAAATGTTTGTTTCTTTCGTTGTTTGTTTTTTCTTTGTATGTACTTTACATTTATACATAAACATTAACTGATTGCCGCTACTTTATTTGTTTATGTTTGTTTCTTTTGTTGTTGTTGTTTTTTCTATGTATATACGTACATTGTATGTACTTGCATTTATGAATTTAAACATTGACTGATTGCCGCTACTTTATTTGTTTATGTTTGTTTTCCTTTGTTGTTGTTTTTTTTTTCCAGTGTATATAAGTATGTACTTTGCTTTTATGAATAAACATTGACTGAACGCCGCTACTTTATTAGTTGGTAACACTGAAGTGCTCGATATTTCATTGCACGTACTTTTTGTGTAACGATATATTGTTTATATGTTTGTTTTTGCCAGGTAGATGTACTTGTTCGTTCGAGTCTGAAAATAAAGCTTTGTAAACATGTGGGAAACCTTTCAGTTCTGCTGATGTGTAATGTAAATAGGTTAAAAGAAAACATTATGGCAGAAGGGAAAATTGCTTTCGACAAACAATTTTTCCTTCTGCCAAAATGCTTTTTGAAAGTCGTCTGCTGTAAGACGCAAAGATTTGGTGTTATGTGGTAATGTGTTAAATGCACAAAGAATTATTTCTCTGTGGATCTAGGTACACTGTAGCAACCATTTGTGACAAAGTGAGAAATTGCTTGTATCAAGCAATTTGTCTTTTTGACACAATGATTTCTAAATCTTTCTACAAGAGACATTGATACGACTTAGTCAGTAGATGATTTTCCTAAACACACAAGGGTCCCAGGTTTGAAGTCATGCTCCAAATATGTTCTTACCGTGGTCGCATATATGCTGAAGACAGTGTATAGAGTAGGTGGAAAAAGACCATGGGCCCGTTTTCCTAAACAACTTACGGAAAATGGTTGCGTAAGTCATAATTGATAAACATGGATAGAACCTTCAATGAAAGTACAATGTTGCAATGTGGCACTTCATTGGAAGCGTCTCGGAGAGACGATTCCAATGATGTGTCACTTTGCAATATTGCTTCGTCCAATATTGAAATAAGAGGAATTGTTGTTTTAGACTTACGCAAATCTTAAGCGTAAACTGTTTAGTAAAACGGTACCCATACGTATAGAGAGGAAACCTAACCGCTACGATGATATTTAGATATTGTTGAAAACGATTCAAAGCTCAAAGCAACACAAGAGAGGAAGCAGATGACAAATCACAAGCATCACACACTTAAGTCTTTTTCAAGAGTAAATCGTTTTAGATAGTTCTTTATTCGAATATTACGGGCATATCTTTTACTTGTGGGGTAGTTTACCATTATAGCATTTGATGTTATTCGACTGTTTATGAAAAAATACGTCTGAAATATATCGGCTCATCGTCTTAGTTTGAAATTATTTATTTCACATCGATTGTGAAACAAGTTCCTACAACTAATCACTCTCGATTCTGCTTCCTGGATACATAACCAGTACTCGCGCCATATTTGGAGTAATGAAAGGCAGATCCCGCTACTCACGGGAATCGAATCTACGACCCTCGTGTCCAGAGGCCAAGGCTCTATCCCTGGACCACTGTTCTCCACTGCTCATCGTCTAATCAGTATATGAGATAAGAAGATTAAAGCAAACGTATGGCCTTCACAACAATTATGTTTCTGTGGTGCTGCAAAGGATTTGGCACGCATGGTGACCAACTCAGCATTAATCTTTTGGGCGTTTCCAAGATGATTTACAGAACATTTGTCAACCATTTACATTACCGTCCAAGTGATACTTTGAAACTGATCGAAATTCAAACAATATTCTAAAACAATAACTGTGCTCACACCGAATCTTGTTTTGAGCCACCATAGTGAGAGGTGACATAAAATGGATGAAGAAATGATAAAAAAAATATACAACGAGCACATAACAGAAGGAAAAGAATGCAAAAAGTATATTCGAATTAAACGGGCAGCAAAAGAATAAAGCCAAATCGAGAACATGTTAAAAGGGGCAAATGATAATAAATAGAACAATTAAAGATAGGTCTTTGTAGTAAAACTCCTTATGTCTCGGATAACATGAATACAATTAACCCTCAAGAGACGTTCATGTTGTTGTTTTTTTCATTTATGTCGTTGTGGCTGTTCGTACACCTATGTTGTCCTTGTTGCAAACAGGCTTTGCTTTATTGCTCTGGAACGGCTTCATAGTCGTATTGTGTCCTCCGTCACACTTCAAACCGCGGCGGGAAAAGCCTACTATCATTTTCGGACAAAGAAGTAATAAGGCTTAACCCTTTACCAAACGCAAAATTTGCGACTGTCCCAAATTGAAAGAGTTTGCAGACGACATTTCAAAATGTGATGAAATTGAAAAATAATATTTTGATAGGACAGAAAACATTTAGGGAAAAGGAGAAATTGCTCGTCACGAGCAATTTCTCCTTTTCCCACAATGTTCTCCAGAGTCATTGTAACAAAGTGGTTAAACGTCGTTATTGTTTTATAATGGGTTAAATACGTTCTAAAATAATGATTGTGATAATACAGTACAATATCCAATGACTTATATAGGATATGCGATCATTGTTACTTTTGCTACCGTTTTGATTCTTCCTTCCTATCTTTCCACAGGTAAAAAATGAAACAACTCAAACGGATAGATAATTGGTATCCCCTACTACCGATTCCTATAGATTTGAATTCAGGACTGGTCCATCTGTATAGCAACAGCATATAACGAAAAAGAATCATGAATGAATAATCGATCTCTCTCATCATATTGATGAAGATTCATTATGAATAAGACAAACTGCTCATATAGAGTAATCTATCGTTTTGCCACAGTGATTTCTTATTGCTTCAGCAGCAGATAACTCATTTAGAGGTTGTTGAAAATATGGAATAAGCAGTTGGTGGTGAATACATTAGTACTTTACATCACTGCCTTTTTTCTTTTTTCTTTTTTTGACTAAGTATCGGTCACTATGATTTATTTCCGAACAAATATTTCAAAATGTTTTATCCATAAGTGATTTAAAATCTCAGTAGATAAAGAAAACTGTGCTTATAACTTGTCTAAACTATCGACCAATCACGTAAAGCCGTTCACAGTTTGCGTTCGAACAATATTAGGTGTGAAATGGAATTTAAGATATGTACACGCGTTGAAAGGAGAGGCCCTGATATCAGAAAAGGCAGTTAGACTTGTTCGTGCTGGAATCAACCTCATGCTCATGCAAGCAGGTTATATCCAGGCCAGCCGCCAGGTAAATTAGCGGCTGGTCTGTGATTTAACCTGTTTGCTACTCTGAGTATCTTTCCATTGAAATCCATTTTTTATTGAAATCAAGCAGATATTAAAGGATTTGGGAAGCAGACGACACAAAAAATATTTTCTTTTAAAACATTGCTCAACATTCTCAGTGTTAAACTCTAAGAAAAAGGACCAATTTTGTAATTTAGGCAGGGCATTTGCAATCTTTGCGCTGAAGAGATAAGTTCGAATCTCTTTGCAAGGATAAAACTACATGTATATTTGGGGATCCATGCGCCGAGCACGAAACCTATTTTCAAATAATAGTTGTATTAAACGTCAGAGCAATAACTATGGAAAATAAAACCAAAACGCCTGAAAATGTTTTACTTTTAGGGCAAGCACAAGGTATCTAGATCTCATGACATATGGCTTCGATCAGCTAGTCAAGTCCTTATGAAAAGTTGGGAAAAAAACAGTCTTGGTCGAGCTGAAATAAGGTAGGCATCGCGATAAGCAGAGATATTGGTGACATGATGTAAAATACTACAAAAGATTTATCCGGAAAAAATATTTCATTTAAATCAAGCAATTGCTTTACAGACAGTCTGCGGTTCAACTGTTGAAAGGTGCTTAAAAAGGATATGTTACTATTAACTTAAAATCTTTTATTCGTTTATACAAGTAAGCTATTTTCAAGTGTTTCTGATTCATTCAAATGTATTCTACAAACTCTTTCAATTTGAGCCGATGAAAAATGGTTTCAATTTCTATTGAATGAAAATGTATAGCCAAAAGTTTTCATTTCGCGCGGAATACTTGATCCCCCATTTTGTGCCAATGCCACTGATAAATCTCACTTCGCGGCACCACGTGACTTTTGGATGTCATTCAGGGATCCACTTGACATTCCACGCTGTCGGTCTACCCAGGAATCGGTCGCCTGTCGAACAACTAGACGGCGATTATGTGCAAAGAAGCTTCGCACCAAGTCACCTGTCATTTGTCATATCCTTTTCGTGTGCAATTATCTGTTTTTCGTGTTTATATATATTCTTATTTTCATTACAGTTCGATTGGTTGTCTGTTTATCTACAGCTATGGCTGTTGAACTGCTTTTCTACTGTTGTTGGTCATGAGTTGTGTGCCGTTTGGAAAACTCTCCCGTTAGACTTTGACTACAAGTGCACCTTGCTTTGTAAACAATTCTGCTTCACTTCATCTACAGCCATTACATAACTGAAAAATTGTTGATATGGCACTGGCGAAGGGGATACCTATGGGGGCTGTGTCAGAAACAAACCTTAATTTGACCCTCATAATTCTGGAACCGACTTAATGCTTATGCAAACAGGTTAGATCCAGACCAGCCGCCAAGTAAGTTGGCGGCTGACCTGTGATCTGACCTGTTTGCTGCTCTGAATATCTTTCCTCATCCAAATGAAGCAGATGTTGCAGGTTTGGGAAAGCAGACGACACAAAAATCTTATTTTAGAAAATTATCCAGCATTCTAAGGGTTAACTTATTACTTGGCTGCATGGGTTGTCATACTGATCAGCGAAAAGACCACATCACTTCGATTTGATTGGATTATACGACAATAAACTTCTCGGTTAACAATGTCCTCGTGGTGTTTAAATGTCCTTGAAGCAAACACATATGACGTCATTAAATGAGTCGAACATTATTTGTTATGATCCACAAAGTTCCATTGGCTTTCTTCCCATTCTCGTCTGCATTTCTGATCATTCGGGGGTTTATAGGATTTGGCAGAATGGCCGCCTGGTTGAAATGTTTATTAAGGCTAGTCTTCAATATTCACCATCAAAAGCAATCGTACCGTCTCGGGTATTTTTGTGACCAGAGAAATGCACCTCGAACATAAGTGCTTGGTTTCAGCTTGCTTGGTTTCAACTTTTGTGTTATGTGTTCCGGCTAAGGACAAGCTTCCTGTTTAGTTTAGTTTAAACTTATTCATTTTACGTTGATTGTGAAACAGGTTCTAACAGCTCAGATTACTCACTCTTGATTCTTTTTCCTGGATCATTACCAATACTCACGCCGATTGTGAATTAAAGGAAGATTGCAATGCATATTCCTCTAAATAGAGAATAGATGGTTGGTGTCGTGAATCGGAAATGTTATCGGGCAAGGCTTAGGATTATTATACGGTGAGCCGAAGGCGAAACGGATAATAACCCGAAGCCGAGCCCGATAACATTTCCCATTCAAAGACACCAACTATCTATTCTATTTATCCTGTTACCTCTATGTATTCTTTAAAAGAAAAAAGATGAAAATAAAACACGAGAAAATAGGACAAAAATAAGTAGAGAATGATGTAAACATGACGTCATGTCGTTCTTATGACGTCATGATTCGTCACGTGCATGTGATACATGGCTAGTGCCGGATATCACAAATGTTATACGGCACCTAGTTATCGGTCCCAAATGACACTAGTGACAGGATAATAATATAACTCGAATCCCACACCATCATTTCCGGGGGCCGAAGCTCTATCCCTTGACCACTGTCCTCTGAGTTTCATGGGAGAGTCGATGTTGAGTATTCCGATGTATATAGAAGTGTTCAGTGTCCTTTTAACACTTAACCAAACGCAAAATTATCGACTGTCCCAAATAGAAAGAGTTTGCAGACGACATTTCAATATGTGATGAAGTTGGAAAATTATCTTCTGATAGGACAGGAAACATAGTGGGGAAAGGAAAAAAATGCTCGATAAGAGCAATTTCTCCTTTTCCCACAATGTTGTCCAGAGTCTTCTGAAACAAAGTGGTTAAATGTCGTATTTGTTTGGTAATAGTTTAAACCATTATATTTGGTCGGTAACTCCTACATGGTAGTGACATGATATATCGATATACTTTGGTTTCCTCCATCGAATAAAAAGAACTATTTATATAGTACATTTTACAGTTTCATTAGAAAACGGAGATACAGCAAGAGAAGGCTGCCAAGAAACAATATGGCGACTTCCTTATCATGCCAGATGCGTTTTCATTGGATAAACCCGATGAGTTCAGATTACATCAAGAGATTTGCGTGTTTACATTCACAACAACAGTAACCTAATACGAAGAAGAAATGGTATATGTTTTCTATTTGATTCTATTATTACCAAAAGCCTTGAGTGTAAAACTTTTTCAAATTATAGGACACACTGTGGAAATCACATATTCCCTCATTGAAAACATACAATTAATTGTTCTTAATTGTCGAATTAGCATTTATGCTATGTTGGTATGCCTTAATTAAGGACCGTGGAGAAAACATATTTCGGATTTCTCACTTTAACTCCATTTCCTGTTTGGTATTTGGCGGTAGGTTGTTGTTGTTTTTTTCATTTGTAAGGTAACTTGTTAAGATGTTTGTTTATCCCACAATAAACCTTGACATAAAAATACAACCCTAATTGCGACAGGAGCTCTGATTAGAAGACAGACACCCTGCTGAAAGAAGCATTTAGTTATTGAGATTAAATATCGTTCAATAATTTACTTACTCGCTTTCTTCAGAGTTGCAAACCTTTATTAGTCCTAATGTTTTGTAAAAGAAAAGAAAAAAAACAATACAAAGAGAAAAAAATCGGTATTTGTTAAAAGAGCACCATTTGGTTAACCGATCTACGTACTTTTTGGACATCGTAGATATCAGAATGTTTGTTGAAGTACGAATCAGCTAATATTTTCTGTCGCAGTCATATTTATAATAGAAAGCTACTGGATGAAAGTTTAAGTATAAAGAAGGAACCTTACACATTTTGTGCGACTTCCAGACATGCGTGCTAGAAAATGTCCAAGATCCAAGGTTTTGCAATAAGATATAGAATACCATCTTTTATCAATATGTTGTTTTGTTTTTCATTATGTTAATAAGAACCGAACATCGCCGAATGACCTTTGTACCGCAATTTCCGCGTGATGTACTTTTCAGTAAAAATAGGTCATGTAGCTTCATCTCAATCTTAAGATAGGCTAATATGTACCTTCTTTAGAGCTAGATATATCTATTTATTCCTTTGTAATACAAATTTGTAAATGTATGTCATGTTGGTAAAGTTTAATCAAAAACGAACATTTCACTAGTGACTTTGTGGATGTCACTAACCTCATATTACTGACCTAGGTTATTTTCAGCGTATAAATGGTGTACTCGGTTTACCGTCATAGCTTTAAGTTATCATGATGAAAATAACAATACCACGCTTTCTCGCATTATGCCATCTTATTTAACTGGTCAAATGTCGTTATTGTTTGGTAAAGGGTTAATACGGGCACCGGTTTGTAGAATGCTCTAAGTCGGAGTTGCTCAAGTGTGAGCTTTTTGAGTTGCTTGAATACTGTCTTCAGATTATCTCAGACAAAATAACAAGTCATACAATGATTAACCATTTACCAAACACCAGATTTTCGACTGTCCCAAATTCTTCACCCTGTATATACTTCACTCTTTTAACTTTTTTACTACCTCTGTCATGCGCACACACATACCTGGTAAAATATTCAATATGTTGAAACAAAAAGAATATAAGAAGAAAGAATAAGAATAAGAATAAGAATAAGAATAAGAATAAGAATAAGAATAAGAATAAGAAGAAGAAGAAGAAGAAGAAGAAGAAGAAGAAGAAGAAGAAGAAGAAGAAGAAGAAGAAGAAGAAGAAGAAGAAGAAGAAGAAGAAGAAGAAGAAGAAGAAGAAAGAAGAAGAAGAAAGAAGAAGAAGAAAGAAGAAGAAGAAGAAGAAGAAGAAGAAGAAGAAGAAGAAGAAGAAGAAGAAGAAGAAGAAGAAGAAGAAGAAGAAGAAGAAGAAGAAGAAGAAGAAGAAGAAGAAGAAGAAGAAGAGGAAGAAGAAGAAGAAGAAGAAGAAGAAGAAGAAGAAGAAGAAGAAGAGAAGAAGAAGAAGAAGAAGAGAAGAAGAAGAAGAAGAAGAAGAAGAAGAAGAAGAAGAAGAAGAAGAAGAAGAAGAAGAAGAAGAAGAAGAAGAAGAAGAAGAAGAAGGAGGAGGAGGAGAAGAAGAAGGAAGGAAGAAGAAGAAGGAAAAGAAGAAGAAGAAGAAGAAGAAGAAGAAGAAGAAGAAGAAGAAGAAGAAGAAGAAGAAGAAGAAGAAGAAGAAGAAGAAGAAGAAGAAGAAGAAGAAGAAGAAGAAGAAGAAGAAGAAGAAGAAGAATAAAAAGAAGAAGAAGAAGAAGAAGAAGAAGAAGAAGAAGAAGAAGAAGAAGAAGAAGAAGAAGAAGAAGAAGAAGAAGAAGAAGAAGAAGAAGAAGAAGAAGAAGAAGAAGAAGAAGAAGAAGAAGAAGAAGAAGAAGAAGAAGAAGAAGACTTAACGGCTTAACAATCTATCGTGATTCATAGTAAGAGATTATAGTAGGCTTGATTATTCGCTTTGGCGTTTTTACTATTGGCGGAATAACCGAATCCCTATTAAAACTTGTTCCAGGTTCTCAAACACTGCAAACCCGGAATAAAGACACTTGGAAACAAAATAGGTCACTGATCCAGTTGACAATTTTCAAATGGCGTAATTCGAATATAGGTCACACGTCAGACACTGGTCAGCATGTCACAATGCTAAATATGAGATATCTATTAACGCACAAAAGATCTATAAAGGCACCGATTCCTTTACCAAGTTTCTTTAATCAAATACCCGCTGTTAAACACAATCGGACAAGTTTATAAAGCTCTTTGACTCATTTTTTTCTTTTTTATCTTTTTTTTTAAATACACTTTTGATAAAGATGGAGAGTCATACTATTTCTTATTACAATTTCACTTCTTTTCAATCTGATAAATTGAACTGCAACAAATTTTCAACTGTCCCAAATTGAAAGAGTTTGCAGACGGCATTTCAAAATGTGATAATATTGGAAAATAATCTTCTGATAGGGTAGAAAACATTGTGGGAAAAGGAAAAATTGCTCATTACGAGTAATTTCTCATTTCCCACAATGTTTTCTTAAGTCGTCTGCAACAAATTGGTCAACTGTCGTTATTCTTTGGGAAAGGGTAAAGAAAGTCGAAACTTATAAGCTCATTAAGTAGAATCTTCGTCGCGGAAAACGGAGGTCCTTGGTGTGAAATCTTGTCAAATATTCTTAATAAGACCTGATTTAATCGTCTCTTGATACTAGTTGCTATTACGCATGTTCGAAACTAGCCAGTGGTTTGGAATAAAAAGAGTGCGGTGTTGTTGTCGACTTCTGTGGAATGATGCGGGTAACACAGAGCTCGAATTCCCATGACCTCATATTAACTTACATGTAACCCATTACCAACGTTAAATATTTGACTGTCCCAAATTGAAAGAGTTTGCAGACGACATTTCAAAATGTAATGAAATTGAAAAAAATAATCTTCTGATAAGGCGGAAAACATTGTTGGCAAAGGAGAAATCGCTCGTTAAGAGCGATTTCTCCTATTCCCACAATGTTTTCACGTGTCGTCTGTAACAATAATGTCAAATGTCGTTATTGCTTTGTTATGGGTTAATGTATTCCTCTTTTTTATGAAACCCCAAAATACCGGCACACCAGTCTAAAGATATACACAGGAAGTTTGTCGTGTGATTCCAGGTCCATTTTTTAAACATAAGGCTGGTGAGGTTTATAACTATAAACCAGGTCAGTTGTCCAAGATGACCAAGAAATGTTTTTCACTCATTAAAATCTTATTGCAACAAAATATTAAAAACCAATACAGCTCATATGGTTTAAACGGAATTTGTAAGAAAGCAATTTCTGAGCATTTCAGTATTTCGACTTTTTTGCCCTCGTTCATTCCATGAGCGTAGTGGAGGTCTAGAATAAGTCTCGCAAAGTGTATTAAGGAATATTATAGTATCCTGATCAGGTAAACTGTGCAGAGTACAATCATATTTTTTCCGTCTGATCATATATAGATAAACATGAGACGGCATTCACTTTGTTATGCTGAACGTTTGACATGCCTAAGCTTTATTTGCCGGTTTTTCTGCAGACATTAATCAAACACGGTTCAAATAAAGGTTTCATAGTAATATGCACACGTTTGGCAAGCATAAACTGTGCTTGCCAGTCTGTCTGTAGATATTTATTAAAACACGTCCAAAAACACACTGGTTCAAAATAAAGGTTTCATAATAATATGCACACAATTTTGTTAGGCCTAAGTCATGTTTGTCTGTCCGTCTGTCTGTAGATATCGATTGAAGCAACAAGACCACGACGTCAATCTTAGGGAGGCAGTCGGTGAAGCCTTGAGGTGGTCCTTATTAAACGAACACTTTTTAATTAGATTAAATCCATCACTCCATTGATCTGCCCCCACAAAGAGCGCGTCGTTTTTGATATAGACCGCAACACCAAAACACCGATCGCAAATGTTCACTACGGCAAGATTATCAAATATCAATATACTTAAACGGAAACTTAATTGGAGGTGTTTTCGGTGAAACTTTACCAACGTGTTGCTCATAATCGGCTCAGTGTTGGTCCTGATATGAAAAGAGCACCACATACATAAGTTTGTAATGAAATAAAGTATCTTGTCTCATTTGACGCTTTACCAAATCTTTATGATTAAAAAAGACGAACAAATATTCATCGCTACTGTAAAGTCATTTTGACCCAATGATTTGAATGATAAGCTCACAAAGCCGTTTTTATTTTGGTGGGTTCGATTCCCAGCATCAGCATATTACAATAGGGTTTTCTCTTGACCGAATTGCTTAGCTTCAGTTGGTGCTAAGTTCCATCCTTGTCGATTTGGTACATGTATTCGCTCTTCGTCTCCTTTAACCCTCTACCAAACGCCATATTTTTTACTGTTCCAAATTGAAATAGTTTGTAGTCGACATTTCAAAATGTGATGACATTGAACAATCTTCAAATAGGACAGTAAACATTTTGGGAAAATGAGAAATTGATCGTCACGAGCAATTTCTCCTTTTCCCACAATGGTTTCCAGAGATGTCTGCAACAAACTGGTCAACTCGTTACTTGTTTGGTAATGGGTTAATTGACCAGGGGTTGGAAGATCAACTACAAAATCAATCGGGAGTTCGATTATCCAATGTGCCGTAGGAGCCTTCTATAAAATGTTTTAACACCGATCGGAAAGGTTCAGTCCCACAAGATGTATGAAGATCAGAATCGAATGTGATTAATCTAAGTTGTAAGAACTTGTTTCGCAATCGATGTAAAATAGATAAGTTTAAACAAAAACAAGATGTATTAAGTACCAATGTACTTAGATGGTAAATTAGTTGGAGGTATCGTCAGTGATACTTTACAAAGGGTTCCTCATAATCGGCTTTGTGGTGGTCTCGATCTGAAAAAAAAACACCATATAATCTCGTTCGGAATAAAAATTAGTCATATTGTCTCCTTCGGCGCTTGACCAACTCTTTAAGGTTAAAGAAAGGCGAATAATTATGTACTGTCTTGATAAATGATATGAGAGTCTAACTTACAAAGCCGATTTCCTTTGCAAGGACTCGAAACTCGGCGTCCACGTTTAAATCAAGTGGTGTGTATCTAGGATGTTTTGCTTCAGCTTCCAATGATGTAAAATCCGCCCTGATCGATTATGCGTTTACACTCTTTTCCCTTAAAATGATCAGGGGTCGGAAGATCAACCAAGAAACAATTAAGCAATCGATTGCACATCGCGCTGTCGGAGTCCTCCTGAAACATGTTGCATTTTGAATGGTGTCTCTCGCAGACACATAACGGACGTTACGATCGTAACTACTCGGGTATTTCCATGAGCTGAGAAATAAATCTCGGATATATAAGTCTTTACGCCAAGTAATTCAATGTGTAGGACGTGTTGAATATCTTTTTAAATTGTTTGTTATCGGTAACTCATACGAAATGGCGAAACCATAAGTTGTCAATATACAGTCGTTTCCTTAATCACATTAAACGAGTTGTAGATTTCACATTAAAGATCTATTTTTGAAAACGAGAGCAAAGTGACGTTAGTCTCACAGAAAACAATATGGCGGCATGCATATTATGTCAGAAGCGTTTTCATTGGATAAACCAGATGTGCTCAGATTGTGGACATTACTGCGCTAAAACAAAAATGTCCTTAAAAGATATTGGGATCCGAAATTGGTCGAGATTTCTTCTTTTCGATTAGTTCGAATTTATCGCCCTTCCAATTACAATATAAAGCTGAAACAATGTCTTATTGTGTCTAATGATTATGAGAGAGTATTTCTGAATCAATGGGTAAATAGTCTGAAAATTATACAAATAGCACAGACTCCCCTCCATCTAGAGCGGGCTTCGTGCAAAGAAATCCTCTTAATCTTCCGAGATTTTGTTAAATTACGTAATATAAACAATATCTTTGAATTGAAAACGAAAAAGTTGTAAAAGATGCATGCTGTGAACATTTGTTTACTTTCTGCCATACAACGATTCCCCTACGGTATTGCCAAATGTTGGTAACAGTTTGCGGCTAAAGTAAAACACCACACCAGTTTTGTAGTATTTCTTTAACATATCCAAAACCTTTTCCATCTTCGATATGGCAACCGAAGTAATTCTAAATGTTTTCATTCAGCTGATAATAAAAAGTGGTTTATTGGATTTTAATAACACTTGGGGTACTTTGATCTTGTAAACAGATTTGATAAGACAGTATTTTGCCGAAGAAGAGCGAAAACATACCGACGAACATGGGCAGAACGGGAGAATTAGATTGGCGCCAATTTCAGCCTATGCACTGCACATATGTAGAGTTAGTAGTTTTGGGCGGCCAAGGCAGATTTAAGGTGACCATGTTACATTGTCCTCTTCTAGACTGTCTTATGCGTTGTACGTACAGTGTATTTGCATTTACATTTAGAAATTTCATGAAAGGTGCTTTTTCAAAAATCAAAGTCAAACAAAATGTAGAGTTTATTGTATGGGACGGTTTAAAATCAGTTCTTTCGGCCTTCCAGAAAGTTAGAGACGACCAATTTTACAGTGTCCTTTTCATGTACCTTCGTATATTCGTCATATGTATATGAATCGATTATTTCAGTATAATATGTGTGAATATGAGAGCTTATGAGTGCGAGTGTCTGTTTATGCGTTTGAAGGTAAACATTCCTGCGAGTGTATATGAAGACGTACTTATTGTTATTTACTGTTTAATTCGTTGTCGACCATAAGCTAAACATTCGTAATCAAAAATATAGTATATTTCTTCTTTTTTGTCTTTTTTTTTTACTTTTTCATATTCCCATTTAATCGCACATGCAGTAAAATTTCTTGCATACAACGATCATGGTGTATTATTCAACGTAAATAGTATGTCTTAGTAAGTATATGCATGAGCAAGAGATGCGAATTTCAAAATGCGTTTCCGACGTTTCTCCAGCCGTTGGCAATATGGATCTTTGATTGCGAAATATTAAGTATCGGCGACTAAGAAAAATCCAAATTCGATTCCCGATTGGGATCAATCTCTTTAATATGATGGAGTGTGCTTTGGTGAGACACCTTTTTTATTCAGGTCGGATATACGGTGAACATACACGTAAGTGCTCAATAGTAAACATGATAATTGATTGAAGAACAGTGATGCTTTTCACCTATGGTTATAACAAGACACGCAACACAGCATTATATTTTCATTGTTGCATTGTCTTACCTTTCATTAAAAGTAAAATAAAGGTTGACAAGTTTCTCTTGTTTCAAACTAGAATTTGAACACTATCACCAGACTATGTCAGAAATCCCTGTGACAAATTGGTATATCTAACCCAATGAGCATCTTGTTCCTTTGGTCACACTGTCTTCCATTAAATATCATTTAGAAAACATATGCTTCTCGCTGTTTTTCCTTGGATGTTGCTCTCACTTTTCATCAGTTACAATACGAAAATGGGTCAGATAGAAAATTGAAAGTGTCCACCACATACCACCTTTTATGTCAAAACGTAATTTATTCAGCATACGGCATTCGTTGTACATGTATTTCTCATGTTTCATTAATCCTTTTCAATTACTATTCAACAAACAATTTGCAAATACGTCTGGATTTTGATAGCGATCTGCAATTTATCTTAATTTTTGCACAAAAAGCGTTCAATTCGGTAAAGATTGCAACACACCAAAAGTACACATTTTCAAACCTAGTTCATTCAGAAAATGACAGACGTTATCTTAAAAATGTGTGAATAACCTTTGAAATAGGTCCGGCAAAATCCCTCCACGACTTATTACGAAGCAATATTATTCTTTACGAGAGCTCGCGAGATTTATGAGGCCCTAATTGATTAGGCGTTTTTGATAAAGTTATGTTTAACCGATATTAAAACCGTGTCGGCATAAAAGTAGCTTTACATACAATGACCCATTATCAATCAATAACGACATTTGACCAGTGTGTTGCAGGCGACTATGGAAAACATTGTGGGAAAAGAAGAAATTGCTCTAAATGAGCAATTTCTCTTTTTTCGATGATGTTTTCTGCCCTATCAGAACATCAGTTTTCAATTTCATCGCGTTTTGAATTGTCGTCTGCAAACTGGTTTAATTAGAGACAGTCGAATATTTTGCGTTTGGTAAAGGGTTAAACGCATTTACAAGTGGTTTAACATTCCCGTTGTTTGATGCACCTGTAGTATGAAACTTAAAGAAAAAACAACTTGCAACAAAAGCAGAATTACATCAAGCTATAGCACCCATCGTAACAATGAATTTAATTGTATTGTAGCGTTCGCGGAACGTTTATGCAAATTAGGGAACCCAAAACATTGTTATAGAGATCATGTAGGTATATAGACAACTTAACTGATTGGTGTGCGACAGTGATTTTCACTGATCGGATGAAATTGTGTCTTTAAGAAGTCTATATCCTCAGATCGTTATTTTGGTAGGAGCGCTTGGGTGAAGACTTCTGCTCTTGTATTTGTCTTAACCAAGTTTTTTCCCGGGGACCAAGACTCTGGACGAGTCTTCTCGGAAGTGAGACTTATGTAACGTTCGTTGAACATTTATGCAAATTATGTAACCCAGTGCATTGTTATAGACAACATCCGGGTAAATAGATAGACAACACAACTATTCAGTGAACGTCAGTGTTTACACTGATGTGATTGTGTCACTGTATAGACAACACAACTATTCAGTGAACGCCAGTGTTTACACTGATGTGATTGTGTCACTGTATAGACAACACAACTATTCAGTGATCGCCAGTGTTTACACTGATGTGATTGTGTCACTGTATAGACAACACAACTATTCAGTGAACGTCAGTGTTTACACTGATGTGATTGTGTCACTGTATAGACAACACAACTATTCAGTGAACGCCAGTGTTTACACTGATGTGATTGTGTCACTGTATAGACAACACAACTATTCAGTGAACGCCAGTGTTTACACTGATGTGATTGTGTCACTGTATAGACAACACAACTATTCAGTGAACGCCAGTGTTTACACTGATGTGATTGTGTCACTGTATAGACAACACAACTATTCAGTGATCGCCAGTGTTTACACTGATGTGATTGTGTCACTGTATAGACAACACAACTATTCAGTGAACGCAGTGTTTACACTGATGTGATTGTGTCACTGTATAGACAACACAACTATTCAGTGAACGCCAGTGTTTACACTGATGTGATTGTGTCTATGACAAGTCAATTTGCGAGTAAAGTCACAGTATATCACAAGGTAAATGTAATTATTATAGTTTATAAAGACGGTCTGACTCTGCATTTTGCTCGAACAAGTGCCCTGTGATGTATAAGAATTTGCAAATGTGATGCTGTTGTTAATGATGTTGTTGTTGTTGTTGTTGCTGCTGTTGTTGTTGTTGGTGGTGGTGGTGGTGGTTGTCACCGCATTACGAATATAACTTCTATAAAATGATTTCCAGTTTTTGTTAGTTTTATGAGATTCACAAGAGCCATGCAATTAGATTGTGTTTCAAAACTGCGATTTAAAACAAAATAGACTAGTATTATGGACCCAAGAGAATTTTACTTTGCGGGAGGCAGAACCAAGCCGGCCGCAACACATAATAGAAGGTAAACAAAGCCATAAACAAGATTAACATGAAATCATGATGAGTTGCGATATTGCCAAATTTAAACGTTTGAAGAAAAATAAGAGAAATTACCGAATACACGATAATAAGAACAGATTGCACCGTTCTGAAAGCTCAGTCATGTAATCTTAACCTGGTCTGCTAAAATCCATTGGAAGCAGGTGAATGGTGTTAATATTCTACTACCAACGGCATCTGGTGCCAGACAAAGAAGTTAGGCAATAAAAACAACTAAGTGTTATAAGCGAAAAGAGGAAAAGGTTGCGGTTGAAAAAAATAATTTGAAGGGGTGATTTTCTATTCCCATAAACTTTTCAAAGATTCCAGATGTAATTGTGCCTAGAAAGAAGATCATGAATACGAGATAACGATTTCTGTAATTGCATTTATATTTCAAAGGACAAACAGAAACGGATGACGAAGCAGTTATGGCTTACAGACAAATAACTAGCAGAAAAGAAAGAAAAGCGATTTATCAACTTTCGACGAAGTACGTAGCATTCCAATTAAAAATTAGACTGTTGATTTGCAATATCTAACGTAAGCTCTCCTACTTGTTTCGATCGGCATGAAAAACAATTGTCATCAACCTTTCTCACAAACGGGAAAAAAGAGAGCAAAATTTCATTGTCGACTTGTTCATAGAACATCATCATAAATGCATATTTTACTTCCAATGACTTTTCTCCAGGATGTTTCATACAACATTACAGCTACTAGGCAGTTTTAAACAATATAATCATAACGTCCGAGCTTCCTCACATCTGTAAACAACCAGATTTAAGTATTTTTCTGCTAAGGCGATATTAACAGAACAAATAGTTTTCATGTTATTTAAACTGCCTAACCCATTACCAAACAATAACGACAGTTGAACAGTTTGTTGGAGACGAAATTGGAAACATTGTGGGATAAGGAGAAATTACTCTAACCGAGTTATTTCTCCTTTTCCCACAATGTTTCCTGCTTTATCAGAAGATTATTTTTCAATTTCATCACATTTTGAAATGTCGTCTGCAAATTCTTACAATTTGGGACTGTCTAAAATGTGTCATTTGGTAAAGTGTTAAAGGAACATTGTCTAGACTAAAACACTTTATTTCCGTACAACGTAAAAGTCGTAACGTCATTTTTCGAATGCCTGTTTCGTCCATGTCGAATATTGACATAATTAGAGAAACGGTAGAAAACAATGCAGCACGCCGGCGGTTATTACTTCGAGCGATAGAAGGGTTGTTTGTTTCAAGTGGACGAGCGATTTGCTAGGTCAGATAAATGGCTCTATAATCATCCGAACAAATATGTCGGTATGGCCCCACGCGAAGCCCGGGCCCTTATAACGTTCCGGTGTGTAAATGCCGGGATCGATTCAGGTCGAGTACGAACCTAGTTTGTTAACTTCGTGAAGAGCGCTGGGACGCATTTATTATCATGGCTTTATTTAAGTCGTTATGTACATTAAGTCGTTCTTACATAGCCATTTTAATGTACGTAATAGCAGAAGATTATAACACGCTATTGACAAAATGATAACATGCTCATTATAAACAATTTACCATTCTGCAACAATGACTTCGATTCGATGTCAAAGATAAGAATTAATTATTCTAAACACTTTATCGATTAGAATAATGAAACAAAAATGACAATAACATTCACGTTGAATTCAGTATCAGCGATCGAAGTTAAGCATAAGATGAACTTAAGCTGTTTGGTCACGGGTATGATACATAGAGAATAGATGGTTGGTGTCGAGAATCGGAAATGTTATCGGGCAAGGCGTAGGAATATTATCCGGTGAGCCGAAGACGAGACGGATAATATTCCTACGCCGAGCCCGATAACAGTTCCTTTTCAAAGACACCAACCATCTATTCTATTCATCCTGTTACCTTTACGTATTTTTTAAACAACAAAATAAAAATAAAACACGAGAAAAACACACAAAAACAACGTAGAGAATGGCGTAAACATGTCGTCGTGTGTCATGGCGTTCTTATGACGTCATAATTTGCCACGTGCATGTGTTATATGGTTAGTGCCGGATATCACAAATGTTATACGGCACCTAGTTATCGGTTTCAAAATGGCTCTAGTGACAGGATAAACAATAAAGAAAAGCCTATCAAGCTCGATTCGTTCGTATATAGGTTATGAAAAAATTGTGTGCGGTTCTAGTGAAGAAATGTATCGAAGAAAGATATGTACACTGGCTTTTAAAACATAACTTACACACTATTGAAAAGGCTATGTAGTTTAAATTCAACAAACCAAAATTCAATACCAACTAGCAGAGAAAATGGTATTTTAAACAAAAATAAACTCCTTATAAAATGAGAAAGATGCTTTTGGTAAACTAAGAGGAAATGAAAACATGCTGGGAAAGCTATGAATTTGCGCATAAATAAGTTTTATAAATTAAACCTTTTTTTTTCGGCTTTAGCAGAAAGGTTATAGGTTATATTGGTAAATTAGAAAGCTTTACACGTGTAGCAGAGACTGATATGCAACGAATAATTATAGAGAATCAGTTATGAGAAATACTAGTTTCATCAACAGTCAACATCAGAAAACACACAAGAAATATCGACAATGCACCTCTTGGTATGAAATGCGGCTCTTTCAAAAAAAAAAATACGAAAGCCCGTTTGGATCACGTTGTATGGATTGACCAGTACGTGAACACTAAATGACCGGACACGCGACTGACCTTTGCTTCGAGTGTTTACGAAGCTTAATCCGGCCGCGGTTATTGAACTATAATTGATTTTGCCAATTAGTTCATAAAGGTTTCCTATGTATATATGTATACGTATATATGAATATGAATTGAAATGTACTTTATAAACTGATTTTACATCCTCCTCGAGGAAAAGTCATATTGAGTACCATAAAAGAACCCTTAAGCTGTTATGGATCTTTTCCTGCCGGTGTATTTCAAAGTCAAAATGACAAAAGGACGAGCTACTCATAATGAACAATTTATCATATAATCACAATGGTTGCTACAGAATATTACCAAATACAAAAGGGAATATGTTCGTTCGTTTTGTTTATGTTTATTAAGATGAATAATGAGTATTAACAACACGTAGTATTTTTGTGTATGTTGATGCATTAAAATTGGACATGTCCAAATTTCCATACGGAGAAATGAGAGAAAAAACTATAAACTTGTGTTTCTATCCGGAACTTCGTAAGAAGTCTCAATGATGAAAGCAATGTTCAAATTCTTTGTCTTTTTTATTTCTGGGAATCTATTTCTTTCTTTAATTAGCCCAACGCGAGGTAATTATCAAAGGAAAGGACGATATATAAAGATGAAAAAAGAAACATTTTGAGGTCAGAAGAGATGAAATGTGTGACACGTATATTCACAATTAGTTTTTGTTAGTTTCAGTGCCTATAATAGAGCAATGTGGGGAGGCGATAAAGAAGTCGACTAAAAAGGAAACTACACTGTATTGTCATCTGACCAAGCTATTAATATATAACACAAAAGAGATGTTCTCAAACGGTGTGATCAGGATATTGCTTAGATGAAGAGAAAAAAAGACATCGTCAGGAAGATGAAAACAGCGGCAGTTTGGTGGCATTGTCCTCTTTATCTAGTCTTAAAGGCCTATGAAAGAAGATATCAAACTATGTTATTTGGTGAACTTTTGGTCAAATTCAAAATGTTATCACCAAAAAAGCATATCAGCACAACTTAAAAATTAAAGCCAACAAGAAATGACGCATAGCAGCCAGTTTAATAAATCAGAATGCCTGATTCTATCACCTCTGACCGGGTCACGTGATAAACAACTTTTTGAACCGACAAATCAAAATTCTTTATTTGAATATGTAAACAAACAGATTGTTGATAAACATAATTGAATTAATGACAACTTTATTTCAAGCATGAACAAATATGCTAAGGGAGTTTTATTAAATAGGGTCTCACAGCATTCCTAATTTAATTTGTATTACCTTTATGAATAAAATAACTCCATATATTTTTTTAGCAAGTTATTTGTACTCATCTCCTTCATGTGCCTTTAAGGGTATATGAGCTCACTGTAAAACAATGACTACCGCAGATATTTGAATTAGATGAGAACTGCAGCCATGTCTTAATTTGAGTTTAAGAAAAAGTGAAAAAGAAGTAAGATGTATTTCCAGCAACATCAGAGAACACCCTCTTATTCATTCAAAATTTGGACATGTTACATTTGTAGAATTTGAAAACGTAAATAACAACATGCACATTTGATATATATTGTGTAAATGCAATAACTGTGCAAATCAGCCCAATGAATTAATTCTAAAAATAAAAACACATATACATAAATCTTATATGAGGGAATCATGTGACGAATGTTCACGATCTTATGTCCGAACAAGTCCGCCGCACCCATGTATTTCTGCTGTTTTCACCTACGTTTGCCAATGATAGCCACATTGTATACCCCCATCAATTTTCCGGTTCTGTCGGTATATGATATCCCATGCGTAATTACAGCAGTAGGTCTATCAGTCGGCAATGAAATCGCAATCAAAGACCGAATGTTTTGGACAAGCGGGCACGTCTTAACCCTTTACCAAATGCCAAATTTTCGAATGTCTCAAATTGAAAGAGCGTGCAGACGATATTTCAAACTGTGATGAGTACTTGACAAGTAATCATCTAACAGGGCAAAAAACATTGTGTGAAAAGGAGAAATTGCTCGATACGAGCAATTTCTCCTTTTCCCATAATGTTTTCCAGAGCCGTCTGCAACAAAGTGGTCAAATGTCGTAACTGTTTGGTAACGGGTGAAAATAAGTGGGTAACATATCTATATCCGGGATTCCACGTACTATGGATTGGTTTATGAGACATTTCGAGTACGTTTGCGATTCGTGTGTTTATCATGCGGTTCTTTAACCCATTAGCAAACAATTACGACATTTGACCACTTTGTTGAAGACGACTAAGGAAAAAATTGTGTGAAAAGGAGAAATTGCTCTTAGCAAGCAATTTTTCCTTTTCCCACAACTTTTTCTGTCCTATCAGAAGATAATTTTTAAATTTCATCAGATTTTGAAATGTTGTCCGCACACTGTTTCAATTTGTGACAGTCGGAAATGTCCCGTTTGGTAAAAGGGTTAAATATTACATCCGGTTCCTGCGTACGTTGGCCGGGCTCATCTTTCAAAGTCAACTCAAATGAAGACTGGGTTCATAATGAGACCAAAGTGTTTTCTGTCGATAATTGACTAGTTGTTAAAACTCCTAAAACCGAATATTCAAAACGGATAAACGGAAGAAGAAGTGTACATACATCCGACAAACGCATTCAAGCAAACTATGCTCCTATCTTATGGGTTCAATGCAAGGCTATACATGAAGTAAGTTCTTCATAAAAGTGAAGTTCTTTCGATAGTCTTGTATTGAACCGTTGTATCATTATATGAGCTCTGGCAGACATAAGGGTGGGTTTTTATCACCTGGTCAAAAAAGGGTCCGGAAAATATGCTCGGGTCGTAATGAGGTGATATAAACTCAATTTTTTATTTTCATCGAATGCAGATCAGCACCAATGTTTACGCTTTAATCATAACACAGTCTTTGTAACCTGACAGAGCAATCCTTCGCTGCATTGATATTTAAAGCGTTGTTAGACGCTTGCAATAAAAATGGGCATGGTATACCCTCATATATACAACTCCTCTATGATGACACATCGGTTGAACCAAACACCTTTCGCCAATCACATAAGTGTCCTTTCCTTACATGAATCTCTGAAAAGGTAGGAAAGGCATACCTCGTCTTACCTCAATGTATTCAGAATGTAGTTTGCAATGGGCGGATGCATTCATCCTGCAAAGGTCTACCTAACGAAACCGTAAGGCTTTCCCATATTGGAGTTTGTACCTGGTCTAAATTAAAAACACCAGCAGGCAATGAGGAAGAAGAAAGCAAAACTCGTTTCTTCCTTATATTGAGTAGAAACCATTGTGACAATGAGGAAAAACGTGACTGGTCCATTTCCAAAGCAACAATTTACGACAGGAATAAAATAGATATGTAATATGTCCTTAGTTTTAACATATGTATTGTTAATTACTTTTACAATTGAATTGGGACGGCAGCTTTATACAAGCTTATTGGTTCCCTCTCCTGAATAGTATGTCCTTAATGATAAAGGGCAGAATCACCTGTGACAAAGGGTTTACGGTGGTTTTAAATGATTACAGAAGCAGTAAGCCTTTTGGTCAAGACGACAGTATTCTAACGGAATTACAGCTTGGATCATTCGTGTGTCTGCAGCAGATGTGACAAAGAAACACTTTGTGGTCTAAGGCATCTGATGACCCGCTTCCCCCACATAAACATTGCAACTGGTCCAAGTTACAATGATAAGCTAACGGCGTCATCTGTATCAAAGCTAGCTGTATTTTCAAATCATTTTCAATGTCTTATTTGTTAAGAGAAAAAGTGAAGACAAGTTTTAAAGGGAGATTTCATGACATTAGTCGCCATAACCTGCTTCTATCCGTGTGAACATTTCAACTGGTCCAAATTGCAATAATAAGCGAACAGCGTCAACTATATCAAAGCTGCATGTATTCTCAAATTATTTTCAAAGTCATCTTTGTTAAGATAAAAAGTGAATAAAAAGTTTCAAATGGAGATTTCATGGCATTATGCAACAGATGGCCTGCCTCTTTCCACGTAGACATTTTATTTGACCGAAATTAAAATAAACATTCAACGCCACATATATCAAATATATTTTCAAATCATTTCTAAAGCCTTTTTTGTTAGAACAAAAGTGACCCAATGAGTAGATGTTCTTTACGATCTGGGGAGCCTTTTGACAAAGAAGCTCTAGACCCACACTCCTACCACACACAGGTGTATCAAATAAACTACATATCGAGAAGCGCATGACGACAAGTTAATACCTTATACCGTATTATTTGAATTTAATTGAATTAAACCCTAACAGGTGATACCCTCCCTTCTTTTTCGCATATTACTACCTGGGTAGCTATTATAGCGCACTTGTAATTGACAATTAAATTATTTGGAACAGAATAGAACATACTTTTATTCAGACTTGTACAAAGTACATCATCTACACCGTATATAAAGTACTTGTAAATTGATGTAAACGGGACAAACACATACTTGCTACAAATAGTACTTAATAAAAAAAACGTTTATACATCGACGGAGGTAAACTTATACATTTTTAATTGTCAATGTTCAAAAAAGCATTCATTCTTTGTTGCAGGAGCCTCTTTGATAAACAAACAACACTAATTAGCTTATCCTTTTGACAGGTCTGTAAAAGAGATAGTTAATTTGTAAAATAAATGTCTTATCGAGGTCGTATTAAATATTTTCCTTTAAATTATTTTGTCTGATTTTGTCTCACACAAGACTGAGGAAAGTTAAAACCTTTATAAATGTAGGTCAGAGATAGTATGTGTGGTATTCAGTAAACATATATATTCATCAAAGAAAACGATAAACAAGAGATTTGTCTATCGGTATGGGACTTGGATAAAACTGGTAAAAGCTTATTCAAAGTCAATTTCAACTAGTATGCCATGAAAAAGTCATTAAAACAGAAGGAATTTAAAACAAAAATGTGTTACAGGAGACTATTTACAAGAACCATATCTAATAAGAAAACATAAAGAAAAAATATTTGATTTATTGATACACTGATATAACAACAAATACCTTGGAGTGAAAGATGAAGAATGTTAAATAGATTGCCTCTGTGGGGACCCTGAGCCGATCCGTCCATTCCGTGATATATGGACTGGCTGTTAGACTATGTCCCGCGGCGAGAACACAAGATGGCGCAGTGCGTCCATTGATACCTTAATGTTCGGGACAATTGCAGCGCTGCCCTAGACGTAATGGGCCAACTTATGTATGGAGACTAGTTCAAAAATATACAGTTTTAATCCTTCTATTAAAGTGTCAAGTTTAGGACATACTGTGGAAAAGATGTGACTTTTTCGTCGTGCCCTAGCAATAAGGTGTAAAACTGGAATGAGGCCCAGCTCAATACGTAAGAACATGTACCTTACATTTAGGCCTGTATCAATTATACATGGAGATGTTTAGCATACCTTTAGGAAAATACATAGATAACAAGTATGCCTCTTGTTAAGAAAACTAAAATTGGAAACAGTGTAAAACAATGTGACACATGGCACTCTAGGGCCAAGCAATATCTTCTTTTGAAAAGAATGTTTTGACATGATATTTATGAATAGGTTGAACAAATAACTTTATCAAAATTGTGAATGTACGTTTGTTAAAGTCGTCTGTTGAACACCTGTCTCCGCAGTAAGCAACGCATGATTCTTTTTACTCGCAAAAACAAAGCTTTCTATAGCAATGTTTTTCAAAGCGACCATGGTGGAAGGAGACAGAAGTGTGCCGCATAAGACTTATATTTAACTTGTTGGTGTTAAGGAATAGATATGTTTGGCTCTAGTATGTTGGAGACAACTTGTGGAAATCAGACGACATTTGGCCACAGCCGGCTCAAAGTATATGCAGGTTTTATCCGTTGTCATCGAAATTGCTAAAAACCATACGCTGCTTAAAATTATTTTCCATCCGTCATAGTCTGTAACGTTCTGAAAAGCAGAAAAACTGAGACCAATTAAACATAAACTTACGGTAGGTATCACGAAAAGTTACATGAAGTGAAGTTAAGACGGAAGTGAGTGTAACAACCCCCCCCCCCCCCCCCCCCCCCCCCCCCCCCCCCCCCCCCCCCCCCCAATTTCTAAATCGTTTAGATTGCGGATCCTTTATGCCGTCTTTTGCGCCTCATGTGCAATGGAATTTGAAATACCTCTATTATTACATGCTTATAAAAAGGCTAATACGGGCGCAAGTTGTTCAGAAAGTTAAAATGGGAGCTTTTTGAATTACTTGCGTCATGTATTAAGATTCTTTAATCGTTATTACCTCAAAAACAGACAACTGCTTCAGACAATATAACCTTTCAAACACTCTTTGGTAGTAATTATGGCAACAAAGAGTAGAACCAATAAATGAAAAGCCTATTACTTCCCCATTTACTCCCGAATACCCCCAGTTTGCTGCGTCTATGCTGAAATCAATTAAAATAAAAAGGGACAAATCAATACGAATAATTTTCCTTTCGTCACATTGGATATTGTTCAATGTTTTAAAGTAAATGTAATGTGTTTCCTCCATTCTTGTGTGATTGTTGTGGTTTTCAATGTGAACCATTTACATATTCCCATCCGGGGAATCAGTTATATACAGGCGATATACATGTACATGTACTCGATGAGAAGGCGTAATGTTGGAAATATCAGACTGGTGGCGGTTAGAGCACAGAGCTTTATATCACATGACCCCCCTCTACATGGCTTCAAATCCCGTTGGCGACATATGGATTTTCTACTGACTGACTTATGAAATGTCGATGTATTACTTTACTCTGCATTACCAGTCATTACGGGCAGCTAAGTATTGGGGTTTCCATTATCATAAAGCGTCGGGCATTGCAATATAATTGATATAATGTTGATGCGCCTTAAAAACCAATATGTGGATAAATAAAAGACTGAACTCCCTTATGCGACCCCCCATCGTAGTTTAAAGGTTTATTGTCAAATCTTGGAAGGTCAGAATTTGTTGCAGTTTACTTAAAGATTGCATTGGAAGTTTGATTTCGCGAACCATCCGCAGGATATATTTCAAATGAATGTTTTAAACGGCGTTAAACATATAAATCTGATGTTAATGTTAATGACTTGTCGAAGGGCGAATACATATAACAGCTCTGGTATATGAATCGCTTTAAGAAACTGGCTCATTTATTTTAGACTTGTAAGAAGTACATTGTTTCCGATCGATTCCGGCAATTAACCTCGATTCCGGTAAAACGAGTGACTCTGTATACTATATATAGAGATTTGTTAAAGTATAGGATAACTAATAGATACTTTTTATAAATGAAACTTCCTTGTAAAACGTATCTATTGGTCATCCTAGACTCCCTTTGTCATACTAAATGGCGTCATTCACAGACCACGACAAACACAGATCCTTCCCCTAACGGTCTTTTTATAGGTATTAATCTGTTCTCACATTTTTCTAAGATTTTTTCTTATATCCATTGCTTCATATCAACCCATCCAAACGCTTTCGTAACAGAAGCAATAAATTTAAGAACTGATTGTTAAGAAATCATCGAACATAGTTCGAAATAAGAAATGTCTCTTTAAGAAGCAATTTGCTTCACACTGGCACAGTGTTTTGCTGTTCTTTAAGATCTATAGTATCTTTGAGTGTCCAAAATACATCTATCTATTTATTGTTTTGTTCAAAAAGAAATCAGAATGGTATTGCAAATCTTACTGGACAATATTTTGCGGTTATGGTTAAAAGAATTAAGTGTATGAGAAGAGTTTCGAATTTCACACGGATCGTTAAATCGACGGCGGTTACAGCGATCTGTTCGTTATAAACAGTTATAAGAACTGATGCAAAATTGTTAACGCTTCTATGTAACGTTATAAATTCTTATTGGTCAAAGTGAAATTTCGCGCATGAGCATGCCTAATTCAAAACAAAGCAATCAATAGACATATCAGTCTTTTAATTTTAAAAAAAAACCATGCTAAACTTTGACATTTTAAACATTTGAATGTGACAAATTGGGTCGATGTTTAGACGGTAATCAAAACTGTTTACAAGGGTGTCCATGGCAGAAATGGTTTAGGAGTTTATGATTGTAAAAGCATTTTTGCCATGTCCTCAAAGCTGTAACGCTCGGAGCAAGTTTATCCAAATTTGGTAACAAAATGAGTATGCATTGTTATAGAGACCATGCAGGTAAATAAATAGACAACACAACCGATCAGTTGATATCATTGTGTATGTGATTGTTTCTTTATGAGGTTAATAAGCTCGGTTCGTTACAAAGCGTTCTGACTTCAGTAGATATTTACACTCCCATTTGTGCTTGGTAATACTGAGATCAATATAAGATGCCTTCAACTCATTTTTTCTCTCAGCCCTATGTTGTTGGTACTAATTGGAACCGTCTCGATTCTTGTTAGTACCAACAACATGGCATTTGATTATTAGTTATTACAGGGTTGCGTATAAAATGCCTTTTTACACCCTCTTAGTTAAACCAAAAACCTAAATAACGTGTATTATGTTTTTGGATAGAGCATTGTGAATTGCTTTGAGAGAGCGTATTTGTGATGACATATCCTCAATGTTTGTTGAAGGGTTATACGTAATTATTAATCCGATTATCGTGCGAGTTAATGCATTGTATAAAACACTTTCGATGACAGCAAGTGACGAAGGAATTCCCCGCGTATGTACATACTGACGATAATTTGATTAAATAGACCAATTAAAGAGGCGCGACCCTTTCAAAAATTAAGCCTTAATTGACGAATACCTGTCGGTCTACCCATTTCCCAACTTCCCAGACGAACTACCAGTTTAAGGCATTTCAACAACTTGCTTTTTTCGGTATCAATTTCTACTTTATTCACAATAGTTTCGCAGATTTTCCCATGTAAATAGTAACACGTTTCTTTTTGTGTTGTCTGTTTAGAATTTCAATCTGAACGATTATCACAACCCCACATTAACCCTCAGAATGCTGGGTATTTATTATAAAAAAGTGTCGGTTGCTTTCAAAAATATCTGCTTAATTTTGATGAGGAAATACACTCAGAGTAGCACACAGGTTAGATCATAAGCCAGCCGTCAATTTATTTGGCGGCTGACCTGGATATAACCTGTTTGCATAAGCATGAAGTCGGTTCCAGCACTTTAAAGGTTAACGGTTGGACACCAAACAGCTGATTTCATTTACATCGCTTTTTATGTTAGAAATCAGTATCAAGGAATATCCCAAATTCAAAGTTTCCCTCCTTTAAAATTTCATTACGAATCGCTGAAGAAAAAAACCCTTGGCGTAAAAGGTTTAGACTGTAAGTCCCTAATTGAATAACACCGCGTTCTTTGTACAAACGGATCACCCATTTTGTTTAATGTAAACATATCGGAATACTTCGTACTACCATGAAGACTAGGAACCTTATCAATCCATCTTGTTCCTTCACGCGTTACATCCATATCAAGTTTAACATTTGTCGAGCAGTTTCTGCAATCTTGAGGGCATACCCAATGGTTTTCAGAATAAGTGGGTATATATATGGCTTTAGACATCACGACTGATTAGCGAACGATAGTGATTGTCACTTAGCCTGGAGTCCTGGCCCATGCTAACCTAGTTCGCGGTATACGAACGGGCCAGGCTCCACCAGGCTAATTGTCACTGAACCCTTGTGATTTAGCATTAAACATTTTCTTTGCTCGATTCGTTACAATGACAGCAGCTAAGGGATAATACCATCGTCTACCGGAGTTGCCCTGCCAATATATTTCCCATAGTCCCATGGCTGAAGAGACGTTTTGGGGAGTCCTGTAAAGTATGTGGAGCGTTTCTGCAAATTGTATAAAGATTAAATTTGATAAGCAAGCGACACTACTTCTCACTAATCGGATATGATCTGTGCCTTTGAGAGGTACTATTTGCTCATTTAGTTACAAAATGACTCAATAAGTTGCGTAATAATGGCACCTTTTGAATCGTCTGGTATAACAATGTACGAAGAGATTTCCTTCAATGTTCGCTCTTCAACCGTTTACCAAACTTTGATCTTCTTAAACTTAGGATCACATGTATTTGGCACTGAAATTTGAGAAAGAATGCTAGATTTCTTTATGAACTGAACAAAACTGAGTAGGAATAATAGTTCGTGTTGGCTTTTTCCAACGCTACCACAATACATTCTTAAGTTATCGAAGCAAGCACACCAAACCATTGAACCGTTTGGTTGAAGACAAGGTAAATAACGCCAAATTTCGTTGATAGGACACCAAAAAGTCGGAATTCGAACAAATCATATTTTCCACGACTACATGTATTTGTATACCACCATCATGCACAGTTATATAAAGCTGTGTTAAGGTGACCCTTTTTGTGAGTTATTACTTTTTTGTGAGTTATTGGGTAGATATTCGAATATTTGGTACAGTTCTTTTCTCTAATATGGTGTCAATTGCTTTTTTAGATGAAAGAAAAGTCGGAGCATACAAAGGTTTGTTTCATTCGCTCGTTCTAATTATTGTTAATCTGTCATCGCTCTCTTAGGTAGCCACTTCAATTCTTTTGCATCAAAGGGTTACGAACAGCAAACACGTTACGAAACACGCGATTCATACCAAACGTATAACACGGCTATAAGTTATGATAAAAATCGACTTATTCTTATGATAAATCAAAACAACAATTGGTTATGAATATTTTTGTTTTTCCATTTTCTCACAATGTCTCAAAATACATATTAACCAAGTATGTTGGTTACATGACTGTCTCTATATGATCTGCATTGCCCTTGGTATAGTATAAAGGAACGTTCTATCTATTTAATTACGTAAAGTAAACACACCGACATGCTTCTGGTGGATTAAAGGCATCGGGAATGCGACATGGAGTGAGGCTTGACGATTAATATAATGGTTCTTCATTCATCGAACCTGAAAAGGACAGTAAATACTGTTAGAGAAGTTCACGCCCCCTCGAATCTAAAGGGCCCTGAAGATCGCATTCATCCGTTAGAAAATGATCGTAATAGAGACTGGCCATGCAAAAATGGGGTCTTTAATCTGTTTACTTAATCCTTTCCCAAACGCCAAATTTTCGACTGTGCCAAATTGAAAGAGATAGCAGACGACACTTCAAAATGTGATGAAATTAGAAAATAATATTCTGATAGGGCAGAAAACATCGTGGGTAAAGGAGAAATTGCTCGTTACGAGCATTTTTTCCTTTTCCTACAATGTTTTCCAGAGTCGTTTGCAACAAAGTGGTCAAATATTGTTATTGTTTGGTTATGGGTTAAAAAGACATTTCACTGATCCAAATATATAATAACAACAGGGGTCATTCATATAAAGGATGAAACAAACCTCTGATTTGAGGTGTTGGATACAGCTCACAGTGAAGTCATGAGAAATGGCCGTCCGAATACTTCCTTCTCTTGTCATAATTATTTTTGAATTCTTCTAGTTTTCGTTTTTACGGCAATAAATGTAGAGACGGGTAGACATGTAACCCTGTACAGTGGTTTATGTCGAGTCATGCGAATGCCAATCGTTTGAATAGGAATTGAAAACATTTTCTATTTTGTCATATGAAACACAACCTGACAAAAGTAGGATTTGCCCGCGTTAAAATCAATGCATTTTGGAACTGCTTCTTAAATTAAAACTTTGCATGTGCTTAATATTTCATTGACAAAATTCTAGTTATAGTCCAACCTGTTGCACATGCATGGTTATCACTCAAAATATATTTTCTCATTTGTCACTGCGACCAATCAAAATACCATGTCTTCAAAGATGATAAAAAACTGTATGTGCGTACACATGTAAATTGGGAAAAGGGATGTTTCTAAACCTATTGTGATGAATGCATCAATAAGATTCGGCTGTTGAAGAACGGATTTGTAAGACATTTATCAAAACATGGCGCTCCTTTCCTTTTATGACCGTGTAGATTTGGTCTAGATGAACGAACTGTGTGCCGTATATCGTCTCAAAGCTATAACATGATCACATGGGTTAACCATTTACCAAACGCCAAATTTTCGACTGTCCAAAATTGAAAGAGGTTTCAGACGACATTTCAAAATTTGATTAAATTTGAAAATAATCTTCTGATAGTGCAGAAAACATTGTGGGAAAAGGAAAAATTGCTCGTTAAGAGCAATTTCTCCTTTTCCCACAACGTTTTCTTAAGTCGTCTGCAACAAAGTGGGCAAATGTCGTTGTTGTTTGGGAAAGGGTTAACGAAAATGTTCTTGTAAAAGCACGTTATTCCAGGTGCGAAGCTAGCCCTCCGTGAATGAGATTCAGGATTATGGTAGGGGGTCGGGGCATGGTACACGAAAATTTTTGAAAACAATAATGCATTCTGGTTCATTCTAGGCGATTTCAGGGTCATTAATGTTATGCAGTATTATATTAGAATATTGACGAATACAATACATTAAGGTGGCAAGAGTTTATACATTTAATGAATTATATTTTGGTGATTTTCAAAAAATCATGATATAGTTTTTGTTAATCATGCGGATTCAGCGGCAAACTCGCGTATAGGTGGCTACACGCCTGTATTCTTCTGACAAAAACAAGGTTTGCATATGTAGTATCACATACACAGATGATAAACGTCGATAATGAGTACGCGTTTCATTTTGTTTTTATATATTCAATGTCCCACAACGATTCATCATTTCACGTCTACAAATTCGTCTACAAATTCGTAGTAACCATTGAATCTCAAAGTTACTTGGTTTTGTAAATGAAAGTATCATGCGACCCAGTCCGGCCTGTTATCAGTTGATGTTGTATGTGGTTAGAAATATAATCTTCGGAAACACAGAGTCAAAGAGACTATTTCCAGGGGTATCGTCTGTACTTTGTCAAAAGGAACCTTGCAACCTCACCGAACCAACAATACGATAAGATTATACAGTCCATGGTTTGAAAGGGCATCTCCATTGTGTTAGTGTTCCAAGTGAGACAACTCCTGAGTAAACACGGCTTTACCAAAAATCTGAAATGGTTATGCCCCTTGAATCTTGTTCAAAATTTTATGCTCTCTTCACAACTACTGATGTATTACTGCCGTATATTTTATGCCGTGTTGATGATAATCAGGTTTGTCCATGTAAGGCAGTGGTATAGAGGCTCTGATGTACGAATATCAACCGTTCGACTCAAGGAGTTAACAGAAATAAAATGTTTCATTAATATATACCACGCTTAAAATGGTGAAGGAAGTGGGTATCACAACCAAATCTATCAAGAAGGAAAGATTCAGAGTACTTATTGTATGAAATTAATTCACACTTGATATATAAAACAAAATTACAAATAAATAGTGATAGAAATTTTTATTTCACAATCTTTATTCACATAAAACAACCATTACCTTCAAAAATCAAGATAATGTAGGACTGAGTTATACAGTATCAAAATGGACTGAGCAGGATTCCTTGACAATAAATCAAATATTGATATTATTGCAGCTAGAGAAAGTTGAAACACAAGTCAAATTCTTTTCAGGGTGGCAGGATTGAGAAGTCAGCCATCACGATACACAAGTCAAGAGCAGCATACAATCTGCAAGTGTCATAGGCTACAGAATACACAGGGCTGTTTTTTGGGCCTAAATAGTACACCTGAAAGGCAGAGAAAGATGACAATTAGTAACAACTCCATACTAAATACAACTCATCAACTTAATCCTTTACCCAATAAAATGTCACTTTTCCTCATCTGTGGCTGAAGCTTAAATTATCCATCTGACATGACAAAATGATAAATTGCTGTGACCATCCCAAGATTTAATTTAAAATAAAAATCCAGTGAATAATTCTCAGAAGTATAATGAAATATATGTACAGTGGAGCCTCGTTTATCCGAACACTTTCGTTCCTATGAGAAATGTTCGTATTAATGAATTTTCCGGAATAAAGAATATGCGAGTTAAAGCGAAATGTTTACCTTTACACGGTGTCGGTGTATCATGATAATTACTATGAAGTAAGAAATACACAATTCTTTTTTTTTTTTTAAGGGAAATATAAATTGTGTTAAGGAAGTGTTTATTTGGTTAAAAAGGATTTTAAAAAAATGACAATTTGAAGCGATGTCTTTCGAGAAGTTTAATTTCCTTAAGATAGCTCTGAAGGAGCATATCGATTGAGTTGAGTAATAATTGAAAATGATTGCCAGACATTGTCTCCTGATCGCTGTCTGAGCAGCCAATCAACACCTTTTACAAACTTAACTATCGACATGCGACCATAATTACACTTATGTAGGACCAATTAACTGACAGAATGACCGATTAACAAACAATCAACGCCTTCCAGTACACTACACTAGGTGACATGTTATGGTCAAGCATACATGCCAGTTAGCAAAACGTGTGAATGCCGTTTACAACAGAAGACCTATCCCTTCATTCGCAACTGTAACCGCAAAATAAATGATTATACTGGTTTCCGGACTAGCCATACGCATATACTATGAAAAGTGACTGTTGGTTCCCGAATTTTTTTGTCCGGTTCCGGAACTCAGATTTTCCGCATTAAACAGTTAAATTGATGAGGGTAAGGACTGTTCCCTAAAAATTCTGTTCGGATGGTGAATAATCCGGATAAACGACGTTCGGACTATCGCGGGTCGACTGTAGATCATTTATGAAAGATTGTTAACATCTACATTCATTCATCATATTGATCTGACATAAATAAGACAATTTTCAAGCAGGACAGATTATATTATTTTTGGTGAAAAATTCCCTTACTCTATATTACCTCACTCCTCAACTTTTGCTGCAGAGAATTAACCCTTATACTGCTGGAACTGACTTCATGCTTATGCAAACAGGATAGATCCAGGTCAGCCGCCAAGTAAATAGGCGGCTGGCCTGTGATCTAACCTGTTTTCTACATTAACTATCTTTTCTCATAAAAACTAAGCAGATATCTAAGATTTTGGAAAGCAGATGACACAAAAATATATTTTGAGAAGATTACCTAGCATTCTAAGGGTAAAGATAGCACTATAAAAAAAGATTGAACTGCTCATTATGAGGATCTCATTCATTTTTAAAATTGGTATTAGCTCAAAATCATGCATAAAACACATCTTTTCCATATTCTGCTGATTTTTTGTCATCTGTTGTTTTCAATTTGGACCGTCCAAAAATCAATATGGGATTTTGGTTAAGCTGAAGAATAGTATTACCTCTACAGGGTTTGGGCTCCGTTTGTCCCACAACCTCACCATACCATAACGGGCAGTACCCGTTACCACAGAAACGTCATTGTCTGTCTGTAAACAATATAGGGTTGTGTCAAAAGGCTCCTCCCATTCTCGAACACTGAAAAAATCATAACAAGGAAAGTTGGATTCTTATGACTATGAAAATGTTCTGCAGTGTTTCTGTTCAAACAAACTGATTGTAAAAGCAGGGATAGCTACTCAGAGGAAGAATGTGCACTTGCTCATCAACTTATATTTTTGAATAATGGAAATATATGTGACTTAGTTAGAAGCTTTTCCCTATCTCAGAATATCCGTTTAATGTTTCAAACTTTTAAAATATTGTGTTAAAATGATAAATGGATGTTACGAGCAACTGCAAATTTCTAAGTAGTAGACAGTTGAACAGCTTCTGCTTTGTCTCCTTCCTCCTTTGTTTTTCAATTTCTTTTTATGCTTGCTTATCAACAACCTTAACTGTAACATATTTGTACATGGCATGAGTTGTGGCTGTGGAATATCATGTTTAACCCTTAACCAAACGCCAATTTTTCGACTGTCCCAAATTGAAAGGGCTTGCAGACAACATTTCAAAATGTGATAAAATTGAAAAATAATCTTCTGATAGTGCAGTAAACATTGTTAGAAAAGGAGAAATTGCTCATTAACAGCAATTTCTTCTTTTCTAACAATGTTTTCCAGAGTCATCTGTAACAAAGTTGTCAAATATCGTTATTGTTTGGTAATGGGTTAAACTTATTCATATTCAGGTCTGCTATTCTTAAAGAATGCTCAAGCCTCAAAATCATTACTTGAACAATGAATTCAAACATTTTCAATATGAACAATGAAGGAAAATTCAAAATCTAAAAGCCTGAAATCAGGACCAGGCCTGAAAATTAGCAGGCCTGTATATAACATCATTGTGACAGCAGCTTAAACACTACTAAAGTCACCCTCGATGACTAATTACTGGATAGAACACCAGTACATGCACATATTTGTGGGTTAATCCTGACATTTTTCACCTTGCTGCAAACAAAATTGAACCCGGGACGCTTGGTACCAAAGGCTTACACTCTATCACTTCACCACTGTAGTCCAGCACTATTATGTTCAAAACAATAAATAAGTTGTATGAATGGTTGAATGGATGTACCATAATAAAATTTTGAATCTTTATAAATTAAAAAAAGGTTGTTACTTTACACACCATAGTCTCGATCTTGTGTCCCACATTCGTAGGTAAGTATCATATCCGCATGTCATCAGAGTGTTGTCGTCTTCAAACTTCATGTCTAGGACTCCTGCACCAAACCGGAAACTCCCTAAACTACACACCAACTTGTTCCTGTAACATACAGATAAAACATATTTCGATATTTTATAGGATTGTTATGAACAAAACAGAACAGAACGTTATGAGCAACCTATCATTTTGTGACAACAGTTTTTATCCAATATCTTCGGGAGTATTTATTTATGCCAAATATTCCTAATGAATCAATCCTGTTGTCACAATGGTCTATATTCAATATCATAAAAGAAATGTTTGTTTCTATGCTAATGTATGTTTCTATGCTAATGTATGTTTCTATGCTAATGTATGTTTCTATGCTAATGTATGTTTCTATGCTAATGTATGTTTCTATGCTAATGTATGTTTCTATGCTAATGTATGTTTCTATGCTAATGTATGTTTCTATGCTCATGTATGTTTCTATGCTAATGTATGTTTCTATGCTAATGTATGTTTCTATGCTAATGTATGTTTCTATGCTAATGTATGTTTCTATGCTAAGTTCTTTTGTTTGTGGTTGCTTTCAATTCCAACTAATCACGAATTCCCATATGGATGAAAGGATTGGTACACATCAAAAGTAACTAGAGGCATCAACCATATACATGACAGAATCTTCTTGCTATGTTTGATATTATTTCTCCTTACTTTTCTTGTTTATTTTCTCCTCAAAGCATTTCTATTTGTTTTAGATGATGCTTTGGGTTTGTCATATAGTGATCTTAAATCAGCTTGTTAGCTTACATATAAACCCAAAAAAAACAATGTGAGAATGAATCACACATAAAATAAGGTTAAAATAAATTATGTCTTATAGACATATTCAAAGGAAAAACGTCACTATAGTTTTCAACGGCATCCAAAGATGTTCTTTTCCAGTTTGTTAGTTTATATGGGATTTTCTTGCAGTGTCAACAATTTTTCGGTTATGTTAAAGCTTTTCTGGACTCACCAGTACTAGACTTTGGCTCTGAAGCATACAGCAAAAGAACAGTAAAAAAATGAGAGGCGGTAGTGGGACTCAGTCCCAGGGTCCTTGAATTCTAAGACTCCCACTTTAACCAGAGGGCCATGTAGAACCCTCTTTTTTACTGAGTAACAGCTTGTTTAACCCTATACCAAACGCCAAATTTTCGGCTATCCCAAATTAAAAGAGTTTGCAGATAACATTTCAAAATGTGATGAAATTGAAAAATAATCTTCTGATAGGGCAGAAAACATTGTGGAGTTATCTCTGCAACAAACTGGTCAAATGCCAGTAATGCTATTGTCACCTTTCAATATCCCATATGGAAAGCGAGGACTCTCCATCCTTGTTGCATCCTGCAGTGCCAACAGCAAAGGCTCTGAATTAAAAAATACTCAACTATTCAGGGAAGCCAAAACAAGTTTATTAAGATATACATTTGAATGTTATATTACCATCCTAAATACAAATATCATAAGAAATTGGATTACTATTGAAAATACTGTGACAAAAGAACTTGCTAACTAAGATGGTTAACATACCACACTTGGTTCCATGAATTCAAATTTTTATTTACAAAGGTTTTTATTCAAGTGTTTGCCTTAGTCACAAAAGCAATTTGTACAAAATGGACGCATTATCATTGAGAGCAAGATTTCATTGGCTTTTTTAGACAACCAATTCTTTAAAATTAAGAAAATAACCAATTCATGGCTTGAAATCTATAGTTAAATACCGGTACTTAATAAGTTGAATTTCAGTAATATCCGTCATATATTTTTCTCCCAAATAAACAGTACTGGTACTTTAGGTATTCTATAAATACTATAAAGATCTTTGTATTTTGGCACTTTTGTTGATTGATTAGGCAAGAGGCATCAGTTTGCTCATAAAATACCCTATATTCTGCAATATGTATGTCTTGCCTTTTACCGATATCTCATTATAAAAATAACACACAGCACAATAACGTTAGACAGCATAATTTTGTGATACAAATTATTTATTTTCAATTCTTAATTGTGTAATTGGCATCACACGGCATTAATTTCAAACCTATCAACCAATGTATTCAAGAAAAACTCCATAAAAAGACTAATTATCATTGAACCATTGTGACGAAAAGGAGAATTCATTCATTATTTGGTCACAATGTTGTGTTCAAATGCGGTTTAATTGTCTGTAAAGAGAAACAAGTTTGAAAACCAACCTTCCATGTGGCATCATACTGACACTCCAAATTCTGTCTCCAATGTCTATCGTGTTGTGCATTATATCACTCATATCATCAGAGCGAAAATTGGACAAAATCTGGAGAGAAAAAATACAAATAAATAAGCCCAGAGTTACTGGGTTAGATGTTAACAATTTTCTTATTTTGTAAACATGGACATTGAAGATTAACAAACGAGGAAAAAAAACAAGGAAAATAACAATAATGTTTTGATGAAAAAAAAAATGTTCATAAGATTATTTCCACCACACCTATACACAGTATATAGTAGACTGTTTATCATGTTAAATTTCATTTCATCAAATTCAAATCAACTCTCTGCTTATAAATTATTGCAGCTTTGCTAAATGCAATTTCATTTTAGGGGAATGTTTGAACATTCTACTCATTTTAACATATCTGAAGCACACAAGTTATGATATGCCTGTGACAGAACAATAGCTATTCCTTTATATGTAACATTGTTTATATCCAATTCTAACAATAATCATTCTTCATAATTTACATAGGTGACAAAGTCAAATGTCTGTATTGCCCAGCTTGTCCAAAAGCTTTAAAAGACAATTGAACTTTTACTAAAATTTACAATGAAACCATTATACAGACAAGAAAGGAAAAAGATTTGGTATTAATGGACAAGTGAAGCAAAATCAGATTTCACCAGCCCTGCTTTATACTTGCTGTCTAATGCTGCATGCACTTTGAAATAGCTAATAAAAAAAACTACAACAATGCTGATTAAATACATACTTTAACAGTTTTATCTGTTGAGCCAGAGATAATACAGGAGTCATGGAAATCCACTGTCTGTGTGCTGGACGTATGGACATTTTCATATTTCACCAGGTTTCGGCCAGTAACGCTATCGAATACATGCAAACTCCCATCCCTATAAAAGATAGACGAAATATCGTGAGTTAAATTTAATACAGCACTTTTTTGATAGTTTCGAAAACCAATAAAAGATTCATTTTATTAACACATTACAAATCAATAACAGCATTTAACCACTTTATTATAGAGGACTCTGGAAAACACTATGGGAAAAGGAGAAATTGCTCACAATGATTTCTACTCTATCAGATGGTCACATTTTGATATGTCGTCTGCGAACTCTTTCAATTTGGAACAGTTGAAAATTTGGCATTTGGTAAAGGGTTAAGTTGTGTTAATTCACTAAATCTTGCAAACAGGGAAAGAGGTCACATTTCAAACAACATCAGAGTTTCTAATTTGCAGTATTTGCACAAAACGGCTGTAAAACCTTTCTTTATTGTTGTCATTAGAATTGCCTCACTTATCATGGACTGAACACAATTTATCCTGTCACTAGTGTCATTTTGGGACCGATAACTAGGTGCCGTATAACATTTGTGATATCCGGCACTAACCATATAATACATCCACGCGACAAATCATGACGTCATAAGAACGAAATGACGTCATGTTTACATCATTGTCTACATTTTTTTTCCTTCTTTCTCGGTTTTATTTGTATATTATTTGTTTGAAAGAATACATAAAGGTAACAGGATAAATAGAATAGATGGTTGGTGTCTTTGAATGGGAAAAGTTATCGGGCTCGGCATCGGAATATTATCCGTTTCGCCTTCGGCTCACCGGATAATATTCCTAAGCCTTGCCCGATAACATTTCCGATTCACGACACCAACCATCTATCTCTATTTAGCTGGATGAACACTCATGAAAATCTTAACGAAGGTCCCATAGAATTGATCCCATATAAAAAAGAACCAAGAGAAAGTGAGTCAATAACTATGGGCATTGGACTAGATAGGGTCTTAAATCAGGAGCTGTAACATAATCTTTCGCTTGAGGATTTAAATCACAATTCCTCAAATTCTTTTTCATGTGAACACGTCAGAATTGTCTTGAAAAAATAATTTTAATGAGCGCCCACAATGGTGAGGGGTTCAAAGCAAGACTATACATACATACCTGCATCCGCTGACAAGAATATTATCCTTCACAACAAATCTGCTGACATCTGGCAGGATAGTTTGTCTCACTGCAGGGTTAGGTTGGAGGAGGCAAGTTCTGCTGCGGACTTCGTCAATGTGACCATTACCTCGGACATTATAACACTTGACTGTGTTGTTGGTGGAGATCCAGAGAGTCTGGTCTGAATACTGCATCCATGGCAATTGTCTGTACAAATGGAAAAGCAGTTGAATTAGGAGAATCAAAACTGGCCTTTTAGCCATAAAAATTTACAAGTATGCTATAGACTTAACAAATCCTTGTGGGATAGATAGATGTAGCTCATACATGTATGAATTTCTTTCCTCCTTTAACCCTTAAAGGGCTGGACCTGACTTCATGCTTATGCAAACAGGTTGGTTCCAAGCAAACTGCCAAGTAAATTGGAGGCTGGCCTTTGATCTAACCTGTTTGCTACTCTGAGTATCTTTCTTTATCAAAGTTAAGCAGATATTTTGGAAAGCAGACAACCCAAAATTACTCTACATTCTAAGGGTTAAAAAGGAAGAAACTTCTATTTTGGTTCTGATTAATATGTTCATCTTTAAAATCATTTAATTACCTCTAAATTTGCTCATGGTGAACATTTAATTCTTTGTAAAATCAATCATGCGTTTAATTTTTGCCAGAAACAATAAGTATATCGGAAACTATTACACTCATTAATGATTAAATCATAATACATGAACAAATTATTAAAAAGCTTGTTGTGCTAATGCTTTTCTTACTTTTGTTTATGTCTCAAGACGTTCCTTTCTCTGAAACACTTTTTGGTCCAGTTTAGAGATATTCTGCACTGTTCTTTTAGTTTGATCTTTCTTGGACTGAAACAAAAATTTATAAATTTACAAATCCTTAATAATTGATCCTGCATTGTGGGTACCCATTACAAGTGTTTCATCAATACTTTGTTTTATCTTGAGGATACTTAAGTGAAGAGGTCTACAATGGACGGTCTGTAATAGTCAAAATTAATAATCCTGTATGTGGTCTTAAGTGTTGTATGTAACTACCAACAATAAAAGAATAAATCCTGGATTGTTTATGTAGGGTTCATGATAATCTCCTATATCGATGATGACAAGAATGATATTCTTCTTGAATATTCAACCTGACGCATTCGGCCATCATCAAATATTATCTGAAAATTGAATATATATAGTTTTTTATTGTTTACCCATTGTTTTACATAGATTGTGAAGGAAGCTTGAAGCTTCGATGACTGCTTCCTGGATACTAAACCAGTTCTGGCAACCATTTGTGGGTTAGTTCCCACACTTTTTACCTTTCCTTACTGGGATTGGAACCCCTTACCCGTGGTACAAGAGACCAACACTCTACCTCTCCACCCCTGTTGCCCAATTTAAAACCAATTTAACATTATTTTCTTTATTATTCTTTATTACTTCTATATAAATCCTTTTTGACAAGTAGACTCCTGGATTAGTATATAAATTCAATTTGACTAGCTGGTCATTTGACAAGTGAACTGTAAATCAACCTGACACCTTAGTCCTTTTGATAACCACTTGTCTCGATAATGAGTCGTGAACGAAGCTTTTTTCAACATTTGGACATCAATCATGCTCTGCTATGACTCGAAGTTAATATAGCAATAGCCTTTAAGACCAGAATGAAAATCTGTAGTAGATAACCACTTACCATCTGGAGGCTTTAACCGAATGTATAATGGTCAAGGCATTTGAATGTCTCATCCATATACTATCCGATTGCAGGAGTTTGTTAAAGCGCCCACACACCCGACATAGTCTCCCCAGCGTTCGAATATCGCATCGTGAGAATATTGAATACAAGACATCGTCAGGCATCAATTCCACAGGTGCGAGTTCATGTTGGGACGTAAGCCCACGTGGATTTTTCGAGCTTTCGTCACCTCGATACATCTCTTGATCCATATTTTATCTTTTTACAGCTAACCAACGAAGCTTTGGTAAGATTTCTGTCGACCGTTTTAATCATTGTAGGCTGTACGAACGATTAATTGTTTCGAAATAAAAGTTGTGAAATATCTGCCATAGTTATTTGTTTTGTTTACATGTTCTGGCTCCCGGTTGTGAGCTTGAAATGTTTTTTTTAATTATTTTTTCTGACTATCTAATTGTAAATTTATCGAGCTTTGATTTCAAACCCATAATAATGTTTTTCATTTTGAATTTATATAAGTGTGTCAGCTCAGTTATGAAATATGTAACATTTAAAAAGACACAGTTAGCTGTAACAATTATGAAGTAACCACGAAACCACGGGCACCCCGAAACCACGAAACAATGTGTTTGCGAATTCTTTGTGTCCCTCGTTTTGAAAAGAAAAAGGAAAAACCCAACGTTTGGGATTTCCAATAGTTTTGATAGTTTTGCACAAAAACAGTAACATTTGGTCAATAAAAACAAAAATCAGAATAGTAATTTATGATTTCTGGGGAGTGTGAAGAGGGGATTACATCAATGGAGGTTGAAGAGGAACTTATAGAAACAACTACGACTTTATCTTCACAACCTCAGTCAGAATCTAGCTTCAACGATACAACAGGTTGGGTTCTTGGGTGTACTGAGTTCTAATGTACCTGTCTTATCATTAAAGGGGGAGCCTCAGTGGCCTGGTTGTTAACCCTTTCCCAAACGACAAATTTTCAACTGTTCCAAATTGAAAGAGTTTGCAGAGGACATTTCAAAATGTGATGAAATTGAAAAATATTCTTCAAATAGAGCAGAAAACCTTGTGGGAAAAGAAGAAATTGCTCTTTGTGAGCAATTTCTCCTTTTCCCACAATGTTTTCCAGAGTCGTCTGCAACAGAGTGGTTAATTGTCATCATTGTTTGGTAATGGGTTAAAGAAAGAAAATTGTTGAGTCTTGGCCATTGGGAAAAATATTTCCACACGGCAACTCCCAGAGAAGGAGATGATATATATAGAGGATAATCAACTCGTTTCAATTGATATCAAAAATATGTCACGAGAATGGATTGTTATCAGATTGAAAAAACGAGTTCGAAGACAAAATGTAGTTCCCTCAAAGCTGATATGGTCACTAGTGATGATGTGACTTTTTTTATATCATCACTGTGACAAAATTGAAAATTGATACACTGAGAAATTCCAGTATTTCACTGATAGAAATATGATAAATATTGCTATTCTTTTTTAGATTACCCAACCTCAGGATATGAAGCCACGGCTGGCAGCACAGACACAAGTGAAAGTGAATTAGTCAGGGGAGAGAAGTCAGATCATACTATAACACATAGAATGTCAACAAGTCCAAGTTTGTAGGATTATTCCATTTTTGTCTGCACTTTTTCTGAAACATGACTGTTTTTCCATAAAGTCATTGACTTCAAACATTGTATACATGTACATCATTAAATGTGAGTAAGCCTTTATAAGACACAACTCTTATCCTCATATCAGATTTACAGTTTTCCCATATTTCTCACATATTTACTGGTTTTAAACTTTGTTTGTTAGTACACCTTTATTATGAAAAGGGAGTGATACTTACTCAAAATCCAGGCCAACCCCAATTAGCTAAGTCATTAATGTGCTTGACTTGGTATAAATGGGTACTGAGTTAAAGACCTTACTTGACCTACCTTTTAGATATTTGATGAAGTCAACATGATACCTTTTATAGTTTTCTAATGAACCCTTTACCAAACATAACAACATTTGACCACCTTGTTGCAGATGACTCGTGACGAGCAATTTCTCCTTTTCCCACAATGTTTTCTCCCCTATCAGAAGATTATTTTACAATTTCATCACATTTTGAAATGCCGTTTTGAAACTGTTTCAATTTTGGAAAGACTAAATTTTCGTGTTTGGTAAAGGGTTAATAATCACGTATATCCATGTGATAGAGCATTTAGCAGCTTGGAAAGAAAATGGTACAGTACTAGTGAGGAGATACCAGGAACACGGGTATTTGGGCCGCGTCACGCGAAAAGGGGCACTCGGACATATAAAAAAAGCGCTGACTCAGCTCTATCTTAGCGCTATTATTCCAGCATCTAGTCACGAAAGTTATCATTTGTATTTATTTAAAGGTATAACTGGATGTCCTCTAAGATGGCAAACAGTGTAGCCCCAGACCAGCCGCCACGTCACTGACGTGGCGGCTGGTCTGGGGCTACACTGTTTGCTATGTCCGAGTGCCCCTTTTTGTGTGACGTGGCCCATTTACCTTCACTGCCAAGATATAGCTGAAATTCTGTTGAAAGCAGTGTAAAACCCCAATCCATCCAAACCACCTTAAAGTTCATAGTATATCCATATTTTTAACTTTATATCACACTAGACTTTAGTTGATTTTTTCATATTATAATTTTTTTTTTTCCAGCAACTTTCTTAGACTACTCTGATGATGATGATGATGATGATATATTGCATACTGCTCCAGCATTTTTAAAATCTATTCAAGAAATTACGTATGTATAACTAAAAGCCTTCTCATCCAGCAACATCTAAAAACATTGCAACAAAGGAGGAAACATCCATGTTCCAATGAAGAAATGTTGGTCGATTATCTTATTACCATTTTCTACACATATATCGCTTTAACACACCTGCTGTAAAAGACGCTAGAAAAGTTAATGTTTTCTTCTTTTATCAGAGTTTGGTGTTCCTTTTCTGCAATAAAATTATATGTTTTCTTTCAAACTTTAGAATAACTGTGTGTTTCTGCTGATGCACAAACTGGTCAGAAAATTTCATATGAGGAAATGCTTGATTCTTGGTAAAGAAAGTTTTTTCCCTCTATGATCTAACATTGTAAGTCAAAGCAGTATGGAAATACACATAGTTACACTATTTGATTGTACTTCCCATGATAAATTTGTTTCACTTGTGTTGTATGGTTTGGGTGTAGTTGGCCACAACCTTAACACAACCATGTGTGTTGCTAGTAAAGATAAACAAACAGCAAAAGATTGTTATGACTTATTTTTTCGTCTTTCAGAAACCAACCCTCTCCAACTCCATCTTTAGATTCTAGTTTCAACTTTAACTCTGGCACTGATGTAAGTATATCTGACTCAATCCATTAACATGATTTAAAATTGCTTATTCACACATGAGTGAATTTGCAAGTCAAAATAAAATGTTGTCTAATCAATACAGTTAGGATAAAACTGTATTACGTTTAATGAAAAAAAGCTACTGAATACAAAAATGATTCAGAATGTGTCCTTATATTGAAGTATGTACAGACAATATACTTTTTATTTCTTAACCATTGCAATACTTTTGGATTAGAAAACATATTCATCCATTGTATACAAGCTCTAAATACTTGGATTTAAACTGATTTCGCTTCCAGTGACCTTTCTCCTGTACATATGGGTATCAAGCTAAAAAAATCAGAAGTACCAGTGAGATCAAGGGATTTGGGGTACTTACACAGATAAACTGTGATTAATTGTTCTAAAGGTGACAAATAGTGTTCCATATATGGCATAATACAAGTATTTTTTAATTTTTTACACTAGAACCAACTTAATGCTTATGCAAACAGGTTAGATCCAGGCCAGCCGCCAAGATAATTGGCGGCTGGCCTGTGATACAAACTGTTTGCTACTCTTGAGTATCTTTCCTCAACAAAATTAAGCAGATATTTAAGGTTTTGGAGAGCAAGTGACACAAATCTATTTTAAGAAAATTACCAAGCATTCTAAGGTTCAATATCATCAGAAGACATATATGTTGTTGTTTCAGTCAGCCTGCGCCAGCCCTATTAAGCCACCTGACATTTCATCTTCTGTCAAACCCAAGTTTTGCCTGGATAGTCTGTTAAAGGAATATAATGATCAGGTATTTGAATAAGTATATTAGGGTAAAAATATCTCTTAACTGGGGTTTTGAAGGATGTTCAAATTATGATTTTACAATAACAAAAAAAACTAGCAAAGGAAGTATGAAAAAATATTTTTTTTTTAAATCATAATTGATCCATTAAAAGACATGGATATCATTATTAATTATAAGCAAAATTTGATTAGAGTCAATTTTAAAATATTTTCGTCAATTAATGATATCAATAGTAATGAATGATAGAGAATTAATTTATTAGTCTTGAATTAATATCTATATTTAAATTTGAAAGTTTTATGAATGATAACGCTTGTAAACTTGTAATGTTTATGTTCTTTTATAAATCAAATGATATTTTTTACTTGCAGGCAGCACACAATCAAGAGTATAATGAATTGAAAACACAGCTAAAGGTAAATATGAAATATTATGGTGAAGCTTTTTTCCCTGGGGTTTGTTTTTGCTTCAATTTGCTTGAAAAATGTGTACCTTGCAAGATGGAAGAACATTATAGCAAAGAAAGCAACACCTATAGGCACATGTTAATCAACCCTGACGCAAATGTAAAACAAATTTTAATACAATTCCTGCCATTTCTGTTAAATCATAAGTGAATTGTGCCTTTAATTGCTCTTTTTTTTTATTAAGATATTAATGATGTCACAACCAATGTACAATAGATAAACAGCCTCCACTGATTTCATTTCATTGGAAAAAATTACTAAAGAATTCTACAAAACAAACGGTTTGAAATGCTTAAGAAATGTTATACATGAAAAGTTCATGGCACAGCTGCAAATTGTGACTATTAATGCATTTCTGTGGGTTTAATTGTACACTGTTGAAGGATAGAGTGTAGTTTATGCATTTGAAGGATGGAGTGTAGTTTATGCATTTGAAGGATAGAGTGTAGTTTATGCATAAGAACTAAGTGAGCATAGCAACAAGATTTTATGCACAAGAACCAAAGGGAGCAAGTTCATTATTACATACCTTTCATAGATGAATAATTAATGATCCTTTTAATAACTTTTTCATATATTTCTAAAAGTTATTTGTATTTTTTTTTGTATTTTTTTCAACAATTTTTTTTATGATGGTAAGAATTAAACCTCCTTCAGCAGTTGATTATGAATCAGTATATCGAGGGTTCAGTGGAAGACTATAGTAAGTGCTTCATAAACATGAAGCACTTACTATAGTATTACACTGAACCCTCGATATGTAAATGGAAAGGTAATAAAGTCCTGAATTAATCAGTGGTTAATGTGTAGGACTTTGACCCAAGGGCTCAATCCTCATTAGTGGTTCTGAGATCTTTTGTGGGAGTATTCTTGGGCTTGACACGGCAGAGCACTGTCTAGCAGTGATGAATTCCAGGAAAATCATGAAATTACTGAAATACCTATAATGACACAGCATTAAACCCCATATAAACAAGTGTAAAGTTAATAGTTTAGAGTGTTTTAAAACGTTAGGTATTGTATTATTAAGTTGTCCTTTGAAACTGTGTTACAGACAGATGGAGGATTCATCAATGTCCTCAATAAGGCAGATGATGCTTCTCTTGAAGGTATGTATCTAGAATATAGAGAGCTTAAACATTTCTTGGCCTCTTCTTTTGAGGGAAAGCTTTCAATTGAAATTGCCGTCAGTTAATGCTTCAAATTAAAATGATTTAAAACGGATTGTTAGTTGAGGGTTAAAACATGATCCAAGATATTTCAGTTTAAACAGATTTATTTCTCAAATCTGTATACAATAGTATGATATACAGGAGAAGTATCTAACAATAAGAGAATTGGACTGGTGTAAAAGCTTGTTTAAAGTGGGGTGTATTGATTGGACATTTTTAATCAGTTTAAGTTATTGATTGGACATTTTTAATCAGTTAAAGTTATTGATTGGACATTTTTAATCAGTTTAAGTGCAAATATGTAAGATGGTTTGGATGGTACATAAACTGATACATGAATCAAACGATGACTACTTTCCTTTTGTCACAGTGGTTTCCTAAATCATTTGCATATGTTAAAACAGTTAATTAATAACTTGTTAACACATTACCATCTAACACCACATTTTTGCATCTTTCCACAGAGGACTTTCTAAAAGCATTGTGGCAAAAAGAGAAATTGCTTGTCACAAGCAACTTCTCTTTCTGAAACTGTGCTTTTTTAATCTATTCACATATGACAACAGTAGAACTGAAAGATTTTTCACATGTTTACAAAGCTTTTCTTAAGTCATCTGCTTCAAGTAAAAATAAAATGTTGTCTGCAGGTGTTAAAGAGTTAATGAACTAACTGTTCTTTTCAAAGAGGTGGCCTTGCATGAAGACCAAGAAGAAATTCTGAGGCAGATGAGTGAGACAGAAAATGAACTACCAGTAGACAGGCCTGGTTTGGAAGTTTTCAGTCTAAGCAAGATAGGTTGTATGTTTGACTATTCACTTCGTCCCTCTCAGTGTGGATTTACTGTTAGCGATAACCCCTCAACCATCGAGAAGTATGTGGAAAGTATAACACAAGGTGATTACTATAAAATCTATTAATGCTTTATTAGGTATAAGAACAGGTGAGGTGATCTCTTGATCAATGTTAAGGATATAAAAAAAGAATGCAAATTGCGGCGCCAATGAATGAGCAAATATTAATTCATTTTTTTCAGCAGATTACTTTTGTTTTCCATTATTTTATATAAGTTATGTTCTGACGATCAATTTTCCGCAACTGCCAATGAATGTTGTTTCCATTCTGACCGTGCCATTTGCTCCAAGATCTTTGACCCACATAAACATTCCTAGACTCGAAATTTGCTGCAGGGTCTTGAAGTGAATGGCACAGTCAAAAGGGTAACAACATTCACATTCTATTATACTATAAACATTGATCATGTTATCACCCCGCCTGAAGAAGTAACAGATACATTGTGAAAAAAAAAAAGCAATTGTGACAAAAATAATTATTATATGTCTATAGCACTGTCTTCCATTCAACCAATTGTTTTAGATTAGTTGCAGGAGATGTGTTAACATGAATCCAAATACGATAAAAGGGTACCGATTACTAAACAACTTTAGGAAAATATTTGCCTAAGTCATAACTGATAACCATGGATAGTATCTTCAATGAAAGTACAATATTGCAATGTGACATGCCATTAGAAGAAGCGTCTCAGAGAGACAATTTCAATAATGTGTTACTTTGCAATATTGTTTAGCCCTATCATGAAATAAGAGGATATATTGATTTGAACTTGCGCAAATCCTTAGCATAAATTATTTAGAAAAACGGTACCAAGATTGACACCAGCATATGTTGCTCTTTTGTTTGACATTTTTTTATAAGATCATTTGAAATCACATTTTGTTTATGCTTAAAATTTGGTATTTGCATGTCAACGTCGTTCTTTCTTTCTTTCTTAAGGCTACGTTTAAAGTCATGGCCGCTGATAATGATTTCGTTCTTTTTTTCCTAAAATGGCTTGCAATTTCTTTTATTGTCATGATAACACTTTTGTCTCAGTATTGACATTGACAAACCAGTAGATGTTTAACCTTTACTTTTTTACATCAACAGTTGTGGGGGTTATGGCAAATACTTAGAAAGCTTTATTTAAAATCTATACTGTAAATCCAATTAAGCGGGTAGACTCTAGCACATTTTATACAAGACAATTGATGAACTACCACAGTACAGGGTAAAAAGGTGTTACAGAGATATAAACAAACTAAATATATTTTGTTATCTTAACCCTTAGAAAGCCGAGTAAATTTCTGAAAATAGATGTTTGTGTCGTCTGCTTTCCAAAACCTTTAATATCTGCTTAATTTTGATGAGGAACGATACGCAGACTGGCAAACAGGTAAAATCACTGGCCAATGATGGCTGGCCTGGATCTAATCTGTTTACATAAGCATGAAGTCGGTTCCAGCACTGTAAGGGTTAAATGGCATATATTTCAGATAATTTTGAGATGTTGGTGGGCTCGGACATGCTGTCCCTGTGCTTTACGAAAATAGCGTGTCAAAGTCAGCTGTTACGGTGGCTCTTTTTTATCAGTAAGTTCTCAACCTTTAATTGATTGGGCTGGATATTTGTGATGTTTTATAAAAGCCTTTGATATTTGTTCTCATTTAAATTATGTCAAAATGATGATGAGACATGTTTAAGCCTTTTGTCATTTATACTCAACAGAATTATGCAGAAAAGATGAGACATCTATAAGCCTTGTGGTCTTTTTACTCAACAGAATTATGTTGAAAAGATGATAATAACTGTAGATATCAATCAACAAATGTGTGGGTTAGATTCAGCTCTTATAACGTCTTTTTCATATTCATAAGTAAGTTCTCAATCTGAGATTGGAGGGTTTGGATATTTGTAATGTTGTAATGGTATTTAATTAGTAAAAATCATTATAGCTATAGACCAAACGGCCTGCTTTAAAGCATCCACAATTTTTTCTTTCTTTTTTTTTTAACTTATCCCAGTTTCCTCATGAAGATATAATTTTTTCATACCTTCATGATATTTCATATTAATACCACATCTTGCAATGACTTAGTTAAAAGAAATCATAAAAACCATTCATATGATTATGGATGAGAGCTGTATGATGATTTTCTGGTATTTCTTTGTTAATCACTAATGGTTTAGCTTTTAATGAGTCTTTGTGTGCAGACAAACCAACAGTTAAATTCTGTAAAATGTTGTTTTTGTTTGTCTTGTTTTTTGCAGTGTCGGTGAATGATAATATTCTATTCCGGCAATACTGTAACAGAACGTTGTTAAGAATTATTCAAGAACAAGAGACAAATAAGTCCAATGTCTGGTCACCTACCATTACAGATTTCATAACAGTATTGTGTAACTATGGTAAGTTCATTGAGGGTTCAGTGGGATACATTTTAAATTTTATTAAACGGACTAACTCAGAGTTTTGTGCTTGTGGATTAATAAACATTTAAAAATGTTATTTGTACAATGATTGTCACTAAACTATATACCTTTTTCAATTTCTTTACTTCTAAATTGCTGAAATCTCGTATTTCCCATGCTTCTATGGGAAAGCTGTTTCAAAAAAAGGTGCAGGAACTCTTTCTTAGGCACAATTCTAGCACCCAATGACAAGAGTGGTTAAATGTTTCCAAAGACCCAGATAATGTTATCTGAAATGATCTTTCATTATTGATATTATTGCATGATTATCTCTTAAACTTTTAATGAAAATCTATTAAAGATATGAATGTGTACACATTGTTGTTGAAATAGAAGAATAATGGAATAAGGGAAGATACCTAAATATAATGTTTTTCTATTATGGGTGAAGTAAAACTGAAGATGGTTTTGATTTTGTTTCATATGGACGTGTTGTTGGCATTTTTTCTCTCATTAAATTAATTTTGTTAACATTCTGTCTGTTCAAAATATTAAGCAATTGTATATTTTGTGTATTGACAGAGTGTTGAATCCATATGCTGTGTGATTGAATTATGCCAAACTTATTTAAAAACTTAAGACAAATTCTTGGAAAACTGTTGGGGTTTTTTTTGGGGGTTCCTCAAAAAATCTTGATAATAATATGTATGCCCTTATATATTATCTGTAATAAGGAAGTGATTGACTTACATTTTTTTTTTCAATAGGTGCGTCATTAAACTCATTGATACCAAAGCAGTTGGAACCAATGTACAATGAAGAGGTTCTAAGGTAAGTCCACAATAATCATATCTTATAAGGTGATATCTCACTATTCCTCGCCCCTTCTTTGGTCTATGCAAAAATAGTCATTTTGGCCCTTCAACAGTGCCTTCCACAAAAAGATTCAGCATAAGTCCCTATTTCTCCATAAATGTGTTATTAGACTACATTATGTATGTTTGACATGGATGGTATCATAGAACAGAAGTTTGTTTCCTGACTTGATCACTTAAAGCCATACTTGCACTGATATACACTTAAATTGTGAAAGTTCTAAAATAATTGAAAATTAACTTAAATGTACCTTAAAATCCCTTTTACAGAGGAATTGAGACTGTAACACGCTCACATGATACTTTTTAAAGAGTGAATAATATAAGGTTTGTTTACAATTAGCAATAAAGCAAGAAATGTTGGAAACCAATAAAACGTAAGAAATTCTCCATTTGAATGTTCATATTGTTAATATTGGATATATGACAGCAGTTTTATGTGTTTCACATGATATTTCTAACCAGGTGATCGCCACTTATTTATGGGAGTGCTCTTTGCTATTTTAGATGTAACTTAAATGTAAACAATAATGTTAAATTGGTGGGCACCAAATTTGTGAAAATAGCACTTTGAAAATAGATAATGAATAGTGCAGGCATTATATTGTCATGATCCTGTGGTTTTTCGCTATATTTCAACATATTCTATCATAATTTATAACATAAGTTACCAAGTTTTGCAGATTTTTTTAGCGCTAGTATGCTTTTAAGGTTCATTGTTATTGATCATATGTTTTGGGGATTTTTCAACATTCAATTACTCATATTGTTTCTTTTTGTACATCAAACCTAAATTGATCAATCAATTTCTTTTGTAAAATTGTCTGTACATAGCTTGGAACATGTAAGAGGTTTTAGTGAATTTCAATACAAATTGAGTATTGATGTAAACTTCATAGTACAGTTTGTTTGCATTCATTCTTTATCTTAATATTTCTTTTTTCGTGAAAATCACAAATGTTCTCCTAAACAGATATAAAATATTATGTTATCTGAGAATAATTAAAAAGATTCAAAAGAATCATTATTTCATTTCAGAAATAAGTTATTTAAACAATCTAAAAGCCCTGAAATGGAAGTGAAACAACGTAAAGTCATTGGTGAAGAAAATATGAAAGATCAACTAAAGATGGTCTTACAGATTCTGGCTGTTTCATTGAAGAACAATAAGTGAGTCTTCAAGGATTAGATAAAATTGTGTATAGGAGTCATGTGTTTGAGATTTTAATTGACAAATATAATTGATGAAACCTTGAACATCTTTCCATAAAATTGAATTTTTGACTAGTCCAAGCTATAAGCAATAGCAAACAGCAGTTATATAGCATAATAAAAAAAAAATCTGTGTGAATTTGGATGAAATTATTGTGACAAAATGATAAATTGCTCAGGTCCACGTTAAGATTCACTTTTCTCCAAAAGTATCAAAGCTTTTGCTTTGAATTTTTATATGTTAAATTTGTAACTTTGTTGGCCAAAGAACATAACTCTGTATTGCATTTATGCATTATTGTGGCCATGTATAAGAAGTTTGCGGGGTCCTGCATCGGACATTGGTTAAGGTGGCGGACTTACAGCGTTAAACACCATACAAATTAAGTGGTTTGCATCTGCGAGGCAATACTATTGTAATTTTGGTAAATGTGCATAAATGTAATTGATCCTTACTTACTCACATACATAACAAATTATGTAACAAATATCATAGATTAGGTATTTAAACTTATTCATTTTACATTGATGGTGATACAAGCTCGAAGTTTTTTAAATTCACTCTTGATGACTGTTTCCTAGATACTACACCAATACTTGTGCCGATTCATGGGTAAGTCCCTGCAACTTTCTCCTCACCTTAAGGGGATTCCGACCCGGGACCCTTGGTACAAGAGGCTGAAGCTCTACCACTGTCGCCCATAAGTATTAGGTGTTATCAAGCAGACTTGAAATGTGTCTTTTTTGATTGCATCAACTGCTGCCTAACAAATAATTTATATTTTATGGCACAGTTTATGTTCATATGTATGGTATTATGCTAAACCATTTCCCAAACAACAAATTTTTGACTGTCCCAAATTGAAAGAGTTTGCAGACGACATTTCAAAATGTGATGAAATTGGAAAATAATCTTCTGATAGGCCAGAAAACATTGTGGGAACAGGAGAAACTGCTCGTGACGAGCAATTTCTCCTTTTCCCTCAATGTTTTCTAAAGTCGTCTGCAACAAAGTGGTCAAATGTTGTTTTTGTTTGGAAAAGGGTTAAACAGAGGAAACTGATACAATAGTACCAAAACATGTTGTGATGTTCTTATTAAATTCCTTGTTCGATATTAAATTTATGTTTTGTTAAATAATTTTATCTTTTTCAGAAATGCTCACAGTCCAAAAGACCTTACATTGTATTTAGCTGTTTTATGTAAAATGGCACTAGATCCAATCTTCAAAGAGTAAGTAGATTTTTAGACATTCCTTTTTGCATTACAAACATAGTTCTCTACAAAGATTTCTACCAAATGTCACTATGAAACAGAGATGTTTTGTCAAAAACCGTTCATTTGTTTATGTGTAAGTGTTGTCTTTTCTAAGTGAATGAGTTTCTTAAAGATAAACCAAAGTGCACAAGTGCATTGTCGAACACTCTCTGCATACATGTTGAAATTTCAATCTTTTTTTCATTTTCCAAATGATTGATTTAATCCTTTACCAACAATAACGACATTTGACGAGTTTGTTGCAGACAACTCTGGAAAACATTGTGGGAAAGGAAGAAATTGCTTGTGACGAGCAATTTCTCATTTTCCCACAATGTTTTCTACCCTATCAAAAGATGGCTTTCCAATTTCATCCCATTTTAAAATGTTGTCTGCCAACTCTCTCAATTTGGGACAGTTGAAAATTTGGCATTTGGTAAAGGGATAAAGAAGTCAAGACAATAATCGGATATTGTTTCCATTTTCGACAGAAGCTATTTTTGTATTTTCCCTTTTTGTGGATGACATTAATTTCTCAGATTTTTTTACTTTTCTGTGATATGGAGTGGTTTGTGTGTTTGAAGGGTAAGGTTATACATTATACATATCTGAAGAACACTCTTGTTTGTTTTGTTTCAGTTTGTTTGCTATCACAAACCTACAGCAAAGTGTAGACATGGTACTGCATCATTATTCAGACGATGACTGGGAGAAAGAGGTAAGACCATGATCAGATTGCTAAGGTTTAGATAAATGGGCTTGTCAAAAATACATGCAAGAAGTATACCTAAGTACTTTGTAGACTATTCTGTTTGGACCTATTAGAATCAACTAGAAATAATACGTGCTCAGAGGTGGAGGGGATGACTTTTGAATGGTTGACTTGAGGCAGATGGGCAAGGGCATTGGTTCAATAAATCATTCCATACACCTTTTTGACTGTTCCACAAATGATCATGAAATATTTGTTTTATTATCTAACACATTATATAAATGTTTATTTGGAGAACACATGCACAAAAACAATATTTGCATAGAACAGTCAGGATCACCTAAAAGCTTGAAAAGCTTTATGACTTAGCTGCTCTATGAATAATGTCACCGTATTGTTTTACTGAACTACATTTTGCCTTGGTCGGAATATACCGAATGATACTGAGCAATCTGCAGAAACACCTAATGTGCAGGGAATCAACAGTTCAAAATATGTACTGATCATCAGTTTGTAGTGCAGTTAGATGAGCAAATCATGAAAGCTTTCCATTTTTCTCTCAATAAATCAGCAGAAAATAAGGACTTTAATATTCAGTTAAGGCATTAGGTAATGAAGCAATCTGTTTGGACATGTATTTTTTAAATTTTGTGGCAATACTCTTTTTTGTTTATCTGCTGCAAGTGCATTTAAACTATGTTATATAATTGATAGTAAAATGAAGTCTCATTGATTCAGACACATCTGTGGAGAAATCTGGATTAACAAATCTTCCAGATTGCTAAATCTGTAATAGATTTACAGAATCTATATACAAATTTCAACAGGTTGAAATGATAACACTATTCCCGACTATTTTAGAAAGTTCACCTGTGTCAAGTACTGATGAGTATATCTTCACATCACCATGACATGACCCACATTGTCAAACTATTGCCAGAAGGCACTAGAGGTGTCTACATCCAGCGCCGCGCCGCATTCCTCATGTTGAAATCTCTGTTAATGGGAGAGGATACTGTCCCAGATGCCCAGTTACACGATCTCAAGGTAAGCCTTTCTCTGAAAATCCACAACTTTGGCAATGACTCAGGGCCTTAGCCCTTTCCCAATAGCGACATTTGACGAGTTTGTTGCAGACGACTTTAGAAAACAATGAGGGAAATGGAGAAATTTTTCCTTTTCCCACAAGGCTTTCTGCTCTTTCTGAAGATTATTGTTCAATTTCATCACATTTTGAAATTTTGTCTGCAAACTCTTTCAATTTGGGACAGTCAAAAAATATGTTGTTTTGGAAAGGGTTAGTGGCCTAGTTGTTAGAGTATGCCACATCAAATCACATGGGTATAATAATGTTAGGACTAGATTTTTCATGAGAGAAATTCAGGTAATCTTTTTGCCGACTTACGTAATGCTAATGGTTCTGTCTTTCTTGACTGGACAGTACGAGGGTTGTTTGGAAAGTTCGTAGAGTTTTGTTATATCTCTGTGTAACATTGTTTGATATTCTTGAAATTTAGTACATGCTTGCATTCGCCTGCTTTCAACATATACTTAACGTGAAAAAACAAAGACATCATTCTAGCAAGATATAATGGTTACTGTAGCAACGTAGTTACCGGTAGCCGGAGCAGGTCGGAAAATGTTAACATTTCAAACATTATCCATATAATTAAAGCGTGGTTGGTCTCACTCAAAGTGTTACAAGAGAGACGACAAAATAGCTGGCAATAACATATCATCATGACGCCATTTCCTATGAATTTCAAGACATTATAAGGATTTTTATAAAAACCAGAGCTTTTATCCTGCAGAGAGAGAAAAAATGTTCTGACAAAAAATGACGTCAAACAGTGACGTTGAAATGCGGAGTGTAATTAAATTGTCTGTTGCACCCGTGAAATCAGGAACACTTCAAATGGTCTAGTCAACAAGAAAATATGGAAGTTGTAGTCCAGCTATTATTTTCAAATGTCGGTCAGATTTATAAGCGGACAAAATGTAATGCATGTTTATCCAAGAGGCAGTCAACCGTCTACAACTGGATGTTCCATTAAGGAATGTGTAAACAAAATCACGTAAGTGGACAGGAGCATAACGGGAAGAGTAATTGCGAATGAATTTTATGTCCGAAGCTCAAACACTCATGTTATTTTAACAGACGGACTTGGTATGCCTTAAGTAAGTGCATTCTTGGAGCCACCGCTCCTTACAGATACGGAAACTGAGCACCAAGTCCCTCTGTTGTTCACTCATGTTCTAACCTGCAATGATGCAGAAGGAGACAATATCTTGGACAGGACTATTATAACGGATGAGACCTGGTCCAATCATTTCAATTAGGAAACCAAAGCTATGTCATATATAGTGAGCTAAATAACCCAATATATATATTAGGGATGGGAACGAATAGTGAAATCACTATTCGAATATTCGACAAGAACTATTCGAATATATTCGAATATTCAATTTTAGAATTCGTTTTGATGTCGGAATGTCTGCATGTTCGAATACTAGTACACTAGTCCTCTGTTCAAACAGGTTCATGGTCGTCTGTTTTACAGTTTCGGATGTCAAAACGGATGGATGCTTGCCATTCAAGTGATTCAGTAGGTTGGATGTTGTATTCTTGAATACAAAGTCCTGGTTACACAGGTTACAGGTCGCCTTCAACTTGTCGGCAGAACGAGTAAAGTAATTCCAGACACGTGATGGAGACATTGTAATGTTTATCGAATAGATGTAGAAATTAGAATGAAGATAAGTTTGAAAAATTATACTGAAGAAAAATATACTTTCTAACACATTATTTGATTGGTGTTCGTGCATATGCAGTCATGATTACCATTGGTTATTGAAAGAGTAATTGTTTAATTTCACGTCAAACAAGTTAAGTGATTGGTTGACACTGACAATTGTCAATTAGCGTGATTGACTTGTTTTGGATAATAAGGAGCAAGTGCAGATCATTAAGGTGTTAGATTTAGCGGCTTAAAATCGACTATTTTCACACTTAGGAATTAATCGTTTTGCAAACTGTCAAAAGATGTGGTAATTTGTCACAGGTGTTTTACTGTGTGACATACGTTGTAAAAACATCGTAACTGCACCTGGGAGCTAGGCACGTTCTTCGATATTTGGGATCCGTTTAGAGGAAGAAAATGAAAATAAAACAACATAATTTGGAATAAAATTTATGGTAAACATACAGTTATATGGGTTCATTAAAATCGAATATTCGAATACTATTTTGCTATTCGAATATTCGACCCGCTATTCGAATACTCGAATATTCGTTCCCATCCCTAATATATATATATATATACATATGAAATACTTTCGAGGCATTGTTAAAAATCTTGATAGTTATGAAATCCAACGTTCTTCCTGATTCAGTCAACTTTTGAAAAGGCAATACCATCATATGGAAAGATATTTAAAATCATTGTGACAAAGGGCAAAAGGGGGAGATAGAAAGAGGAAAAGAGAGCAATCAAAATTAGAATGGTTTAACTACCTTTCTGACATTTTGCCTAACATTACTATTTTTAGATAAAAGACTTGTACCAGTTTGTTCCTATGATGACCAAGTTGTTTCTGGAAGATTTATATCTACTATCAAGTGTTATAGCTCTGCTGGATAAATGTGTGGCTTCAAACTACCCTCTCACATCAACAGAAAGGGTATGTACCATTGTCTTTTTGTCTAAAATAGCTAGTTGTAACACTCTTACATCAACAGAAAGGGTATGTACCATTGTCTTTTTGTTAAAATAGCTAGTTGTTACACTCTTACATCAACAGATAGGGTATGTACCATTGTCTTTTTGTCTAAAATAGCTAGTTGTTACACTCTTACATCAACAGATAGGGTATGTACCATTGTCTTTTTGTCTAAAATAGCTATTTGTAACCCTCTCACATCAACAGATAATGTATGATCCATTGTCTCTTTGTCTAAAATAGCTAGTTGTAACCCTCTCACATCAACAGATAGGGTATGTACCATTGTCTCTTTGTCTAAAATAGCTAGTTGTAACACTTTTACATAACAGATAGGGTATGTACCATTGTTTTTTTGTCAAAAATAGCTAGTTGTAACACTCTTACATCAACAAATAGGGTATGTACCATTGTCTTTTTGTCTAAAATAGCTAGTTGTTGCACTCTTACATCAACAGATAGGGTATGTACTATTGTCTTTTTGTCTTTAATAGCTAGTTGTAACACTCTCACATCAACAGAAAGGGTATGTACCATTGTCTCTTTGTCTAAAATAGCTAATTGTAACACTCTTACATCAACAGATAGGGTATGTACCATTGTCTTTTTGTCTAAAATAGCTAGTTGTAACACTCTTACATCAACAGAAAGGGTATGTACCATTGTCTTTTTGTCTAAAATAGCTAGTTGTTGCACTCTTACATCAACAGATAGGGTATGTACCATTGTCTTTTTGTCTAAAATAGCTAGTTGTAACACTCTTACATCAACAGATAGGGTATGTACCATTGTCTTTTTGTCTAAAATAGCTAGTTGTAATACTCTCACATCAACAGATAGGGTATGTACCATTGTCTTTTTTTCTAAATAGCTAGTTGTAAAGCTCTTACATCAACAGAAAGGGTATATACCATTGTCTCTTTGTCTAAAATAGCTAGTTGTAACACTCTTACATCAACAGAAAGGGTATGTACCATTGTCTTTTTGTCTAAAATAGCTAGTTGTAACCCTCTCACATCAACAGATAATGTATGTACCATTGTCTCTTTGTCTAAAATAGCTAGTTGTAACCCTCTCACATCAACAGATAGGGTATGTACCATTGTCTCTTTGTCTAAAATAGCTTGTTGTAACACTTTTACATAACAGATAGGGTATGTACCATTGTTTTTTTGTCAAAAATAGCTAGTTGTAACACTCTTACATCAACAAATAGGGTATGTACCATTGTCTTTTTGTCTAAAATAGCTAGTTGTTGCACTCTTACATCAACAGATAGGGTATGTACCATTGTCTTTTTGTCTTTAATAGCTAGTTGTAACACTCTCACATCAACAGAAAGGGTATGTACCATTGTCTCTTTGTCTAAAATAGCTAATTGTAAAACTCTTACATCAACAGATAGGGTATGTACCATTGTCTTTTTGTCTAAAATAGCTAGTTGTTGCACTCTTACATCAACAGATAGGGTATGTACCATTGTCTTTTTGTCTAAAATAGCTAGTTGTTACACTCTTACATCAACAGATAGGGTATGTACCATTGTATTTTTGTCTAAAATAGCTAGTTGTAACACTCTTACATCAACAGATAGGGTATGTACCATTGTCTTTTTGTCTAAAATAGCTAGTTGTAACACTCTCACATCGACAGATAGGGTATGTACCATTGTCTTTTTTTCTAAATAGCTAGTTGTAAAGCTCTTACATCAACAGAAAGGGTATATACCATTGTCTCTTTGTCTAAAATAGCTAGTTGTAAAAAGTCAAAACAATAAATCCAGCAGCTTTTGTTCATAATTATCTTTTCTTACTACTTTGATTAGTGTATATGTCATCAGCAGAGTGGCCTACATTGTCTAGTGGTTAGAGTAAAAAACTTAAAATCACTTGGCCCTCCACATGGGTTTAACCCTTTTAGTGGTGGAACGGACTTCATGCTTATGCAAACAGGTTAGATCAAGGCCAGCTGCCAATTTACTTCAAAATCATCCAGCATTTTTAGGGTTAATTCTGGTTATATCATCTTGATTTTGATGAGAGGTTATATCCCAGTTGATTAATGGAATGTAGGTGTTTCTATTCAGTCTAACCAGACCTTATTTACTGCCAAATAAGGGGTATCCCATCATCATAATATCCTTGGCATCATGAACTCTAAGAATGCTGGGTAATTTCCTAAAAATAGATTTTTGTGGCGTCTGCTTTCCAAAACCTTTAACATCTAACTTTGAATGGAATGATTCTCAGAGAAGCAAACAGGTTAGATCACAGGCCTGCCGCTGATTTACAGGTGTATAGTATGATGGTTTTCTGTGCTCTTGTTACTTTTTGGCCAATTTTGTTATTGTTGGTGCCCGTAATTGATATAAAAGTCACAATGATGTATGTTTAATTGTGTTTATGTCCTCTGTTACAGTTTGAATTAAGGCGTTTCATAGAGCTTGTGAAGAAAGTGAGGGTTAGAAATAGGATAGAACGAATTAACAGAACCAAGGTAGGTTATTACATTACTTGTTTTGTACAAACAACAAATTTTCGACTGTCCCGAATTGAAAGAGTTACAGACGACATTTCAAAATGTCATGAAATTGGACATTATTCTTCAGATAGAGCAGAAAACCTTGTTGGAAAAGGAAAAATTGCTCCCACAAGGTTTTCTAAAGTCATCTTCAACAAAGTAGTCAAATGTCGTTATTGTTTGGGAAAGGGTTAATCAAATCAAAGCTGTAGTGATGGTATAGAGATGAATGAGATGTTGTCACCCAGCTGACTCATAGAATCAGTGTTCCCAATGAGAATTGGTTAAACAAGCCAAAACAAAATCTTAACTGGCCATTTGGAGCGGGGTCCATTGGAGTTCTTAACATCTCAGCAAACTTAAACAGGCCAAAACATAATTTTGAAGCGGTCATTTTGGCCTGCAGCCATTGAGAACACTGAGAATGCCATTGGTTCCCCTTGGATTGACCATTCCTTATGGGCAGTTATGTAGGGGGTCTTGGCCTTTATTGTTTATGAACTGGGCATTGCAATGAAAATACTGTTGATGCAATGCTAAACAAATAAACCCTTGAAATGCTGGGTAATTTCAACAAAAAAAATAGTGTCTTCTGCTTTCTAAACCTTATATATCTGCTTAATTTTGATGAGGAAAGATACTCAGAATTACAAATATGTTAGATCATAGGCCAGTCGCCAATTTACTTTGCGGCTGGCCTATGATCTTATCTATTTGCATAAGAAGCAGAAAAGTCCGTTGCAGCCTTATAAGTGATAAAATACACAAAAGAACTATGAATTATTCCAGGTAAAAGACAAGCTGGCACGAGTAACGAGTATGTGGACTTTAGATCTACAAATGTTTAAAGGGAAGCAGGTTAGTTTATAAGTTTTGCCTTTATTCTTATAACTTCTCTTTCTATTTTGTCTCTGTATAGTTTTGACTTTTTTTTTCACCTTTTCGATCTATTTTTGTCTTTTATCCTTATGTCTTTTCTATTTTGTTTTCTGCTTTTTTTTTGTATTCTTTATTTATTTTTCTTCTTCTTTTTTTTGTCTTTTCTATTTGTTTTTGACTCTTTCCTTTTGGCTCTCTATCAATTTTTGTATTTTTCCTTTTTATCTTTGCCTTTTTTTCTGTCCCTCTCCATTTCCTTTGATGGGAAATAGAGAGCCTTTTTTTCACAGTGGTATCAAAAGCCTACTACAGCAAATATCACAAAATGAAACACTTTGGAAATAAGGGTATGAAATAAAACAAACATTATTAAAAATTTCATATCCAATACTGGTATATGTTTCATTAAAATCAATCTTTTATGCTGGTAAATGCTTGTTTATATTACCAAACAATAAGGACATTTGAACAGCTTTTTGCAGACGACTCTGGAAAACATTGTAGGGAAAGGAGAAATTGCTCTTAGCGAGCAATTTCTCCTTTTTCCACAATGTTTACTGCCCATCAGAAGATTATTATTCAATTTCATCACATTTTGAAATGTTGTCTACAAACTCTTTCAATTTGGGGCTGTCGAAAATTTGGCGTCTGGTAAAGGGATAATGAGGTTTAGGATTCATTATAAAAAAGAGGTGAGGTTTGGCTCTGATCTCCCTTGTTAAGAAATTAATAATTATGTTTTCTTTTCAGACAAAGATTTTCGATTATGGTGACTACCACTCCCCAATAAAGATGAAGATAGAAAAACTTAAACTCCAGTCGTCAGATGTCAGTGATGATAGTCTATCCGATGATGACGATCAAGATCTACCGTGTAAAATCCCCAAACTTTCATGAAATAATGTCTTGAAAATAATAGAAATGTCAATGATTATATGATTTCAGTGAGGGAAGTGAGCATTATATTTTACCCCATACCATCTAGTCAAATTTATTGGAATTTCAGCTGCTCAAGATGGATAATTAAAAAGAATACTTTGTTGTATGTTATTGCAAAGGATTCATGTTCCAAATTGAAAACAACCAAAGACCAATTTCTTGGAATTTTCAAAAATTGACAATTCTATAGTGTGATTACAGTAACATATGTTTTCTTTTATTGATTGCTTGATTAGATGTTATAAGTCTCAGGGCCTTTTAATTATTCAGTGCTTTCCATCTTTTATTAATAGCTTAAAAGATGCTTGTTCACAGATATGATGAAATTTGAAAGTTAAAAATTAATTTCTTTCTCAAACTGCTCAACAGCTGTACTGCTATATGAAATGCTACAATACGCGATGAAGAAAAGTCATTTGACGCAAAATTTGGTTGTTTTTAATTTTTTAAATTGTGTGAACAATGAATAACTAGGTAACATGTAACATTTAATCGAAAAGTTTGGCATGTAAACTTTACATGCTTAGATAAAATGACTCTTTCTGAAATAATTATGCTTTGATAAGCCATTATTAAATGTATATCAAAGAGCATTACAAAAATTACATTGCCTCAATGACATTTTATTTTGTTTTTCAAATTATCTCCTCTGTAAACAAGGACCTTTTAACCCTTTGCTTGGTATATACCATTCTAAAGTACCTGCAGAAGTACACTTAAGAAATCTTAACCAGCAATTTCACTTCTTCAAAATGATTTCCATACAATTTTAAACAAAAATTGTATTTGATCAACCCCCACATTTGCAGTGTAATCGGAATGAAATGATGGGTAAGGTGATTAGACTGCCTTCCCACATACAATAAGTGACCAGTGATGTGAGATGATTTCCTTATTTTGCATTGACTCTATTGAAAATGTAGAAAATGATATTGTCCATGATGGTTCTTGAACATAGGACACCTTTATTCCAAGTTGTCCACACTACAGACTGAGCTGATGAGGATCTGAAGAGATAGAACTATCGTTTGTCAAATCATTAACCCCTTAGAATGCTGGGTAACTTTCTATAAGTAGATTTTTGTGTTGTCTTCTTTCCAAAATCTTGAATATCTGCTTAATTTTGATGAGGAAAGATACTCAGAGTAGCAAACAGGTTAGATCACAGGCCAGGATCTAACCTGTTTGCATATGCATGACGTTGGTTCCATCACTATAAGGGTTAATTTTTTTTTTTAATAAATACATGTACAAATGTTTGAATTGTGCTCAAGAAAAGATGTATTGTTTGTAAAATGATTACTGTTTTTTAAATGAATACATGTACAAATGGTTGAAATGTTTATGAGAGATAGAATTATCCTTTGTCAAATGATTTATGTTTTTGAATAAATACATTTACAAATGATTGAAATGTATTCACGTTACTTTCTCAAATATACCCACGAAGTTTTTAGTGGTAATTGCCTTCATAGTTATCTCTTATTGTGATCCAATTAAAGCTTTGTTATACACCGATTAGTTGTGATGCCTATATATATATCCTTAGTAGGATGATCAAAGCTGTAACTGTGTTACATGAACTATCTTCGTCTGGATCATTCGGACTAATATATACCCACATATTCAAACGTAGGCTCTCAAAGGGTAGGACTTTTCTCTGCTGACCAACTGACCAAAAAGGTATAAAATGCTGACCAATGTTTTGCTCACTATAGTAATTTTAATGATCCCACTGACTGATAAGAACTGTACATTTAGTAGGATTTTAAAAGATTCTTATATGTAGCATCGACCAGCAATAGAGGAATGCACAACGTACTGGGAAAATAATTCAACCGGTTTGATTCCATTTTAAGTCTGACCGTCTGTTTAAACGCCCTATTGTGACTTGAATAGTCTGTTTAAGGATCAGAAAAAGAAATGTTTGGCTTTAATCTGGAGAAACATGGCGTGAATCAACTGGAAATGAAAAATAATGATAATACGACATTGAGCCTTTAGGAGCATTAAATCAACGACACCATATACAACTATGCTAGTTGTGCATCCTTTTTGAATGACCCCAATGGACGGCTCTGACTAACCCTGTCATTCGGTAGAGGATAATCCGGATAATGAGATGATGTTTTTACGCAATCATATATCCGGTCCCCCTAATTAGCCTTGGTGCCCCCGTGTCATGGTGGTTCGAGTACAGAACCTAAAGGTATTAATTGCTCATAATGTAATTTGCAAGCAAAAATAAAATGTCGTTGAAACAATACCGCTATTGTATTGCGGTATGATATTTCATAAAAATATCAATACCAAATGCAAAATTGATTCAGAATGTGTCAATATACGAGGGTTGGTAGGGAAGTTCGTGGACTGTTATCATATTCTTTTTATTATCTGTAATAATTCATTGAAATCTTCAATAAACGCTGTATAACTCTTTGTCAACCCGGAGCAGGTGTTCTGTTAAGTTTTGTCTATTATTTGCCGAATTATCAGTCCCCATAGTAACGTGGGTCGACGCACCCGGAGCACGTCAAAAATTGCATGTTATTCAAACTTTTTCATTTTGACTTATCAATCAATAGAAAATGTTCACGCCTGTGCAAATCTCTGCTAATTCGTTTGCTGTGATATTGTACCTCTGACGTCATGACCTGAAATAGTGATGTAAGTCCGGTTCCGCGTTCGAAAGTTACAAGGATTTTCATCACTGCGGTCGTAATTTAATCTAAAGAAACCATGACGTCAACTGGCGACGTTGAATTAAGGTCAGTTGTTAAATTTTGCGTTGATATTGATCGGACACCAACTGAGACACGTTAAAGAGCTCCAGCACTATTTAGAAATGTAGCAGATCACTAGCATTCAAATGGCATAAACAGTTTAAGGAGAGATTCAATCGAAGATGATGAACTATGTGGTCATCCACAGGTACTTAAATGCTCTATCAAAGACAAAGTAAAATACTTGGTTTTACAATGAGAGAAGGCACACTTTGAGAAGTTTAGCGTACGGAAATATACTTGCTAGGTGTTTCCCATCCAACTATACATGATATTTCAAATTTGTATAAGGAATGTAAAACGTGTGCGCACGTTGGGTTCCGCGACTATTGAAGGACCATGAACGGGAAGCCAGGATTCGCTGCTCGGAAATGTTTATCAAACGAAACAAACGCGAACGTGAATGATTCTTGATCGCATAAAAAACAACGAACGGGACATGACTACGGCATTTCGATTCAGAGACTAAAGCACAGTCCTGTATATGGAAAACCCCAAGATTTCCTCCCCCGAAAAAGGCACAAGTGCAGAAAAGTGATTGGAAACTTTGTTCATTATGTTTTTCATGGACAGGGAAGCATGATTCTTCAACACCAAATTCCAAATGGGCATAAACTCAAAATCTGGAAAAATCTTACGACACTTACTGGTACCTTGTTGTCAACAATAAATGGGTACAAAGACACATAAAATGCATTCAAACACCCGCTGACTACACGGGAAAGGTTTGAAAATACATTTAACTTTATCTTGACGTTATCATGACGTCGCATTTTGTACGCTGTCGTGCTCCGGGTACGCACTATCGCATTATTGTTTTATGTTATATTTGTTTAAATGTTAATCACACATTCATGAAATTGATACATTATTGAGATAATAGATCGAATTGTATGATTATATACTTCTTATACATGTATACTGCTGAGTATCTTTTATCTAGTACCAGTCCACGAACTTCCCTACCAACCCTCGTACATGTATCTCAATGTGTTGCCAATACACATGTACAATTAAACTTGTGTTAAGAGGCCAGCCTATGGGACAGAGTAAATTGACTGTTTAAGACGGGTTGGCTGCTTAACACAAATTGATGTACACTACAAATCTAACAATGGGACTTTCTGTAGTGATTGTTTAAGGCAGGTTGGCTGCTAAAAAGGGTGGTTGCAAGTAAGACTGTATCTCAATGTGTTGTCAATATACATGTATCTCAATGTGTTGTCAATAAACATGTATCTCAATGTGTACCGTCGGTATGCGATGAGTTTCAAAACCGTTAAAGCGCTTTTTGGTCTGAATAGATATGTCCACGTTGCATGCCTTTTTTTCACGCTGAGAGGGGAAAAAATGATTCGCTTTTTTATATTGTGGTCTCGGGGCCCGAAAAAAAGCCCCTCGGCAAAAAGCCCCTTCGTCGATTTGTCAGTACGGAAAAAGGCCCCTTTGGCGATTTACCAGTACGGAAAAAGACCCCTTCGGCGATTTGCCAGTACGGAAAAAGCCCCTTCGGCGATTTGTCAGTGTGGGAAAAAGCTCCTTCGGCGATTTGCCAGTACGGAAAAAAGCCCCTTCGGCGATTTGTCAGTACGGAAAAAGACCCCTTCGGCGATTTGCCAGTACGGAAAAAGCCCCTTCGGCGATTTGTCAGTGTGGGAAAAAGCTCCTTCGGCGATTTGCCAGTACGGAAAAAAGCCCCTTCGGCGATTTGTCAGTACGGAAAAAGACCCCTTCGGCGATTTGCCAGTACGGAAAAAGCCCCTTCGGCGATTTGTCAGTGTGGGAAAAAGCTCCTTCGGCGATTTGCCAGTACGGAAAAAAGCCCCTTCGGCGATTTGTCAGTACGGAAAAAGACCCCTTCGGCGATTTGCCAGTACGGAAAAAGCCCCTTCGGCGATTTGTCAGTGTGGGAAAAAGCTCCTTCGGCGATTTGCCAGTACGGAAAAAAGCCCCTTCGGCGATTTGTCAGTACGGAAAAAGACCCCTTCGGCGATTTGCCAGTACGGAAAAAATTTGTCAGTGTGGGAAAAAGCTCCTTCGGCGATTTGCCAGTACGGAAAAAAGCCCCTTCGGCGATTTGCCAATGTTCGGGAAAAAGCCCCTTTGCCAGTACGGAAAAAAGCCCCTTCGGCGATTTGCCAGTGTGGGAAAAAGCTCCTTCGGCGATTTGCCAGTACGGAAAAAAGCCCCTTCGGCGATTTGCCAATGTGGGAAAAAGCCCCTTCGGCGATTTGCCAGTGTGGAAAAAAGCCCCAATCGGCGATTTGCCAGTGTGGGAAAAAGCCCCTTCATCGATTTGCTAGTGCTGAAAAAGCCCCTTCCCCAAAAAAATATTATGAGTAAAATTGGGTAATGTGGAGAAATTATCATATTGGCTTTGCTAAAGGGGAAAGACCACCCTGAGGTAAACTCATTTTGGGTAGAAAAGCACACGATTTCAAAGAAGGGGGCCTCCGTGGCCTAGTGGTTAGAGTACAGTACTTGAAATCACATGGCCCCTCTCCGCGTGGGTTCAAATCCTGAGAGGAATATGGATATTCATGAGAGGCAGTCTCCCGACTGACTTACGGAATGCCGATGGTTCTACCCGCCTTGACCAGCCCTTATGGGCAGTTGAGTATGGGGTCTTCCTCCATCATTAAGAGTCGGGCATCGCTACATAACTGAAATAATGTTGATGTGATGTAAAACCCATATAAATAAATAAATAAAGATTTCAAAGAAAGTATCTGTTTTTCAAAGGGGGAAAAAGCCCTGTGTTGTATACTGAATCCAAAATGTATACGGACAAGTTTGATTCTCAAAGGATATTCTCTGGTATATCTCATTTTACACTACGGTTGCTGTACAGTTTTAAAGAAATATAATCTAATATCCAAGTTCCCTCATTTCTGTGAACAAACGGCTTCATCTCTCATCACAGTGGTGGTATATTTGAAATGTAGAGGTAACCTCTCGGCATACTTATGGTGTGCCAAGGATTCTACCCGGCTTGACCAGCCCTTACATGCAGCGGTTATTAAGCCTAGAGTTTTTCCTTCATCGACTATTAGCCTTACATCGGCATATAACTGCATTAGTGTTGCCACAATGTAGACCCTATAAAACAAAACGATTTTTAGCCGCTTCTGCCATATATGAATGTTTGACTAGTCCAAATTGTAGGCAACAGAAAAATATTAGATTAGCCAGAAAAAAATATTTTGTTCGTTATTTGGTGGACATACTTGAGACAAACAAGATAAACTGCCCACTAACCCATTACCAATTAATAATGACATTTAACCACTTTGTCGCAGTCGACTATGCAAAACATTGTGGGAAAAGGAGAAATTGCTATAAACGAGCAATTTCTCCTTTTCCCACAATGTTTTCTTCCCCTTCAGAAGTTTTTTTCCCAATTTCATCACATTTTGAAATGTCGTCTGCAAACTCTTTTAATTTGGGACAGTCTGAAATTTGGCGTTTGGTAAAGGGTTAAGAGCAACTATTTCTTCAGACTACAGCAGCAAATGGGTCAACGAAGGGTTCGAAAGTGTAATCCCGTCTATAATCCATGGGTAGGTCTCAAAACTCAGGAACTGAATATTTTCGACACATATTAAAGGTCCAGGGTACCGTTTTACGAAACAACGTAAGGAAAATATTTGCGTAAGTCATAACTGATATACATGGATAGTATCTTTAATAAAAGTGAAGTATTGCAATGTGACACGTCATTGGAAGCGTCTCAGAGAGACGATTTCAATGATGTGTTACTTTGTAATATTGCCTCGCCCAATAATGAAATAAGAGGAATTGTTGTTTTAGACTTACGCAAATCTTAAGCGTAGACTGTAAAACGATACCCGGGTATGTATCAGGTCCAGACAAAAATATATTTTCTATTATTAATTCATTTATTATATTGTTTTCTATAAATAGTCTTTACATATCATGGATTTTTCAAAACTCGGTGGTCACTCTGTGAAATAAGAGATAAACACAGTTTTTTAACTGCTGAAAAAGGAAACTCGGTGATATTTGGCAAGTCAACAAGTCGTCATTCCCGCAATATCACGTTTCCGATTTCCACACCGTGTTTAATATAGAAATATCCAAAGTGTTAGGCATGGCTTGTCAAAGTACATAACAACAGCAACAGCAGACGACTAAATAACACGAAAACATATCACTTATTTAATGTATTTGTGAAATATCATTGTGACAAAGGATTAGAACATTTGATATTTTCTACAGTGGATGCATGAAAGTGGCTAATTACGGAGAATTACGTTAGTGAAATGTCTGTAGCACCAATACTCGTAACGAAAAAGAGGCAAACATTGTTTTTGCAAATTGTTGGTGTTAAAGATGCTTGTTCACAAATAGCGTATACAGTGAATTTATATGTATTTCTGTCCAAAAGTGTGACATCATTTTGAGATCAACCACATATTTATTGACTGTACATTCTCAGACAAGTTGACGCTACCCGAATTAAGTATGCTTTCATTAGCTACTTTTCATTAGCTCATTAGCTACTTGTATCGACTTTCACTTTCTTCCAAAGCCCTGACAAGGGAAAACTGATGTCAAAATGTCTCTACTTTGTTGATGGTGGCTTGACTTTGGATTTCGAGACTCTTTTCTTGAGATTAACCTGATTCGGTACACTCTCTCCCCTTTGAGACCAACTGATACTGTAGTAGTTTTACGGAAATTCTGGCTTGATTTTCCAGGGTAACATGTCTTGCTTGCAGACATACTTATGTAAACTATGTTTTGCGAAAAGATCGAAGTATGTCGGATTATTAAGAATCGAATTGCAGGTTAATGAAGAACACTGAGGCTCGGATTTTATAGCACCGTGTTCACAGTGTTCACACTTTTCACACTTATACCACAACTCAAATGAGTACATTGTTGACAACGTTGACAGGGCATATTAGTTTTAACAGCAGTGGCTTATTTAAAAAAAAAGAAATACGTCTCCATTGTAATATTCGGTTGAAACCAATGTGATAAGGAGAGGAATTGCTCGTCATGAGCACTCTTTTGTCTTGTCATAAGCGTACTTTGTGTTTAGAAATATTTATTATGCATCAATTATGGACCAAGTTCAACCAACTTCGATTGATAACCGTGGATTCTGATTCCTGGATACATACAATAACTGGTACTTGCACTGAATTTTGATTAACGAAAAGTCGCACAGTAGACTCCGCTAGACAGGCGAACCAAACCCACGACCCTGTGTTTCGAGGCCGACAATTCACCCCTGGACCAAATGTCTCCCAGCGCGCAGTGGGTGGTGCGTTTTTGATGCGTCCGGAGTTATACAATTGAGACAAGAAATTAGGAAAAGTTTCGTGAGCTAAGTTTCAAGTTATCTATCTTGTTTGAATAATAAACTTATTGATGACGAAAACATATAAAGAAGCATTCACATTAACCTACTGTTGTAGACCCTATTTACCTCCGTCCATAGCCGGTTCTATAAGGAGTACATCCAGCCGACCCTTTATGATTTCAGACTTTCATAGGTGCTTGTTCACAGAAAAGAAAATAAAAAAAAAAAGATGTCACAGAAACCATACGGTGTTTGTATTGATGTTTGATACACAAATTTTTATTGATGTTTGATACACAAATTTTTATTGATGTTTGATACACAAATTTTTATTGATGTTTGATACACAATTTTTTATGTAGCTATTGGTAGCATAATTAAATCAATAAGCGACAATTTAATTTTGTATGTACCGTTAAAATGTTAAAGTGATGTCACACTTTTGGATACAAAAAACAGGTTCATTCACTGAAAACACAGATTAAAGAATTAAAAGCAATATGATTTTTCTTCCAATGATTATTCTCAAGTGCGTATCGTCTAACATAACAGCTGCTGTCCATTTTTTTAAAGAAATCAATTTCAAAATTTAAAAATTTCCTCACCTCTGTGAAAAAGCACCTTAAATTAAGTCCCTTTGGCATGATTTGTTTGTCTTTCACCACTTGTCAATATAACAATATAATATTATGTGGGTGAGCAGCCAGCGGTATGTAGAGAATTTTGTGCAAAACAGGCGAAGACATACCAGAAGTATGAACAGTTGTACTGATCACAAAAAAAATACTGACATATTGTTGAAAACGACTAACACCCACGATGAAACTATTTAACCAATCTTGATTGTACCCGTTAAACGGCTTATTATTTCCTGTTTTTATTCTTTTGTGTTCAACGGGATGTCTGAATCGACAATCGGTCTACTTTAGTTCGAACAAGGTCAACATTTAATTACTGCATTTGATATTATAGTATTGTAATGCATGTATGAGTTCATTGTCGATTTCGTAACTTTGACCAGACTTAGTTTGGTTTGATTTCAACACGATTTTTAACAAAACCAAACATTTAAATAAACTTTTTAAACATATATCGTACATGTATACAAAGACATCGACTTTTACACTGAAACATATAATGACTAAACTTAGTTTATGGTATTTTCGACAGTCTGACCCATTCTGAACACTTCTACCCATGATAGACATAGGAAGTGAATTGGTGTTAATTTTTAGGAAATAACTTGTAGTCGTGGCAATACGACCTGTATGTATCTGAATGATGACAAGAAGTTATTTTATAAAAAATGCAACGATTTTAAACGTTTCACCACAGAATGTTTAAATTGAAATAAAGTTATTTCAAAGCTCATTATTGAAATGAGAGGAAACTTTGTTGTGAACAAACACAAATATTTAGCGTAAGATGTCTAGTAAAAGGTTATCCCCAGGATTAACCCATTACCAAACAATAACGATATTTGACCAGTTTGTTGCAGACGACTTTGAAAAGCATTGTTGGAAAAGGAGAAATTGCTCTTAACGAACAATTTCTCCTATTCCCACAATGTTTTCTGACCTATCAGAAGATTGTTTTTCAATTTCATCACATTTTGAAATGTAGTCTGCCAACTCTTTCAATTTTGGATAGTCGAAAATTTGGCATTTGGTAAAGGATTAAGTACGTGGTATTATTCACGGACCTACAGTGATAAACAAGCGATAAGGACAGTCTTACACCGTACAGCTAACCGGTTCTAATTTGGTTTTACAGCAAAATACCTTCATTAGCATTTTTTAAAAAAAAAAGACACTGACCCAAAATACCAAACAATTCACACAATATGAAAGTGACACGTAAATAATAAAATGAAAACAATACCAACTAGTTTTGAAATCCATTAACATTAAAAGGTTTGTGATGCAGTAGAGATGATAGTGATTACAAACAGACGGGATATTTCCTCCGTTTTCACGATTATTAAACATATATTTATCAATACTGATGTGCATGGTTATATCTGACGATTAGAGATTGAAACTAAAGCTAGATATAACAAACTAATACAACTTCATGATGGACATCAAAGTAACATATATCATCATTTTAAGATATGCGCAACCAATATTGACCACTGGGTGAATCGTTATGAATCCCGGATCGTGACAATGTTGAAGACCTCGAGTCTTAGGCCTTGGATCTGTGCCCTGCGTGCCTCAGACCTGGCACAATACATCATTAGTATGTTCAATCGACACTCGGGAATCCTCCAGAAATACATGTACATCGATATATACGAGTTGAGAAACACACTGAAGAACGTTAACGATTGGAAGAGGATCTGTTTATCGGGCACCTGCCATTCCGGTTTGACGAGAAACACCGTGCTGAAGACGAGGAGCGGCATGTGGACCACGGTGTAGACCAGCACCAAGGCGAGAATGATCCGTGTCAGCTGGAATGGATGCTTCTTCATCATGCCGGGAGCGAACGTCGTGTCATGGATCCTCCGAATATGGTCCTTCACCACGAGGGTAACTTTAACAAACGAGACGAGGATGATGATGGTGTTTGCGCTGAACATCACCGTAAAATAGACCCGATGGAGAACGAAGGCGTCCGTCAAGCATGCGTGTACAATGTTCCAGTTGCATGCTTCTGACACCTTCAGGATGTAGACGCTGGCCGGCAACACGCAATTCAGTGTCCAGACAAACACTAGAAACATGATACAGTTCCGTTTCCGAAGCCATTTTTCGTGGTGGTAAGGATTTGTAAGAGTTATCAATCTCTCGATTGCGAAACCCACGGTTGTAGACCAGCTGATGGCATACGGACACGACACCATGAGTATTCTCGTGTAGAATACAACATCCATATACTTCTCCGCCACCACCATATACAGCACAGAGGTCGTTACGAACACACCGAGAACGATGATGTTGCACGCTAAGAGATTATATGCCAGTAACTTGATAGAAAGAGGAACTCGCTTGGTCTCGCCTAGAACGGGTAGTAACATACAGTGTATGGCAATCGTCACCACTGATACAGCGATTGCTGGTGTAAGCAGCAACACATCTCTACCTCGGCTACCAACAGCAAAGAGCGAGGTTATCGACTGGTCATCTGTCGCGTTATCCATCGGGCCTAAATGAGTTCAGACATAAGTACAATGCCTTTTTTATATCTATCATCCACGGAATCTACTTTGCCCAACGATATAATATCTACATGTGAACTACTGTGAAACAATAGCCCAATAAGAAAAGTCCGGATAAAGCATAAAGTAAGAACACGAAACACTGCTGTACGTTTGTAAGCAATCAACTTCGTCACCGAGTTTTTTTTGTGTACCAACGTATATGCTCTATTTACCCATGTAATATATATATCAAAATGAGACGGGTTGAAGCTAGTCCAACTAACACGGCTACCAACAGTAAAGAGCGTGGTAAATGATTGGTCCTCTGTCGTATTATCCATCGGGCCTAAATGAGTTCAAACATAAGTACGATACCTGGTTTATATATATCATCTACGCAATCTACTTTGCCCACCGATATAATATCTACATGTGAACTACCGTGAAACAATAGCCCAATAAGAATAGTCCAATATCCAAGTCATCAGCCAATGAAATCGCATATTGACAATGATCCCATTACATCCTGATACGTCCTTTGATGTTTTCGAGTATAGAGGTAATCCGGATGATCCAGACGTATATGTAATGTTATAACAGCTAGGATCATCCGAGTTAGAATAGAGTGGGTAGGTTAACTACAGCGCAGGTCGCAGTGTTTTGCTACTGTTTAACCCTTACCAAACATTAATAACGACATTTGACCAGTTTGTTGCAGACAACTCTGGAAAACATTGTGGGAAAAGGAGAAATTGCTCATAACGAGCAATTTCTCCTTTTCCCACGATGTTTTCTGCCCTATTAGATGATCACTTTTCAAATTCGTCTTATTTTGAAATGGCGTCTGCAAGCTCTTTCAATTTGGGACAGTCGGAAATCGAGAACAATCGATAATTTAAAAATACAAATTCTGATACTAACTTTCCAATAATTAGGTTTTTTGATAATATTGTGTTTTGCGGAACCTTTTGATAAACCGATAAACCTAAGTTGGCTCAATACATCAACCAATTCCAAACGCTATTCATAGATTACCATTATAGATTACTTAGGTGTGATACTATTAAATTAACCTCGGAACAAATCATTCCGGATAAAACATAAAGTAAAACACGAAACACTAATGTACGATTGTAAGCAAACAACTTCGTCACCGAGCTTTTTGTGGGTACCAAACAAGTATATGCTCTATAAACCAATATACAATATATCAAAATGAGCCGGGTTGAAGAAAGTTATGGTGAATGGCGTTTTAAAACACTGTTCTGCTGTATCGTGAGTTTTCCTGTCTCAATAGTTTAATATTTCTAAGGAGTTAAAAGAAAGACTCAGAAGACAAAAACTTATTTCACCTGTAACTTTGGCTCCTTTGGAACCATTTGTACCTCATGCTGTACACAATGTACCTGAGAGAATAATGGAAATGATCCGCGCTGTTTTATACTATAAGAGCGTATTTACCTATGTGTCTATTGTTTCTTTCCCAAACTAATGTCTGTTAGAGTTATCTTTGAGTTTTGATGTGACTACAAACATCCTGACAGCGATTACTTCCATTTAACCCTTTACCAAACGTCATATGTTCGATTGTCCCAAATTGAAAGAGTTTACAGACAACATTCCAAAATGTGATGAAATTGAAAAATAATCTTCTGAAAGGGCAGAAAACATTGTGGGAAAAGGAGAAATTGCTCTTAACGAGCAATTTCTCATTTTCTCACAATGTTTTCCAGAGTCGTCTGCAACAAAGTGGTCAAATGTCGGTATTGTTTGGTAACGGGTTAAGTAAATGTTGTGAAATATGACATTGACCATCGAGGAGTTTGATATGGTGTTTGCACAAGGATAATCGGCCCCCTTTTCTTGTTCAAGACCAGGATAATAGGCTTGAATCATAAGCCCATGAAGTTAATTAATTAAGTAGGGAATAGGGATTTTCTGTCTCACAACCTAATAATTGTACTTTGTAAATGCGATTTGATATTGCAGTGCGACTGTCTCCTTTGACTTAGAAGGAGTAATCGTACTGTTTTTCAATCAAATGTGTTAAACAGTGACATACAGGGATGGGTGTTCGATATTGTTATTGATATAACTTTGTTTCTTTTTGTAAGTTTGTATTGATATGTTTGCGTGTTAGTAAAATAGAATACCTACTTACTTATTTACAGTACTATGACGTACTATGACGTATTGGTTGTATAAAGAAACCAGGCTTTCGGAGACTTGGTGCGTTTATAACGTGTTCCGAGACCCGTAAATGTCGAATATTATGCCCCGTCCTACATCATCTTATAAGACAAAAGGGTTATGTTATTTGTACGATATTCCGTCTTTTTGGTTTAGTCACAAATTCCCGTATGGAAGAATGGATAAAATAGGTGTTATAAGGTGTAATCAGGATAAGATGGTTATGGGTTTTGGTTTGGGTTCGACATGTACCGCATTCAAAAAATGAGACGGGCCCTAAATGTTTTAAAAGCATTAATGTGCATAGAGACATGCTTCATATCAATATGCAAACACACGCTATCTTTATTCGACTTAATAACTAAATTCATTGATAACATGTGTATTGCAACCCATTATGATACTAGCATCTATACCATTCAAAGAATTCATACGTGTCCATGCATTTCAAATATGACGAGTATTAAAACGATAACGATCAATTCTTTTTATAAAGCGTGGAAATGTCATTAATATTCATTTGCTGTCACCGGGTTTTTCTCACAGAGAAACTGAGTTTTGATTCAAGTAGGAACACATGGATCCTGCGTTACTCAGTGGTTAAGGTGGTGGACTCTTAACTCGGGGGTCCCTGGTGTGAGCCTCACCGACGCCAATGGTTTCTTTTGAGTGGCCTTTGACAAGTCACTTCAGAGCCATAGCCCAGTACTGGTTGATCCAGGAAAGCCGAAGGAGTAACAGGCTTTATCCTGTTTCAAAACGGTAATTAACTTTTTGGCCCGGATATTTTGGGTCTACTAGAGATTTCCCTTAAACTATTACACAAAAGAACAATTTGCCCATAATTCAATAATTACTTCTTTTGATCAATTGTATGTCTTATCATAACAGAGAATATTCGTCCAATTTTTCGAAGTTTTCACTTGACCACAACAGTCACTTTAAATTTTGGATGACACAAAATTTGTTCTTTTGAAAATATTTACTAAAAATCCCACCGAACAATAATTCCTGTAAGTAAGGCAGTACATGGATTGTGATATATTTTATCAAAGAATTCATCACTGTTTTGTAATTATGTTTACACAATGATGAAGAAATATGTTCAATTTATGTGTGAGGTCTAATAGAGACACATAATTGGTGCATCATTTCTCCATTCCTTACCTTTAAATTGTAATAATTATTTGGATCCTCATCATCCATTATACTGCACGTACCGGTTTCATGCTTATGCAAACATGATAAATCCAGGCCAGCCGCAAGTAAATTTGCGGCTGGCCTGTGATCTAACCTGTTGCTACTTTGAATATCTTTCCTCAATAAAATTAAGTGGAAATGTATGATTTTGGAAAGCAGACGACACAGAAATCTATTTTTTAGAAAATCACCAAGCATTTAAGGTTTAAATAAATAAGTGTCATTAAAGCAGAAAGCAGATTGGATGTCCAGTTTTATCCTTGTCACCACCCATGGTAGGTCTTGTTTTCTGGAATAAAAGCTATATATCAATATGCATTATGTAGTACACAATCAATAACTAAACCAAACTACACATAAACCGAGTACACACATAAACAAATATTTATATAAGTTATACACATGTCCATGCACTTCTGAAAACGAGGACGCAGTCGAGTTTCCAGAAAGATTTATATCTGCCAGTGGACCGGAAGTTGACGTCATGGAAACTCCGTTACCAAGTCCTTCCGTCGATGGCGTCACGTTGTTAGAGTCGTCTGTAACATCATTCCCGGAAATAAACCTATTCCCTGTTGTCCAACCCGCCCATCTAGTGGTAACGGATATTGGTGACATTGTTGTTGGTGTTGTTGTTGTTGTTGTTTTGGTTGATGTTGGTACTGGTGTTGTGGTCGGTGGTGGAAGGGAGTTTGCTCTGAAAGAAGGTGTAATAGTTTCTTACGAAGTAACACTGAAGTCAAGTGCCCGTATACGTGCGAATATAGCAAAATGCATTGTAACGAAATGACTTTATAAGGTCCACATGTGTGACGTAAATGAAGTAGTTATGCACAACAAGAATATGTTTGAAATAGGTTTGAAATAAAGCTCATATTTGCAATGATTATCTATTACGGAGATGGCATGTGTAATACCCGTCTAGTTTATATGTTATCATGACAATGAATTCGGGACAGATTTGATACAACACACTTTATATCAGAACAAAACGACTTTATATGTCACATCGGAACATTACGCTATTGTTAACAGTATAATTTTTTCCATATGTCAATATTCTTCGGTCAGTCAGTAAGGACAAAAATATAGCCCCATACTATATATACTGCTCCAAGAACGCTTTAGATGACCGATTTAGCAATGATTTAAGAAATTTTACGGCTGGTGAACGCCCTACCGTACCACCATGGTGCAGACGTCGAACAAACCCAACAAACACCTACCCACAATGGTTGGAACTGGAGGCACAAATCGTCAGGGAGTTATCCCAGAACAATCCCTCGGAGCAGGATAAATGATGGGTCCCCTTGGAGACGCATCTATAGTACTTCCGGCAATCGTCAGGGTCAACATAGAACCCATCCGGTCTGTACATACAGAATTCTAAAAAGAAAAAAAAAGACCTCCTACTACATGTAAAGAATTAGCCTGGAGACCTGGCCCATGTATATCCGCATTAGCCTAGTTCGCGGTATACGAACAGACCAGGCTCCATGCTAGTAAAGAATGTCCTGCTTAAGCCCTTTACTAAACACCAAATTTTCGACTGTCCAAAATTGAAAGTTTGCAGTTGATACTTCAAAATGTGATGAAATTGGAAAATAATTTTCTAATAGGGTAGAAAATATTGTGGGAAAAGGAGAAATTGCTCGTTACGAGCAATTTCTTCCTTTCCCACAATGTTTTCGAGTGTCGTTTGCAACAAAGTGGTGAAATGTCGTTATTGTTTGGTAATGGGTTAAGCGACCATGGTAAAGGACACAAACTCATGCAGTATACAACATGGCTTCATACGGGTGCCATTCTTTCAGAAAGCTTATTTATGGATGGATGAATGAATTAAAGTTCATGAGAAGCAAGGGCGATAGCGAAGAAGTCCGATATAAGATTCATGAAATGGATAGAGTTGTAATGAAGCTCTTTAGACAAAGTATGATAATACGTATTTAAACATATATTTTTAATGTTGTACGAAAGGTTAAAAAGAACATCTGAATTGGTTCAGAAATTACCGAATTTAGTGCAGATACATCTCCCATCGCTGCATATACACTGGTCCACAAAGTTGTCACATGGTTTCGCTTCAGAAGGATTACATAGACCATCAGTCTGTTTGTCTGAAAGAATAAAAACCAACATATACATACACATAGGCACAAGGGCAGACATGATAATCCTATTAGAATTATGGTATAAATATAGGTTGTATGAGAAGATTATACTGATATGATTTGGTATTAAAGGCACGAATCCTATATCAACGTGTCCCTTAATTGTAAGAGTGAATAATAAAGTAAGTAAGTGAGTGAGAGACTGGAAAGTGGAAAAAGTGGGTAAAGATGTAGGAGAAAAAAGAGCGAGAGAGGAAGATGGTGTGTTGTGTAACAGAGAGAAAAAGGAGAGAGAGAAAAAGGGAGTAAGACAATGAGAAAGGCTATGCATAGATTAAACGAAGTGTGCAGGGGAAGGGGCAGAGAGAGAGACACACACACAGACAGAGACAGAGAAAGTGAGAGACAGAGACAGGGGAAGATAGAAACACACAGAGACAGAAAAAGGGAAAGGGATTATGACAGGGATGCATATATAGATAGAGTGAACATGTGCCGAAAGGATGTGTCTTACCTTGAACGCACACACCGGAAGTGGCTATATCAGATGCTCCAGGTTTGCAAGCGCATGTCCCGGTATTCAGACACGTCGTCATGGTACCAATACATGAGGTTGACCCAGCTTCCGGTTTACATTCTTCATATATTCTGCTCTCTGAAATGAGGACACATTACCCGTTAGCACTTTAGTTCAATAAAGCAATTGGAAACCTTTATCGGCTATCTTATGTAATATGCTTGAAGTAACGATTGAAATGTATAGGCTTATATTATCTTTGGCATTCTGTTTATATATATCGATCTTGTTTTCTTTTAATTCGGTTTTTATAGAAAGGACACTTTAAGAAAAGAATGAATAGAAAACAATATAAAAGAACCAATTTATTCAAAAGACCGACAAGACCACATATTAACACTTCCTAGGGCTGGTTCCCTCACGTTGCATTGACAAAATGCGTTACGAGGTCATCCTTAAAGTTTCACGAATGCCAGGTTAGGAACCTGCATGACATCTACCAACCCTGCAAGCTAAACGAACATTGCCTTTATCTAACGTCAAATATAATGTTAACGCTAACAATGCTGGGTAATTTTCTAAAAAAGGATTTTGCGTCGTCTTCGTTTCAAAGCCTTAAATATCTGCTTAATTTTGTTGAGGAAAAATACTCAGAGTAGCAAACAGGTTAGATCACAGGCCTGGATCTAACCTGTTTGCATAAGCATGAATGCGGTTCCAGGTTAACGAAGCCATCGTTCTTTGACATAAAGCAATATATTCTTAGTCAGACTTAAATATTCAAACTTATTGATGTATGCCTAATACTTACGAGGGAGACATTGTTTGTTGAAGATAAATGTAGCGCCCGTACAGACGCAGCTTTGTTCCCTGCGGTCACACACGGAACCATTTGCACAGACATTGGTGAAATGCAGACAGAGTTCTCCGGCATCGACCACTGGATGACATAATCAAAGGAAAAATATTAAATAATGGAATTTAACCGTAAGCATGATGGGACGTTTTCTATAAAAATGTCTTTGTTTCATCTGCTTTCCAAAACCTTAAATATCTGCTTGATTTTGAGGAGGAAAGATACTAAAAGTAGCAAACAGGTTTGTTCACAGGCCAGCCTGGATCCAACCTGTTTGTACAAGCATGAAGTCGGTTCCAGCACTATGGGGTTTAATGTCGTCAACAAAGATAGTCCATATAAATTATGAGTTACTAGTATTAGCCCTTTCCCAAACAATAACGACATTTGACCACTTTGTTGCAGAAGGCTTGAGAAAACATTGTCCCTTTTCCCACAATGTTTTCTGCCCTATCAGGAGATTATTTTCCAATTTCATCACATTTTGAAATGTCGTCTGCAAACTCTTTCGATTTGGGATAGTTGAAAATTTGTTGTTTGGGAAAGGGTTAAGCATATTTCGTGTATTGAGCAAGCCTTTTTACTAAGACTTTATTGTATTATTGTATCATCTACACTAGAATAGGAAACTCCTGCTGTTATTGCCATCGACATGAAAGTATTAATATGATGATCTGAAACTTCCATGAAATACATGAAATGCTTAACTTGAATATTTGGCGCTTATATCATTAAAATTGTCTAGGGAACTCATGGAAATCGCCTGTAATATACGTACCATTTCGAAACAGACAATTCTAATAAGTAATCGGATTAAAGAAACTGGATTAGAAATGAAGTAGCTGAGGAAAGAAAAAATAACGTCTTATTCAGAGATCTTTATAATAAGTATTCAATTACCCATCTTGCATGTTTGCCTATGCTTCCGATATCCCTCCATACATTCACAGACCTGTGTTGTTGGTTGACACTTGGCATGGGGGTCAATGCAATAAAGGGTGTTCGTCTCAACATCGACAAGGCAAGATTCCCCAGGACTCCCGGGTCGGGCTAAAGTAACAAATAAAACAAGACACATGTTTGATACAATTATGGTGCAATTGTACTTGTTCGAAAAGGCCGGTTCGTGAACCGCGAGCTTGTTGAATTTAATGGTAACCGACTAATATCCGCTTGGCGCCTGGCATAGTGATAGAAGTACTTGGTTTTATCAGTGAAAAGTGTCTCATAAGCCTAAACTGGCTGGGCCTTTCAATAGGGGTGACACTATATTGAAAACCTTTACCTTTACCATTTTTAGCACTATTATTTATAATAGTTTTTTTTTCAAAATAAACTCGTGCTTAAATGAGCAAGTTTATCATTACTTCACTTTGTTGATTATTGATATCATTCTCATAGAGGGCTTTCAGATCTTCTGTAGATGATATATGAAGCCGGTATATCAAAAGTGTTCACTGGGAAGACCGTTTTACTAAACAGTGTAACCTAATATCTTACGTAAATATCGGCATAAATAAACGCATCTTTGCACCAAACCAGCTTATAAGCCAAAACACAAAGACGTGATACCATACCTCTCAGTTCGTCGTGTACCAGTGTAAGTAGGGGGTAACTATCCATGGATGTGGAGCACTGACCAGGAAAGTCGTCCATATCCATCGTCCATAACATAGCACCGCCGTACCCGGACCGCTTTATCCAGTCTAACTGGAAATATAACATGTATACGTTATATAACATGTATACAAAATATAGTATGTATACGTAATATAGCCTGCATATAAACGACAGAATTTCATATAACATAGTGCATGTATATGAGCTTTATATGTATATACAATATTACAAGAATGTAAGATATAACATGTTTATGAAATATAGCATGCATTTGAAACATAGCATGTACGTGAAATATAGCATGTATACGAAATATAGCATGTAAATGAAATAAAGCATGTATACAAAGCATTGCAAGCATACAAACTAAAGTATGTGTAAATGTACACGAAATATAGCATCAGTATGAAAAAAAGCATGTGTACGAAATATAGAATGTTTATAAAACATAGCATGTGTACGAAATATAGAATGTATATAAAACATAGCTTATGTACGGTAGTATGATTATTTTGGTAAGGCAGATGAAAGACGTCATAAAATGCATTGTTAATGCTCGGGTACGTGCAATGTGGGTTTTCATGTTAAGCAGCTAGGGACAATTAATTTATTTATGTATCAAAGTGATTTCTTCAGAAATTAAAGCATACATGTCGATAATAATGTTGATTTATTAAACTATATTCAAGTTCAAGTTCAAAAGTTGATTAACGTAACATATACATGTTGTTGCTTACATATTAACGTATCATTATGACAAGCTCCATAAGTTAAAAAAAAAAGAGTATATATATAAAGTATTTTTTCTTAACATGATTAAAGCTGGGTAAGTTCGGCTTCTCAAACTTGACTAGCTTAACATGTAAACTTACTTAAGCTACATAAGATTTTCTTCTTTTAATTGGTAAGCAATAGTTTATATTTGTCATAAGTAGGCCATTTATGATAAAAGTTTGGTATCAGTTGCGCTCTCAAATTACGATAAAATGGACAAACAAGTGTAAAATGGTATTCGTTTTCTATAGCGCTCTGTTGACGCATTTTGCAGATCCTATTTCCAGTAACGCATATACGCTATATCATATCAAAATTCTCCGACCTTTTGTAACAACCCTGGTATGTGTACCTTGATTGCTATGCTCCTTTCGTCCTCGTATCCTATCCAGTTGTCACCGTCCTCTATATACGGAACACCTTGGTCCTCTAGCCAGTGTTTACGATAAGCTGAATGGGGTTCCGCTAGAACGTCGCATACCTACACACATGTACAAAGTTTGTTTTCCTTTAATAATGGTTGAACAGCGTTCGATATCTTTTATTTATTGTGGCGACCTCTTTTAATCGTTTTCCTTAAGCAAATAAATAAGTAGCTAACACTTTGCATCAAATCGATGGATTTCAAACTTAGTTTACGCCAGGATGATAATTAACTTTCACCTTTGAAAGGTTTGATTATTTTATACACTAACAACGTCGGATTATGTAGCTTCAATGGTTATATGCTGCATACATCAATGACAAACTAGATCAATAAAAATCAACAAACATTGGAACTAAACAATAATTAATCACTAATGTTGATGACAGGGTATGTTACAAATGTTTATAAAGAAATCTCCTTGCCTCATAGTACGCCATTATGCCCTGTTCGCCCGTGTATCGCCCGTGGGTACCAGCCCCATGTACCGGAGCCCCGAGCCCGGTCTGGGCTCTGTCAGCCAGGTTGAATGACCTTCCGTAGGTCGACAGCCCAATCACGAGTTTGGATTTATCAAGTCCTTGCGATACCCAGTGTTTCGCAGCCGAATTCTACAATGTGTGATCAACAAGCACTTACAAGTAAGCCACGCACTTTCGGGTATCATGCTAGTTCCAGAGTAATAGTTCCACAATCTCTCGAATTTTACTATGTGTTATGAAATAGCCGTTAAAAGTCTTCCAAGCACTTTAAGGAAACTTTATATCTTTCCACGAATTAATGAAAGCGGTCGCATAGAAAATATTGACTTTATATAGACAAGTTTCAAGTTTCAAGTTTATTTTATTTTATTCTATTTTAACTTATTAACAAGTAAACTGTATAGACAATGATAATAGATCGGATGTGCATGCAATGGAAAGAGACGACAAAAAGTTCGGTAAAGCTGTACAATACCAGATTGAGGGTGTCGTTGCTCCAAAGTGGGGATGGATGGCCAGTCACTTTATTCCATGGTCCATTCAGATCATAGGCCATCAAGGAAACGAAGTCTAGGTAGCTGTAAATAGTGAACACCCGCATAACTACTGAAGTAATGACCGGGTAAAAGACGTAAATAGACAATAACAAAAATTGTGTTTTGTCCCGTTCATACACATGATACACTAATCCTATGAATTAATGACAATGTGTAAATGTCTAACTTTATTATTGTTGTACGTGTATGCCAAATGTAAATGAACGTAAATGAGTCATTTACATGTTTTAATGGGGGAAAGCAATACAAATATCAAATTTCTTATCTTTACTGCTGCATTTACATTGAAAGTCGAAAGAAAACCTACCGAACTTGATGCGATTCTAACCTTCTAACGAATTCCGTCGTTTTTCATGAGTTTTTCTTTTTGGCTAATGAAAGCTTATAGAATGTTTCAGTAGTAATAGGTAAAGTCTCAGAATTTCTTATTCGTACTTTATCAATAACCTTTGTCATTTGCTAGTTTCTATTTGGTCAAAGGAAAGCATGTTAACTCTTATAGAGCTTGAACCAACTTCATGCCTATGCAAACAAGTAAGATCGAGGCCAACCGCCAAGTAAGTTGGCGGCTGGCGTGGATCTAATTTGTTTGCTACTCTGGGTATCTTTCCTCAACAAAGTTTAGGAGATATTTAAGGTTTTGGAAGGCAGACCACACAAAGACATATTTCTAAAAAAGTGCCCGCCATTCTAAGGGTTAAATGTTGCGGTTATAATGGGTCGATTGGGTTTTACCTGTTAAGCGCCGGTACGTCGTATGCTTGGTCAATAAGCCATAGACCGGCAGAGACGGCTGCGGACACAATCAGACCTGCTTCCGTATATGGCACCCGCATTTCCTACAATCATACATGATATATCAACATTTTACTTCATAATTGTTCGTTCTAGAGCAATTAATACATTACTAAACAATAACGACATTTGACCAGTTAGTTGCAGACGACTCCGGAAGACATTGTGGGAAAACGAAAAATTGCTCTTTACGAATATTTTCTCTATTTCCCACAATGTTTTCGGCTCTATCAGAAGATTATTTTTTAATTTCATCATATTTTGAAAAATCGTCTGCAAGGACTTTTAATTTGGGACAGTCGAAAATTTAACGTTTGGTAAAGGGTTACTACATGAAATTGATAGTCACAATGGTTTTTATCCACTACCATGAAACATATTACATAACGAATGTGTTAATAATCTCCGACGTGCTTTGATTTTGGATCAGTCACATTATTTCATCGAAGGGAATGGGTTAGTTGTGGAGAAATGCTTTGCAAGATAAAATATATATCAAATATTTATTTCGATGTCTGTTTACTGATCGCCCAAAAGATCTGTAACGCGTCACGAAAGTTTCTAGAAGTGTCTTTAGATGATGCATTATTTCCTGGCCTACAACTGATAGATTGCAAAGGAATACATTAACAGTTTCTGTGACATAACAAAAACTTGGAAGCGGCGTTCTGATACTACTTTTATAAACGTTTATAACCCAAGCTCAATAACCCGCTTTCAGCGGTTACCTTCAGCAATTGTGCAAACCATTTCTTCTCCTCCGCGTTGCTTTCTCCGTTCGGGATGGTCTGGTGGGTGGGGTATTCCCAGTCAAGATCTATCCCATCAAACCCGTGCTTCGTCACGAAATCTATTGATTGGTTAATGAACTGCTCTCTATAGACCGGAAGTGACGTCATCTTCGTAAATGGAACGCTTTTGGATCCATATCCGCCTACAGCTATCAGGGTTCTTAGTTCGGGGTTTTGGATTTTGATTTTTTCCAATTTTGCATACCTGAAGGGGTAAAAGGTTTGCAAGCAACGATCAACTATCTAGAAATGGAATGGTGAAAGAAGTCAAGTCGAAGGTATCTACATTGGATGTATGGTCTTAGGAGATATGAAGTTTGGACCAGGCGTAACTCGGATGATCCTAGGTGTAGGATGAAATATATACGCCTGGCTCATTCGGACTAGACCAACCGTGGCCCTTAATTATGTTTATTCCTCTGTCAAGTATCTTTTAACTTTATTTCTTTACAAAAAATCTAATTGCTAGATTAAAAAGGATGCGTATTGAGTGAGTTGTCTCTTAAATTTAAAGGAAAAGGGGATTTAGATTTTGTCATCGTTTAGAACATCTTTTCAATTCGTTCATGTAAAAATTATCCAAATCATTCCCCACAATAGCAGTACTTATCGACTTTGTTTTAATCTAGGCATAGACAATAAAAAAGAAATTATAATTACGCAATAGCATCGTTGTGCTCTATAAAGTCAAGACCCATTGTACTTTGATTGATCTGGGCAAAGGCCAGGACCAAATGAGTACATAGTTTCGGATCGATGTCGTCCACGGAAAAGCTATACGGAGGACGTCTGTATTGGGCCCAGTTGGAAAAGTAGCACACCACTCGATATTCACCTGATGTAGCTGAAATTGGAATGGAAATAAAAGTTTTGGGGAAAAGGAATCACGTGCAGTCATGCTCTACGAATGGTTTGTTTGATCTTATCGTCCACTTTCTTTATAATCATCATTCCCCTCCTTCTCCTCTTCCTCTTCCTCCTCCTAAATATCATCTTCCTCACTCTTACTATTCATCTAATTTTTCTTCTTCCTCCTCCCATCCTCTCCTTCTTCGTGTTCTTCTCCTCCTCCTCATTTTTCTCCTTCTTCTTGTTCTCCTTCTTCTTCTTCTTGTTCCTCCTCCTTCTTCTTCTTCTTTTACATACGCTTCTTATAGAAGATGATGATGATTACTGTTTCTTTGAATACTAAATATAAGTGGTATTCACATGTCCTGGTTTAGGTGGTATTTACTACAATATCCATACAACTACTTTGATCTCGACTTTGAAAAGATCTCAAGATATATTTTAGTTAGCCCGGTGCGTGTCATGGCATACCTGCCCCAACATTCCCATCCATAGTTGCATACATGCACGCGATAATATTAAAATGTTAAGTGTTACCTGGTAACATTGTATTTTACAAAAACTTAAAATTTTGTTCAACCTTTGGATTTCTTTTTGTCTTTACAGATTTCGCATCGAGCATGTTTACCAAAACCAGAGACGTAGATTGTTATCTATGTCTCTGCCAAAACTGTGTGTATTTGGGTTCAATAATAAGTGTATAGCAACATCTTTGTATAATCGCCAGTATTATTAGAAATAAAGAAGCTGAAATAATGACAAAACTCTAACCTGGTATAATTTGTAAAAAGAGCAGTGCTATTAATCCAAATTGTATGAACAAAACACCCATTGTTTTATCTAGTTTATGGTCGTATGAAGTCAGAATAGACTACCTTTATCAACTTTCCAAATCTTCAGTCCGCAATGATGTCTACACTGCCGTAGGGAATGCTGAATTTACAAGTTGATGCCGTCAAGTGTAAATGGCGGTATCTCCTAAATTTAAAACAATACGATACGGTAATTTTGATTGTTCAGTTACTAATTATGTGCATCACTTAACGAAGGTAATTGCCGATATGTTCTCAGGTCACTCTACAAATGACAATCAACCTGTTTAATCATATACATTTAGATAAAATGGGCTTGTCCACAGGAGGAAAAATAGAATGTCGTTAAAACAATATAGTAATTGAACTGATGTTTGAAATACGATTAACAGTACCTGTTGTAAGCATAATCAATTCAGAGAGCGTCAATTTATCTTAGTGTGAACAGTGTATGCAGTAGATCTCAAATAGTGATATATGAAAGATGATATAGAGGAAGAGATAGAGAGATAAAAATAGAGAGGTAGAGATAGAGAGGTAGAGACCAGTGAGAATTACAAAGCAGACGCCTCGTTTACATTATGTTTCATGTTATTTTAACCTCATATCTTCTGTAAAAGGAATTGAGTGAAATAAAGATTTTGTATTGTATTGTATTATTGTAAAAAGCGATGTCACGCTGTCGGATTAAAATACATGTTAATCAACTGAGTTGACACTTTAAAGATTAACAAAAAAGGTTTTGCTTCCAATTGCTATTTTCAGTGCGCATATAACCTTGAAGCTATAAAAATTTATATTTAACTTCCAAATTTCCGCAGACGTATGAACAAGCTTCTTAAATACACAGGATAATACTAGTAACATTCATGACAAAATGAGAAATTGACCATAAATGGGAATAACGACGTTCTTCACAATTGTTTTCCAAATGATATATTATGTGGTCCTTTTCGTCTAACAAAGCTTTGAATCAAGCCAATTCCCCAATAAAGAGTTTTGACCGGTGAAGGAAGATGATAAGAGCAGACGGTAAACTATGGTCTTGCCTTAAGTGAATGCATATTTACCCAAACCATCAGCATAGAGACCGTGGGGTCCGGCGGCATTTTCCATAGTGACAAATTGCGTTCTGAAGATGCTTAAATAAGAAGGTTCGGTATCTATTTTAGTGTCGAGGTCATGGTCTGCAAAACACTGAAGCAAATAATCAATTAGTTCCTCGGACATACCCCTTTATCCTATTTAACATGTTTTGCAAGGTGCGGTTACCTTCATTGATGGCATCTGAATTTTTATGCGAGACACTCTCACGACTGACTTACGGAGGGGCTATGGATCTACCAGACTTGACCAGCGCTTGCATGGGATCTTCATCCATCATTATTAATCGCGTATGGCAACAGAACTGAAATACTGTAAAACCGATGTAAATAAACAGAGTCGGTGCTTTTTACAATCGCGTGAGCTTTGAGAAAATAGAAAACCATGACCAGCATATTATGTTACAAAAGACATCATTCAATCATGAGAGCGTTGCATAAGAAAATAACATAGCAGTAGACAGTATCAGACTCTCCCAAAACAAGTCATCTATATGTTCCATCAAACATCTTATTAAAGGGTCTTTAGTCTCATTAACTCATTTAGAAATATTAAAAGTAAGAAAGTAGCTGCTTCACGTACGAATCTTATTTCGTTTTTCCTCAAATGAATATGTAGCCAGTAGTCCGAATGATCCAGTAAAGGAGTTTTTCTTTACATAGTTACAGCTTGGATCATTCGAGTAAGGACAGCCACGTATAATGAGAAAACATACACTGCAGACTTATTTACAGTTAAGACAAAGTGTCCGATTGTCGGACGGTATTTAGGTGGAATGGAATTGTCAGGAGAGTAGAATGGTCGTGTCTACACAAAAAAAACAAGCTGCCACACTGAGTTAGCTGGCCTCCGTTTGTCTAGGAAGACGATGAGTTGCGTCGTGTCGAGGTTCTGCAATGTCTACGCTGACTTTGAAGGCCACTTTTTGAGTGGCAATCCTTTCTACAATCATCGCAGATGAAAATAGAGCAGTTCTGGTTGACTGCTGCCAGGCGTTTCTGTATTCTCTGATACTGCTGTCGGCAACGATGTTCTTCTGCCTCCTTCATCCCTTTGTGGACAGCTAGCCGCCATGATGAACGATTGCTTGTGGTTTCCTCCCATGTATCCATATTGATGCATGCTGATTGAAGGTCTTTTTAACAGGAGTTCTTGAACCTGAGGTGTTGGCAGCCTTGTTGACGGGATCCAAGCTCTAACTGTCCATACAGAAGGTCTTTAGGTAGGCGATCTTCTCCATACGTCTAACGTGCCCAAGCCGACGTAGAAGTCGCTAAGAAAGCATTGCAAATATTGAAGAAGGGTTTTCTCTGCAAACCACGTCAGAGTTGGTGTCCTTGTCTTTTCAACTAAGACCCAGGATTTTCCTCAAACACCGCATTTGATGTTCTCTTGACGTGTCTCTTGTCTTGCATATGTGGCCTAGGACTCGCTTCCATACAACAGTGTGCTAAGGACACATGCTTTGGAGACTGCAAATTTGGTGTTTAATGTCAAGTTCCTGTTTTCCCACACTCTTTGACAGCTTCGACATGACAGCAGCAGGTTCTCCGATGCGAGCCGTGATTTCAGCATCCAGAGAGACATTATCTGAGATTAGGAACCCCAGATACCTGAACTTTTTCACAGTGTGCCGTTAATTGAGGTGAAAGGCGGGGTAGTAACGTATTGGCCCATGACGTCTGCCTTTTTTATGCTGATTGTGAGGCGGAACACATCACATGCTTTGGACAATCTGTTCATCAACCGCTGGAGACCATCTTCAGTGTGGTTTGCAAGAGCGGCATCATCAGCAAAAAGCATATCTCTGAGAAGGACGCGGGTGACTTTGGTCTTTGCACAGAGCGGGCAAGGTTGAACAGTTTGCCATCATGCCGAGTATGCAGGTAAACACCATCTGTTGAAGCCTGTAACGCGTTAGACAGGACAAGAGAGAAGAAGACTCCAAAGAGCTGTTAAACTACGTAGATATACTTACTCTAATATTCCCGGAATGTCTCGGAATCTGTCTGTAAACAAAACGAGTTCTGACGAAAACTCTTCAGAAAGGAGAAACTTTGTTCCAACTAAGTGAAATTATATTTGATTAATTATAAACCCTTTAACATTTCTTAATAAATAATGGGGGGAAAACTCGAAGTACACGTAACAAAGTTCTAACTTTTCCGTGCGCGGTGAAATGATGTGCACAGATGTATGTATGCTTTTATTTTACAGTGGAGTTTTTCTTAAAAAAGAATTCAGTCATAAATATATTATGAGTCTTTGACGTTAACAAATGAGCGAATCCACAATCAAGATGGATTTGGTAGTTCGTCTTATTCGAGTAACTGGTATATTATTTTCATTAAAAGTTCAGTCTATTTATTGATTGCTTCTAAAGCATGCTTTTTATCTTAAATGATTCCTTAATTGATATTTTACCATATTCTGCACAAAGGGAGACAATCCATCATAATCTAATTAACTTTGAATATGTAAAGGTAAATTCCCTTTGTTAGACTTATCGGTTTCCTCATTTTTAAAACTTAGTCATTATGAACTTATTTGCATAATAATTTGTCTCCATCTTTTCCTTGGCAACATGCAACGTGACTTGCTTGTTTTAAAGTGTCTAATGCTAAACACTTAAATTTAATTATTTCAAGATGACAAAACATGTAAAAGAAATTAAAATGTTGAATGAATAATTCTAGTCACAAATCGAGGGTTCAATGCAATACTATAGTAAGTGCTTCATGTTTAAACATGAAGCACTTACTATAGTCTTGCATTGAACCATCAAAATCCAAATAGGAATGAACAGGCAGTCAGCAGTTTTCAGTTCAGATGAAAAACTTCCAGTTAATGTTTATATAAAGGCCAAAAATGCCCATATAAACCCTTCCTGAACACTGAATACACAAGATCGCCAATGTTGCAGAAAGTATTGGAAAACAAAGTAACAAAAGAAGATATCACTCGTCCATGTTTGCAAACTCCTCACAGTGATCTCTCTTTATGGGGATGATCACTGCCATCACAAATGTCACATGACCACCTACTTAGAAACGAAAATGGCATAACAAGATGGCGGCGAAATTAAAAAATTGTTATCCATTAGTGCTTTATTAATGAACAAAACCAAATTTTTTTTCAACTGAACTGGTCAGAAATCAATACAACAAGATATTGTTACTATATTAACTAAGATATCCGGTAATCTCTTAACAAAACAGCATCATTTGAATTTCATCCAAATCTGGATGAAAAATCTTGTGGTGGCAGTGATCGATGCAGCATAGCAAGGGGAGATTACTGTGAGGAGTTTGCCACTTTTGAAATAGTGCTGGAATATTTTTAATATTTCATGAAGAAAACCCTTATACATCCCCTTAGATAGTATACCACGTACTACAATATGTATAGCAGTAGTTATATAATTTCAAATATAAAATTTTCAAAGTAAAAGGACTTTATGATGTGAGAAGATGATTGATGTGATAGTTGAAGCATGGTGTAAAATATCAAAGGCAGGTGTCCCTCTCTTTAACCCTTTACCAAACGCCAAATTTCCAACTGTCCCAAATTGAAAGAGTTTGCAGACGACATTTCAAAATGAGATGAAATTGGAAAGTAATCTTCTGATAGGGCAGAAAACATTGTGGGAAAAGGAGAATTTGCTCTTAACGAGCAATTTCTCCTATTCCAGCAATATTTTTCAGAGTCGTCTGCAACAAAGTGGTAAAATGTCATTATTGTTTGGTAATTGGTTAAAGGTCATGTGACAGGTGTGCTTATGTTGTTAAATGTAGAAAATGCATGTTAGCAGTTCAGATTGCTCATTCCGGTGGGCCTTTGCAATGCACACTAAAGTCATAATTGAGACAACTGTTTACATTATCAACTCATTACCAAACAATAATGACATTTAACCAGTTTGTTGCTGACGACTCTGGAAAACACTGTTGGAAAAAGAGAAATTGCTCATGACAAGCAATATCTCCTTTTCCCACAATGATTTCTACTCTATCAGAAGATAACTTTCAAATTTCATTACATTTTGTTGTCTGCAAACTCTTTCAATTTGGGACAGTCAACATTTGGCATTTGGTAAAGGGTTGAGCCATTAATTGGTCTTGAATCTAATGCTATAACATATTTAGTGGATAGTTTTCCCATGCAACAAAAACCTTTTTGCATTATCTTTCTTTCTGCAGAAGAAGGCAAACATGAAAAGGTAAATGTTGCATCACCTCAAAATGTGACAAAGATTTGAAAATGTCAACTTATTTATGGAGATGTAAAATTCTTTACAATTGAGAGTGTGGGAAAATGTTGCTATAAAGCATCTTAACCCTTTACCAAATGCCAAATTTTCAATTGTCCCAAATTCAAAGAGTTTGCAGATGACATTTCAAAATTTTGAAATGGTCATTCTTAAGTCGCACAATTAAAGATAGAAACTCAATAACTCCACAAATCGCAGCGGCTCCGTCCCTTGAGAGTTTCAGGTCTCAGGCAACAAGGCACATTTCAATATCTTAAGAGGAAAGGGGGAAACAATAAGCACAAAAACAGGCAGAATATTTGACAGGACAAAGCTGGCATGTAACTTGAAGCAGTAGAAGAAAGCAAATGTAAAAAGGTAAATGTTGCTATCTCATTACACAACATCAAAATGATCAATTCATAGCCATTTGTGACATTAAATTTTGAAAATGTATATTTATGAAGATGTACTATATATCTTTATTACAATTGATACAATTGAGTGTGTGGGAAAATGTTGCTTAAAAGCATCTTAAAAGAGCTTTTCTGCAGATATGAACTGGTTTATTGTACCACACTATTTTTTACATTTAGATTTCTTTAACTATTTACCTACCACATCTTTTTGATCTACTGGTATTGACATCATCAAGTCAATTTTTTATGAGTCAATTGTTTATACCCGGTAAAAAAAAAAAAACCATGGCATGCTGCAAATTTTAATCAACATGAATTAAGCATACTACCGAGATGAAAATTTGTTCACAATGGACAAAGCCTTATAAAAAACATGTCTACTTACTAGGGCCAGTACGTATTTTATTTCTCTAAACTGTATAGTTTCAATCATCATTGTATTTTTACTTGGATTTGGCTCATGCGAGCACCTGTAAGAAAAAGGTAATTTTTGGGGGGAGGCAACACTATTTTTATTTAGGTTTGTGAAAACTGTATGACAATTCTATTTGGCAATACATATGTTAAATAGGAAAGTTTTGGGTTCCAATATCAACCTCATCCTAACACCCCCCATACCCCCCCCCCCCCCCCCCCTCTCCTCGCAATAAAAACTTTGGTTCAAAGGTATGTCATAAAAGTGTTTTGTTGGCACTCATGATTTTCTTATGACAGTGAGTGCCTTTTAACCCATTACCAAACAATAATGACGTTTGACCAATTTTTTGCAGACGACTCTGGAAAATAGTGTTGGAAAATGAGAAATTGCTCTTAACCAGCAATTTCTCCTTTCCCACAATATTTTCTAGCCTATCATAAGATTATTTTTCAATTTCATCACCTTTTGAAATGTCGTCTGCAAACTCTTCAATTTAGGACAGTTGAAAATTTGGCGTCTGCAACTGTTTCAATTTGGGACGGTTGAAGATATAGCGTTTGGTAAAGGGTTTAGAAATTATTTCTTCATTCATCACTGTGGTTTCTAATTTTCTAACGAGTGAAAGTTTTCAATAAATAGATGTCATCGCTGGAGCCATCTCTTATTTCTTTGTTTATTTGGCGTTTGGTAAAGGGTGAAAGGACTGTCAGTGCTTTGGTTATTTCTTGTTACACACAACAGATTGAGACCCAGGTCCAATGTTACTGCATTCAATCTTTGATGTGTATTCTACAATATATATTAGATTCTAATGAAAGACGAATATTGCAATCTTATCCTAAAATAAGGTACAATAACATTTCAATTTGATTCAATTCTTTATTTGGCAAAAATCAGTATTTACAAATATGGTACTGACATAAAAATTATATACTAAAGCATGTTAAATTAACAAAATTTTACAAAGATTATAAAATCCCAAAAACATACAAAACAAGATGACTCTGTCACAAGGAATTACTCCTTTTTGTCACAACAAAATTTTGAATAAGTCCCTTTTTTAGAGCCGTAACTTTTCTTTTGTACAATGTGTTAATCCACACAATAGATAGCAGAGATAATCCACAGGGGTTTCAACTAATGATGAATAACACTGACCACTCTACATTCAATGGTGACAAATCCATCCATTGAAAAGATCCAAAATTGCGATAGATAATCCTGCTAGCCGTTCCTTGATATATGTCTCATTGACCCTTCGAAATGTACAAGTATCTAAGCAAATTTTAGGCCATACCATTTTAAGAGTTCAATGCAGTACTATAGTAAGTGCTTCATGTTTGTGAAGCACTTACTATAGTCGTGCATTGAACCATAGATATAAAGCATTTTTAAATAAGTTCAAATATAGAATTAGTTAGCGGGTGGTGATGTTTATTATAACGATTTATTGGGTCATGGGTTGCTCAGTGGTCAGGTGCAGTGCTTGTGACACTCATGACTGGAATCCCAGGTTCAATCCCTGCCAGCCGTACTGGTATTTTTGTTGGAGTGACATTGGGCAAGACACAGAAGAACCCTAACCTAGTATGTGTTAAATCAAGAAATCCGTTGCATAATGGAAATACTCCAGACATGGTGTTAAATAAAAATTGTTTACATTTGTTGTTGAAAGCACTTAATTTTCTAATAGTTGAATTTTTTTTTTAAATGTTAGACATTATCAATGGCTTACTTCAATAATAAGCTGAGTCCTTCATAAAGGCTGTCACCCTTAGAATAAGCCATCAATATGATAATGTATTTTTGCAGTAACAAGGTATAAAAAGTATTAACTAAAAAAACAATAAACATCATTGCAAGTCACAAATAATATCTTGCAATCTTGAACCACCATATACACTGTACATACTCATATATTTTGATGCTTCATGAATTAATAATGCTTTCAATAACAATTTTCTATTGTATTTCATACAATAGTACAAACACTACCTGTATTGTTCCAATATCATCTTGTTTTGACTATAAAATATGTTCATATGCAAACAAGCACCTCAAACAATGTCGACATTTGACCAGTTTGTTGCAGACGACTCTGGAAAACAATGTGGGAAAAGGAGAAATTGCTCTTAATGAGCAATATCTCCTTTTCTCACAATGTCTTCTGCCCTATCAGAAGATTATTTTTCAATTTCATCACATTTTGAAATGTCGTCTGCAGACTCTTTCAAAGTGGGACAGTCGAAAATATGGTGTTTGGTAAAATGTTAAAAATTGATTTCTTCATTCATCACTGTGGTTTCCAATTCTCTAATGAGTAATAGTTTTCAATACATAGATGTCATCACTGGAGCCATATGTATAATTTCATGGTTTATTTGTTTGTATTGGGTTTAACAAAGTGTCAACAATCTTTCTGTTACATTACAGTATTCTGTTATTGACCAGGAGTAGGCTAGCGCTCTGAAGAATCATGCCAAAGGACAATCCGATTAAACCAGAGGTACCATCTTTTAGATAACCGCTGCAAAAATCCCTCAAGATAAATTGTCCATTACACCAGCAGCAGGAACTTAATTAAGGGACTATATGGCTTTTATATAAGAGAAAGTTTTCGTCTTTTCAGCTATTTCTTATTCATCAAATAATCTAAAAATATTTTTTCGTCTGTGTTTGCCTTCCAATTGAGCCATTCCAACTGTGTTATGGGTTGAAAGATTAGATCAAATCCCCGACTTGAAGGGTATAAGACCAACCGCTCTTTATGTTTAATGACAATAGAGCCCCGATAATACGTTTTACACCTCTCTTTGTGGGTGAGATTTAGGTGTACTACTTACTGTATATTGTGTATTCATGCATTATTGTAAGTCTTCCCAAGGAGGACTTAAGAGAAACAGTGAAATAACAAATAAGTCCCTCACCCATGCGATAGACTTACCATAGTGTTGCACTAAAACCTTTTAACTGGTGTAATTGAAATAATGGTTTAACCCTTTACCAAATAATGACGACATTTGACCAGTTTGTTGCAGACGACTATGGCAAACATTGTGGGAAAAGGTGAAATTGCTCTTAACGAGCACTTTCTCCTTTTCCCACAATGTGTTCTGCTCTATCAGAAGATTATTTTTCAATCTCATCACATTTTGAAATGTCGTTTGCAAACTCTTTCAATTCAGGTCGAAAATTTGGCTTTTGGTAAAGGGTTAAAGGCCAAAACTTGACCAAAAAATAAACTGTGTGAATTGATTTATAGACTATAAAACATTATAAAAAACTTAGCATAACAATATTAAGTCTGAAGTTGTATCTCCTGCTTTATTTATTTATTGATTTTTGGAAAGTGCTTTTAATTATTGATTTATTTGTTTTTTATTTATTTTCGAAAGTATAATCCTCAATTAGGTTAGGGTCTATAAAATACAGGCATGGGTATAGGTGAGTTCTATTTTTAAGACACCCGAAGACGCATGGTTTGAAAAAAGACATGAAACCACTTTTTTATTTGTGTAAATAGATCGATTCCTCCAACTCCATTGGTCACATATTTCCCTGATTCCATTGGTCCATGAAGTTGAACTGGTAAATCGAGGGTTCAACGCAAGACTATAGCAAGTGCTTCACAAACGTGAAGCACTTGCTATAGTATTGCGCTGAACCCTTGAAATATTGTGGGTTCAATGCTATACTATAGTAAGTGCTTTACATAGTATCCTTGAAATCCATGAACATGTCTTTGGAAGTTCTCGAACATGTTAAAGAGCAAAATAATTGACTTATGGAATGGTTCTTCCTATGTTGACCAGGGGCCCGTTTTACTAAACAACTTACGGAAAATGTTTGCGTAAGTCATAATTGATAAACATGGATAGTATCTTCAATGAAAGTACAATGTTGCAATGTGGCACTTCATTGGAAGCGTCTCGGAGGGACGATTCCAATGATGTGTCACTTTGCAATATTGCTTCGTCCAATATTGAAATAAGAGGAATTGTTGTTTTAGACTTACGCAATTCTTAAGCGTAAACTGTCGATCTAGTAAAACGGTACCCAGACCTTATGAGCAGTAATCTTGGTGGTCTTCCTCCATCATTTTGAGCTGGGCATTGTAGCATATTTTATTCAAGGTTAAACAATGTAAAATGCATACTAATGGATAGAAAAAACAAGATACTTTTTACCCCTTTATCCATAACACCTCTTTTTACAAAGACTGCTGATGAAACCATTGTAGGCAATTGATAAATTCCTCATTAGGAGCAATTTATCCTTTTGTTACAATGGTTGTCTTCTCTCACAGGTTCCCAAAAGGGGGAATTTATCAATTTTAAAAATGAAGGAACCGGTATTATATGGTCACAGTATATGGTCACAGTTTTTTTAACTTACTGAAAAGGTCCACCCATAGATTGAAATCTGTAAAATGTAATTTGATAATGAGTGTATTGTTTAAAAGGCATTTTTTCTCTTCCTTTATGGGTATAGTAGCTTACCATGTTGGCCTGCTTTAATGTTCCGGAATGCTTATACAACTGCCTTACTTAGTCAAAAATATTATGACAAAGGAGAAATTTCTTGTAACTTGTGATTTCAAATTTGTTAATGCTCACAACTTTCATAAAGTGATAGAATGATTCATTAATTGTCAAAATGATTTAATCGATACAGTAAAGGTGAGAGTAAAGTGTGGGAGAGACTTTTGGCAAGTCACTTTAGAGGCCTAGCCTCAAGTAATGATGGAGCCAGGAAAGTCATTACATACTGAAAAATTGTTGATACTGCTTTAAACACCAAACCAACAGACCAAACAAAGTAAAGTTGTGAAAAGAAAGTTGTTAAACCTTTCTTTCATTTTACCTGTAACTTTTGCACAATTTCTTGAACAGATCAGAAATTATAAAGAACTTCATAGGTAAAAGAGGAATTGCTCATGTAAATTGTAAAATATACTCATGTGTTGCAGAAATCTTTAAATACCACTTCTCTCAGTGAGCAATGTATATTTTTATCACAATGCTTTATTTCCAATAATGCACAGATAATGTTCAGTTTTTCTTGCCATTCATTGTCATTTTCAGATTCTGTTGCTGTGCATTTAGACAAGTTACACAACCAATATTGGGGTATTGGTTAAACAATCTTTTCAAAAAGATCAGCAAAACTGATAAAGGGTCTTATAACAGACAGGTTATTGATTTGCATACTCTGATTGGATTTGTCTGAGTTATTTCCCTTTGAAACATGTAAAAACCTGCATCCTAGGTTTAACATTGAAACAGCTGCAAAAAAATGAAAATCATCATGCAGATTTGTGATAACATATAATAGTATCTGTACAATGATTTTGACAGAATAAGAAAGATTTGGAATGAGCAAATTCTTTTTTCATTAAAAATGTTTTAAACAGCCCTGTATTCATAAATAGAGTGATCGTATGTCGTGTTCAAATGCGTAAAGGGTAAGCATTAAACAAGCCGATATAGGTACTAAATTCAACAGGGTTTGTTTGGATGTCCAATATTCACTGTATATATCAATAAAAGAGTGTAGACAGTTTAAAGTATTGAACTCCCTATATGATCAGTAGAGTTCGGAATGTGTTAAAAGAAAGACTTCACTACCTTTTTTGGACGAGTTTCAAATTTGAGGATAGATTTATAAATAACGAACACAAGTGTTTGAAAGTTTAATTTTGTATGTTTGAGCACTCATGGGTGAAATGAGGGAATAGCTATTCTACCAGTTTAATGACCAGATATATATTTTTTCCTCAATGTGTGGAAAGTTGTATACATAAATTGTGCACCTATTTTTAATGAGTTTTGAATTCAAAGGGACTGTGTTATATTTATATAGGTAGGTAGAACTTACTTTTGAGATATTTTAAAGTGTAACATTATTTGTGTAATATAAATACAGCTTATTTATACGCTATTTTGTCTTGTCAGTGTCAAAAAACAACGTGAACATTAATTAATCGTATTTAAAATACATGGCATCTTAACCCATTCCCTAAGCTCCATTATGAAGATTTGCAACAAGTCCAAATTCGAAGAAATAGCAGACAAATTCAGCTTGAAGAAAACATCTTCTCACGGCTATTATAGGGTGGTAACCATTGTAAATTAATTACTATTTTTTTAGTAGTTTATCCTCCTGTGATAATAGTTCCAATAGTATTCGGTACCATGCAGACTTGTGAAAGAGAAATATTATTGAGCACAGGAATAAATCACAAGGCTGTTTCATGGTTTCTTAAAAGATTTTACAGGCTTTTAATGGCAGGCTTCAACATTTATTCAGTTATGTTGCGATGCCTGACTCTAAATGATGGAGGAAGACCCAATATTCAAATACCTATAAGGGCTTGTCAAGCTGGGTAGAGCCATGGGTACTTCATAAGTCATTCTGTTGTTTTAATTAATCCTATATTGTTGGTACTCATAACACCTATCTCAACAAGGCCATTTAGATGAGAACAGGGCCGAAATTATTTTGTTAAAATGGGACGAGGCCCTAGTCTGTTGCTTTTTGAAGACATATTGAGGGTTCAGTGCAATACTGTAGTAAGTGCTTCATGTTTATGAAGCACTTACTATAGTCTTGCACTGAACCCTTGAAATTTTATATACTGCTGAAATTGCTTAATTGGGAAATTAAAAAGCTGTCACCAGGATTTGAACCCACAGAGAGGGGCCATGTGATTTCAAGTGCTCTACTCTATAACCCTGAGGCCAAGGATGATAATTTTTTATTGGTGGTTATTTTCATCAAAGAAGAAAGCTTATTTTCAACAAACTAAGCATTAATATTTTCAGCAACTGAAAATTCTTATTTAAATGATCACAATTTTTCTATGAATTTTCAGTTGCTGAAAATATTAATGCTAATTTATTTTCAAATCAAAATTCATAGAAATAGGGTGAATACTCATTTATAAGCGCACAATAATCTAAATTATTTCAAATTAAGCTTTTGATTCCAAATAATGGGCTGATTATATCATGATTTTGAATAATTGTCCACTTCTGCTAACGAAGAATTCTTAAAATTGGTTATACATGTTTGTATGTAGATTGATGTTCATCACAGTAACTCTATACTCACTTATAGCTTAGTTGATCCTTATATAGTACTGGGTAATTTTCTAAAAATAGATTATTGTGTTGTCTGCCTTCCAAAACCTTAAATATCTCAATCTTTATTTTAATGAGGCAAGATACTCAAAGTAGCAAACAGGTTAGATCACAGGCGGCTGGCCTGGATCAAACCTGTTTGCATAAGCACTTATAAGGGTAAATGGCACTGATTGGAATAGGTTATACAGGTGTAACAATTTCTAACAAATCATCATGACAATAGTTGTCTATTTTACCTATGATCGATGCACTGGCAGCTATAAAGTGAATGATAGTTTGATGTATTCAGTATAAATCACATAACGATAATTATTCACGAACAATGGTATGAGGTTAAATGTCAACACAATGATTTAAAAATTGATTTTGATATATTTGATACATCATACTATGACAGAGGTCTTCGTGAGAGGTTTCTCTTCCCCGCTAAATTCTTTGTTGTTTCTCTTAACCCTTTACCAAACGCAAAATTTTCGCTTGTCCAAAATTCAAAGAGTTTGCAGATGATAAATAATCTTCTGATAGGGCAGAAAACATTGTGGGAAAAGGAAAAATTGCTCGAAAAGTGAAAATTCTCCTTTTCCTACATTGTTTTCCAGAGCCGTCTTCAATTAACAGGTCAAGTGTCTTTATTGTTTGGTGATGGGTTAATCCTATATTGTGGGTACTCATTAGAACTGTCTTGGTGAGACATTTCTAATTTGTGTTCACGAATATATTTTTTTCAGTGGTTTTAGAAAAACACCAGGAACGACCCAGCCTCTATCTTTACCACTGTAACTAGTGTTAAAATCATTGCTTTTTAGAAGAATTCCACCCCACTCAAACATTTTTAGAATGAACAATGCCATTTTATGATTGTATAATAAAAGTTTTTTCTTATTGAATAAATTCATGGACTAGGTGGGTAAATTACTATATATTTCAGCAAAATGTGTCAATAAATCATAATATTATGGAATACATGTATGAATGTATTTATATAAGTTTTTGGCTGGAGGGAATATTTTTATTCTCTTCAAAATTGTGGCTTTTTTTTCACAACCTCAATGTAAAGGTAGACTCAGCCAATAACTAATATTGTGATGAATGTAGAAGAATTCCATTCGAATGACAATAACATTTGTTTGAAAGGTTATGCTTCTTCTTCAAGTTCCATAATGCTCTGAAAGCTTTTTGCATCAGTCATAGGAAAGTTATGTTTTTATGGTTAACCCATTACCAAACAAGAACGACAACTTTGTTGCAGACGACTCTGGAAAACATTGTGGGAAATGGAGGAATTGCTCATAAAGAGCTATTTGTCCTTTTTCCACAAGGTTTTCTGCCCCTTCAGAAGATTACTTTCCAAATTCATCACATTTTGAAATGACGTCTGAAAACTCTTTCAATTTGGGACAGTTGGAAATTTGGTGTTTGGTAAAGGGTTAAGAGTAAACCCATTCCTTCAAGTACGTGGGCATCTGAATCTATTCTAAACTGGAAACAACAGCAATTATCTTTAAATTCTCAAGTAAGAACAACTATATACAGCACACTGTCTTGATAGTTTTGAGAAATAAATCTGTTTATCAAAGTGGTCTGTAAAAACTGCTATAGTGATTTGTAATAGTGAAGTAAGAGTTAATGAGTCTTCATATAAAGATAGTAAAATTTTATGGCTCGATAATTGTATTGTCACTGATTAAGTGGGGAAAAAAATGCCTAGTGAAGCATGGAATAGTAATTCATATAGAGTTTGGGTTAACCCTTTCCCCCATATCAAATATGTACCTGGTCCAAATTTACAGTAACAATCTATGACAATTATTCCATTACTAAACAATAACAACATTTGACCAGTCTGTTGCAGACAACTTTGGAAAACATTGTGGGAAAAGGAGAAATTGCTCTTAACGAGCAATTTCTCCTTTTCCCAAAATGTTTTCTGTCCTACCAGAAGATTATTATTCATTTTTTTCACATTTTGAAACTCTTTGAATTTGGGGCAGTCGAATATTTGGTGTTTTAATAAGGGTTAAAGGAAGAAGATAAACATTTTGGTTATGATATTGGGTAGTATCAAATCCATAGTTCCAGATAGATGTCCTCTAGCGAAAGCCTTTATTGCTTTTTTTAATTCATATCAACAAAACAAGATTTGATTATCTGTTTTAGAAAGACTGTATCTAAAAGTCCACGGTCCTGTTTTACCCAATGGTTTAAGTACATGTAGTGGACTAATCTTTGGATTTAAAGGCACATACAAGGAGATTAATGCTATATCAAACTATTTTATTTGGTAAACATTTGATCAGATTCAATAAGTTATCACCAAAAAAACCCATCAGCAAAACTTGAACGAGAAAGTCAACCAGAAAATAACCCAAATAAGCAAGTTTGATAATTCGGATTGCCTCATTCTTCACCTGAGACTGACCTTGACAGTTGATACACAAATATTTGAACCGACCAATCAGAATTTGTTATTTTGAATATGTAAACAAACAGGTTGTTGATAAATATGATTGAATTGGAGACAACTATATTTCAAGCACAAAATAACTTATGTTAAACGAGTCTTTTTAATAGGGTCTAAATGCATTTGTAAATTAATTTGCATGACTTTTATGAACATAATAAAAGAACTCCAATTATTTTTTCAGTAATTTAATTGTACTTATCTCCTTTTATGTGCCTTTAACCCTACATGTACCGCTGATTTCTGGGGAGTGTCCTTTGAAAAGCCACTACAGAGCACAATCCTAATAAGTACAAATGAAAACCAGGAAAACTGTTATATAACTGGAAAAAAGTTAACAGCTTTTAACCTCATACAAAAATCGTTATCCCAATACATCCAGCTTTACATATATGTTCCAAACAGAGCCTCATACTTAACATTGCCTCATCACATTGAAATGTACCATATTGAAATATTTAAAACATTTTTGTCAATGATGTGACATCATTGTTAATGAGTGTATTCAATACAAATGGATGTCAATATTGTGTGTAAGGACATGTCTAACCCTTATACTGCTGGAAACAACTTCATGCTTATGCAAACATATTAGATCCAGGCCAGCCACCAATTTTCTTGGCGGCTGGCCTGTGATCTAACCTGTTTGCTACTCTGATTATCTTGTCTCAACACAATGAAGCAGATATTGAAGGTTTTGAAAAGCGACAACACAAAATTCTATTTTTGGAAAATTACCCAGCATTCTAAGAGCTAAAGATGTTTCATGGCAGATTATCTGATAGGCTTTTAAAAGTCACTGTATATGAAAACTAAGAAATAGCTTATCCTGTTTTGAGTAATTAGCTGGTGAAATAAAAACAAATATCATTCATTTTTCATGTATATGAAAGTGGCTAACGACATCCTTGGGTAGATAAACCTAATGATATCATTTTGACCAGTCAGGCAGAGTTTGCTTAAAATGAGCAATTCTTCTTTTCTTCTGTGAAGGATTCAAGAACAGTTGTGTTCATGAACTTCATTCATAGATAGACATGAGCAAAACAGAGCCGTTGATGAACACAGAGTTTTTTTTAATCTGTTCATGAATAACGGGAATTTATAAATGAACATGAAGAACATGTCCATGAAAATATCATCGATTTTGCCATATGTCCATAACTGTTGATGAACATGTTCTTGAAATTCATGAATATGTTCTAGAACTTTTTTGTGATCATAATGGTCCATTTTTTCTTCATGTCTGTTAATGAAATTAATGAACACATTTCTTGATTCCTTTGCATGGGTAGAACATATTTATGTATGCGACATTGGCTTAATCCGTATAATGCTGGAATTGGCATGACTTTATGCTTATGTAAACAGGTTGGACTCAGGCCAGCCGCCAAATGAATTGGTGGCTGACCTGTGATATAACCAGTTTGCTATGTTGAGTTTCTTTCATCAACAAAATTAAGCAGATATTTTAGGTTTTGGATGGCAGATGACACAAAAATCTATTTTTAGAAAATTACCCAGCATTCTAAGGGTTGACAATATCCTAATTGATAACTGATGAATAAACCTAATCATATATCATGGTATGGACGAATTGCTCAATTTGAGCATATTCTTTTCTTGTTTCAAAATGTCCAAAATTTTCGTAGTGCAAAATCATATTTTTAAAGACACTCTCAGAAGACCTTAGGGAAACATGTACATGTAAATCAAGATGCCTTAATAATTGATATGAGTATCAAATGAACAACTGAATTGAAAAACATAAGCCATAAGGGGGTTTATAACAAAGGGGGGACCTATTTCGGTTATTCACCAAGTTAATTTATGCATTAATGTTAATAGATATCTTAGGGGGTGATTGATTTCATGGTGCTGTATTGTATTTCTGGGCTGCAATAACAGGTTTTGAAATATTTGTTTTTCATTTATCACTATATACCATGAACCTAAGACGTTCCCAATTACTAAGCCTATTCAATTGCCTCATGTATGCAATTGATGCCATTCAATTACCTTTCAATTCATGTATTCTATTAAAACATTATTGGTGATTGGTGAAAATTCTTCTTTTGTCACAATGTTTTCATGTGTCAATACACAATGAGTTTTGCCTTTTCAGTTACCTTATGCATGCTTTTGTTGTCATTCAATTGCCTTTCACTTCATGTTTTCTATCGAAACATTATAGGTTATTGATAAAAAAATTACCTTCTTTTACAATGTTTTCAAATAGCAATGCATTATTAATGAGCTAAAGAGTGCACCATAAATGTTCATTTCTTTCTTAACATCCTTCGATTCCTTATGTGTCATTGAAGAAATTAAACTGTTATTTGTTTTTCATTTATCATTATAAACCATGAACCCCTCTCTCAATTACCACAGATTTTCAATTACCTCATGTATGCTATTGATGTCATTGATTTGCATTTCAAAACATGATTTCTATCAAAACGTTATTGGTAATTTGAATCCTAATTCTTTTACAATGTTTTCGAATGATAAACACATAGTTAGCTAAGGAGCGCAACATGAATTTTGATTTCTTTCTTTACAGCCTTGATTCCTTATGTAAGAGTGCCATCGAAGAAATTAAAAATAAATTTGTTTTTCATTTCTCATTTTAAACCATGAACCCCTCTCTCAATTATTTATGCCCTTTCAATTACCTCATGTATGCTATTCTTGTCATTCAATTGCCTTTCAATTCATGCTTTCTATCAAAACATTATCGGTAATTGATAACCTCCTTCTGTTATAATGTTTTGAAATAACACTACATTATGAATTAAAGACTGCAACATATAAGTTGATTTATTTCTTCACAGCCTGTGATTTCTTATGTGAGAGTGCCATTGGGCAATGTAAGGCAGTAAATAAAGAAATTACTTAAATGACTTGGAACTATTTTGTGACAACAACAAATCTATCAAGTATTGAGTTTAATTAGAACTAGAAATTTGCAAAAATTACACTTTGAAACATTGATAATAAAAAGTGCAGGCGTTTTTTTGTCATGATAATGTAGTGATTAATGTAGTGTTTTGTTATATCTTAACATATACTCTCATTATTTATAACTCATTTTACCCAGTTTTGCATTTCTTTGCCAACATTCTGGCTTTAAGGTTGGTTTTTGTCATGTTGTTGGTATATTATTGAATGTATATTTATATGTTGGTGTATCTGGATGATTTATGATCTCTTCTGGCAAGAATAATATTGTCATAGGGGTCATATCACTCAACACCAAGTGATGCAGAAATAAATACTACCAAATATGATCTGTTAACCCTTAACCAAACAATAACAACATTTCACCACTTTGTTGCAGACGACTCTGGAAAACATTGTAGGAAAGGAAGAAATTGCTCATAACAAGCAATTTCTCCTTTTCCCACAATGTTTTCTACACTATCAGAAGATAATTTTCCAATTTCATCACATTTTAAAATGTCGTCTGCAAACTCTTCCAATTTTGTACAGTCAACAATTTGGCGTTTATTAAAGGGTTAACCCTTCTTTTCATTGATCTACTCTCAATTTATCAAGCCTGCATCAGATGATCGAGATCCCCTGCGTGGCCCAGTGGTCAGGATGTGAACTGCGAACCACAGGGTTCCTGAGGCTCAAGCCATGCCAATTAATACCTCTGTTTATGCGTTCTCTGGCAAGAAACGTCAAAGCTTTAATTACTGGTGAGTCTAGGAAAGACATTAAAAAAAGTCTGAAAAATTGTTGACAGAGCTTTAAATATGTATAAAAGAAGATTGAGAAAAAAGTGTCACAAAATGAGAAGTTGTTTGTGACAAAAGGTACATCCTTTTGTTTTAGGATTTCTGTATGACACCATGTCTGAATTATGTTTCTTATGTCATGAAAGCAATGTGCATTTCAAGGTTTCAAGTTTAGCAAATCGGTAAGTCCGGGTGAGAACAATTACAAGAAATATGCTTACCTTTGCTTGCTTTGTTTTGTGGTATTTGCTGCCAAAGACAAATGAGCAACTCATCCTCTTGTCACAATTGTTTTTAACTTTTATATCACAAAAAAGGATTTTCTTTCATTTTTGAATGTCTTCTGATGATGTTTTCAATTTGAAATAGAAAGACGTTACAATATTGGGTAATGTGTTTATGTTGATACATGGTACTTTATCACTTTATTGTTGTTCCAATGTATATATAGTCCATGGTATAAACACGATTTGGACAATTATAGAAATTAACAGCAAATAGTATTAAACGATCAAATTAGTATTAAATTAGTATTAGAATATGATATGAATTTAAAGACAGTTGTTCAGGGGTAGAGCATTGGCCATGGGACACAAAGGTCATGAGTTTGAATCCTGTGAGAAGCAAGCTTCTTCTTGCAACCTTTCATAAATTAAATATAATTGTAAATTAAATACGTTTTAACTAATATGATTAGGGTGTCCCATTCCTTTGACCTTTTACATAGACACAAACATAATTATCATCATTTGTATTTGAAAAAGAAATCCTGTGATCCTTTCTCATCATTTACTTGTATAAGTCAGTTCCAGTGCTCTATGGGGTTTAAAGAGAAGGGTGACAATAAAAGATACCTTGAAATGTAATCTACTGTGTCATTTGAATATATGTATCCCTGACATTTGAATACCAAATTGTAAGTTACCTACCAGTATTGCTTGGGCAAATCTTTATAACATCTTTATCTCAAGTATCTGTATGAAAGATCATTAACCCTTTACCAAATGCCAAATTTTTGAATACCCCAAGTTGAAAGAGTTTGCAGACGACATTTCAAAGTGTAATGTAATTGGAAAATAATTTTCTCATACAGTAGAAAACATTGTGGGAAAAGGATAAATTACTCTTTACGAGCAATTTCTCCCTTTCTCAGAATGTTTTTAAGAGTGTTCTGCAACAAAGAGGTTAAATGCCATTATTGTTTGGTAATGGGTTAGACATCCTTTCCACAGAGAACATGTGTATTTTGGTAACTTCTGTAACCAAAAAAAGTGGGCGACAGTGGTGAAGGTAGAGAGTTGGCCTTTTTTTATCAATCTTGCCAGATTTGATCCCTTTTAGAAGAGGCGCAAATTGCCGGGACTTGCCCACATATTGGTGCAGGTTCTTGTTAAGTATCCAGGAAGCAGTCATCGAGAAGTAATTGAATTTAGCTCCAAGCTTCTATCACAATAAATGTAAAATGAATAAGTTTGAAAAAAAAAAAAGGTTTCTTGAGTGCAATTTTACCAGTATATTGCAATGATTTCTTCCCAACATAGCTGTAATTGTCAAATTGTATGATAATTTATGGTGGCTTTTATATTTCACCAACAAAATATTTTATGAGAGAATGGATAACCAATGACACTAAGTCTTAGAAATTACCTTGATTGTTCACTTCTTACAGACCAGTTAAAAAGACATGAGCAAGGATCGATAGCCTTAACATAACGTAACTTAATTCAGCAGATGTTATTTGAAACCAATCTGACATAAGGGATATTTGCTCATTGATGACAGTCTTTATCATTTTGTTCTGGTAGTTTTGCTCTAAGATTCAATGCTCTCTCATTGCTGTTATACATATTTGGAGTCTTCAATGCTAGACTTTTGTAAGTCATACACATGTATATGTGAAGCACTTACTTCTACTTAGCTCTTTACCACCTGGAGACGATTGATTTTTTCTCGAGGCAGACGACTCTAGAAAAGCTTTGTAAACATGTGAAAAACCTTTCTGTTTTGCTGTTGTGATATGTGAATAGATTGAAAAAGCATTGTAGCAAAAGGAGAAATTGATGGGGACAAACAATTCCTCTCATTGCCACAATGCTTTTTGAATGGTGCCTCCTGCAGGACACAAAAATGTGGTGTTGGGCGCTAATGTGTTAAGTATTGCACTCAACCCTAGTTTGTGATGATACTATAAATCTTCATTCACTACCATTATGTTGATTTCTTCTGGAGAATAACCAAATACCCATGACATGATGTTACAACTTTTTCTGCATAAACAGATTTTATCTCTATCAATGAATATTCGAAATTCTGAAGTCATATTATAACCTTTTTAATGATTTTTTTTCTTATCTTTGTTTATTCTTTGTGATCTCAGTTCTGACTACAAAACATTTGTCGAAATCTTTGAAAACATATTAAAGACAAGGTGGCAAAAGGAAGTGTAGTGTTCCTATTGCAAACAACCCCTATAATGGAATTTTATACTGTAGTTGATTTATCAAGTTAATGCTTGGAAAGAAAAAGGTTTTCAAATGAACTTAACGAACATTCATGAATATAAATGGTCTGTTCATGAACACAGATGGTTTTTATGAAATTCAAGAACATGTATTCATGAACCCATACTTGATGTGCATGAATATATTCTTGAAATTCATGGCCAACAGAACGGCTTTGTGTTCATAAAAGGCCATTTAACGCTCATGACTCTCTTTAAAGATCATGAATAAGTTCTTGAATCTTTGGCAGAGGTAAAAACCAGTTTGACTCACAAAGAAATTGCTTGACTTTAGTATATTATTTAGTATATTTTTGTGATAGTGTTTCCTTGAACCCGATGATCTGCTTTATGTAGAAAAGATTAAAAGTATTCATTCCTTATTCATCATAACCTCACATTGAAAAATCTGCTTCAGATGTACTTTAAAACCACTGTAACAAAAGGATAGATTGCTCATAGTAAGCAATTTTATAATCCTTTTTCAACAATGGTTTCAGTCCAATATGATTAAGAAAATGTATCTGTTTCTTGCTATTTTTGTCATCTGCAGTTGCTTTCAATTTTGGACCAGTCACAATTAAGGTATCAATTGAGGGTAGAGGTTAACGACATCTATGATTGACTCTAATGTTGTATTTACATGTGATATATTACTTTCAACGTAGAGATAGGCTCAGATTTATGACTGAAATCATTAGCATGTAATATATATGTACGATGAAATTGAATATATTTAAAGACAATTTCACGATACTTTATGGTGTACTGAATAGTTTATATTTCAGAGATAGTTTGGTTTCATTGTGCAAATACCTTAACCCATTACCAAACAATAACGACATTTAACCACTTTGTTGCTGACAACTCTGGAAATCACTGTGGGAAAAGGAGAAATTGTCGTAACGAGCAATTTCTCCTTTTCTCACAATGTTTTCTACTCTATCATCAGACTACTTTATAATTTCGTCACATTTTGGAATGTTGTCTACAAACTCTTTCAATTTGGGACAATTGAAAACTTTGGTGTTTGTTAAAGGGTTAAATGCCCATGAGTGGAGATGAATGCTTTATCAAACAATATATCATTTGGTTAAGTTTGGGTCACATTCTGAGTATTTATCACCAAAACAACCCATCAGCGCAATGTAAGTGTGAAAAATCATCAAGAAAAAACCCTATTTATTCAATTGAATAAATGATTAGGAGGAGGAATTTCATTTAAGTTTCACACATATTTTGATAACATAATTATTTCTGCCAACAACATATTAGCAAATGAACAAAACAATATGACTTTGGTAACTGTAATCTGTCACATCAAGCATCTATGGTAAATTTATTGTTTGGATTGTCTGAATCTTCACGTTTGAACCTATCAGAATTTGTTATCAAGAATTACCGAATAAGGAATTCAGTAGCATCCTTATCTAAACGTAGGAGCTTTTTGAATCAGACTGACTAAATGGCTTTTCACATACTGTTTAAAAGAGTGGTTGATTAAAACAAGATTGTCTTGTTTTGAACCCTATCAGTCATGGACCAGACCTCAAATGAAAAATTTGAACATACATTTAAATGAACTCCATGGATTACTGTGCAGGTACTTCTTAAACAAAATAGGTGAATGAAGGGACATATTTTAATGGCCTTTCAAAAAAATCTTTGGGAACGAGACACACCCATGATGCTGAATGTCTTCTTAGATCTTGTTATTTATTACAAGATCTTTGACAAGTACAATACTATAATGATGTAACTATTCCTTTTAATTGATGGTGAATATGTTTTGCATAATAATTTGTGATTGAGTTTGATTAAATCATCTTGTATTCAACCTGTGTAACCTCAATAGCTCATTAAGTATCAAGTCTTATTAGGAACTCAGGGTCCTAAGTTCAGACCCTTGCTCGACCAATAATCTTTCTTTTGTCAAACAAACCCTATTCAACTTAGATTATGTAAATATCTTATCACAATGTTTTCCATGTGGTAAGGCATATATTTGACTAAATACTCAGTGGTTATCATATAACGAAACAGCTGCAGCTGCTGTTGTGTAGTTTTAAAGAAATTCTTTTTTAATTTCAAAATTTCCTGACATTTGTGAACAAGCACGTTTAATGCAAAACTAGTAAAACTTTCATAAAAGTGTAGGACTCACTTTGGTCTTGCACAGAACACTCAATTTAAGACCTTTTAGATTGATAATCAGATGCTTTTTGCAATTATTCAAGACAGGTGTAAGAATTCTTAACCCTTTACCAAACAATAATGATATGTAAACAATTTGTTGCAGACAACTCAAGAAACAATTATTGTTGGAAAATGAAAAATTGCTTGTAACGAGCAATTTTTCCTTTTCCCAAAATGTTTTCTGCCCTATCAGAAGATTATTTTTCAATTTCATCACATTTTAAATGTCGTCTGCAAACTCTTTCAATTTGGGACAGTCTAAAATTTGGCGTTTGGTAAAGGGTTAATATGGTAACCAGTCAAGACTGGTATGGATTGGAAGCCATAAAGAACAAACAGTTTATGACTAACCCTTAGAATGCTGAGCATATTTTCTATAAGTAGATTTTTGTGTCATCTGCTTTCCAAAAACCTTAAATATCTGGTTTAATTTTGACAAGGAAAGATTCTCAGAGTAGCAATCAAATTTGATCATAGGCAAGATGCAAATTTACTTGGCGGATGGCCTGGATCTAACCTGTTTGCATAAGCAGGAAGTCTTTGTCAGCACTATATGGCTTATTTTGTGCCCTTTAATGGAAATTCACATGTTGATTTCTTTATTAGAAAATACATGTAAGTGTTTGACTGTTTAAGATGTGTTGATAATATTTATTGCTTATATAAATATATTTGATGAAGTATTTCCTTTTAAGTTATTTATATGTTTAATCTAAATCATTTTGACATTATGACTTGTGATCATTTCATTATGAAAGCAGTAGTATATGTCAAGAATGAATTATGACATATCTCATTTTCATTTTTAAATGAACATCACATTGTCAGCATTATAACATACACATTATGAAGAATTTTGTATAAAGTTTAAATATTCAGTCTAAGTCTAATTCAGAAACTGATCATTAAAGGGACTTTCTCACTGAGTATACCAGTATATCTCCATCACACAATTATGAAAAGGCATGATATATACAGTCAAACTTGTGTTAAGAGGCCAGCCTATGGGACAGAGTAGATTGGCTGTTAAAGACAGGTTGGCTGCTTAACACAGATTAATTAACACTATAGATCTAACAATGGGACTTTCTGTAGTGGTTGTTTAAGGCAGGTTGACTGCTTAAAAGGGTGGTTGCTTAACACAAGTTGGACTGTACATCCATTATCTAGTTTTATGTAACTTTATAGATCTGAGTTGTGATTTTACCCATAAAGGACATTTTAAAGAGATTAAAATCTCAAACTGTTATACAGTCCTTTTAAAGAAGTTCTTTGGATATAGTTGCTTGCTAAAGAATATGTTTACACTCCGTGCTGTACGCTGTGAATCGCAGCTTTCAAATCAATGTTTCAGAAGAACAATTTGAGATAATTCAAAATTGAAATTGATTGAAAATCTTGTTTGTTCTATCTTAAAATGACTTATTCAAATTTTATATTTTCATTTTCTTTTAATTTTTTTTTCTTGCGGACAGTGTTTGGTTAAGCATGAAGAATCATGATAGCTAACGGTTAAATGCTTTGGATTATGGAAGAGAAGTGTTTGAATCAATATGGTTCACATTATGTTTTGTCAGGCCATAGAATTGGGGTAATCTTTTTGTATATGACGAGTATACATATAGGTATGTAATGTGTTGAATGTTTTCTCAGGGCATGTTTATCTTAACACAAATTAAAATGTTTAAAGTCTCACTATTCAAGGACCACTTTTTTTAAAATTATCAAAATAACCGTTTTGTGTGAAAGTGTATGTTTGTTTTTGTTAAATTCGGAATACATGGATTAACTTGAAGGGTTTCAATATGTAAGTGTCTACATAAAAATTTAAGATCGTAATTGAATAGGTATACCTTTGAAGTGTTTTGTTTGGCTGTAACTCATATTTTAAAGTTCTATGATTTCATCCTTTACCAAATAATTTTAGCCTTCTTAGGATTGTATGAGTCTACTGCAAAGAGTTTTTGTTAACAATGCCTGAAAAGGAGAAATTGGTCATTTGATATTATGTTTTTATATTTGTATAAAATTTCCAAACTTTTATTGACACATTTCCTGGAGAGGATAATTGTCAACACATCAAGCTTATTGTCAATAATTATTCAAGGCTGCAACATATGACTTGTGAAATGTATGATAACCGAAAAGACAGAAAGAAAATATGCTCTTATTAACAATGTATCTCCATTTTCAAAAAAAAAAGGATGAAGGTATAATACTAATTAAAGAAATCATCTTCCAAAATAAATGTTAATGTAATCAGCAAAATCCATGATTTTGGTTTGTAAAATGAGTTAATTTTGTCAATATCTGTAACTCATTGTAAATTTTGACAATAGACATTAATTTAAATACAGACAATTTGCTATAACATATATACACAGATGAATCATTACTTATTCACTGAACATTTCATTTCCTTGTGCATAATGAGCATTTTTTCATAACATTTTTTGTAACATATTTGAATGGAATAGCAAACATTAGCTGAAATATCAAACATTTATATTTGGCAGAAACCATTGTGACTAAAGGATTAATTAATTAAGATTGCTTTTCTTTAGCAAGTTCTCCCTTTGCTACAATGTTTTCTTTAGTCTTGTCCTGCATGCGTTTCAAGATAAATCATTGTTGATTTTTTTTAAGTCTTCAATTAAACAAAACATTAAGATTTTGAGGTTTGAATGCAATGCTAAAAAGTAAGTGTCTTACATTTGCCATGCATTCAACCATCAAAATTAGAATTTTAGGAAATTTGAACCAATGGGTTCTTTAAGCCGATTTAAGATATAAATTGACGGATGATTTATCAAATTGTTGCTTTCACAAAATTATATATGAGGGAATGTATCAAGTATTTTTCAATAAAGTTTAGAGCAACTATCTCACAAACTGTTTTTTTTTTTTTTTTTAAAAATGTCTCCTATGAATAAAATGACACCACAGACCAATAAAGTTACATGATATACAAGGTTGTAGGCTTCTAAATCCCATCCATTACTATTTACCGGTATCAAAGATATGGCATGCATATAAAGTACTGTTTAAACTGTGTATTTCGTAAATAATGATATATCATTTCCATCCCTGCAAAGTAAACAAAATTGGTAAGAGGGTTTTGGACCCTATAGACAAAGAAATTGGTTGTCAATTGGTTGTTTTCTTTATGTATTTCTTTTATGTAAGATTGATCCAAGGACAATTTAAAAAAAAAAAAAATCATCAAGACGTAGAAAGGGGCAAATTAATGCTCTTTTCATAATTTCTTAATGAAAAGTACATGATTGTTTTCAGCATCTTTGACATGACAAGAAGCATTTAAAGTCACCTTTTTAATGTTTGTCACATTCTATGAGATAGCCAATCTAAGGGTGCTTCTTCACAGATGCGATGATTTAGAAATTTGACATTATTTCTTTAAAACTTCTTTATAATACACATTGAAGAATATCATTGGATACAAAATTAGATTGTTGTTAATTAAAAGTGTGTATAAAGTCAAATTACATGTATTTTCATCCAAAAGCTTTACATTGCTTTGGAGATCTACAGCATAAAAACTGAACATACATAGATAAATTGAGTCTTCTGGAATTTATTATGCTTTCAACTGAGCTACTTTTAAATGTGAATTAAACAACAATGTATTAACTGTATTCTTCTAACGACATTTCAAATTTTACTGTTAAAGCCATACTTGCGCTCGTAAACACTTAAATTAAATTGTGAAAGTTCTAAAACAAATGAATATTATCTTGAAAGTACTTTAAATTCCCTTTTACAAAGAAATTGAGACGGTAACATGTAGCTTTTAAAACAGCGAATACTATAAGGTTTTTTTACATTTAGCAATAAAACAAGGTCAGCCGAGAAACGTCAGGAAACAAGAAATTATCCAGTTTGAATGTTCATGCACAAAATATGTTTAATATTAGATAAATAACAGTATCTTTATGTGTTTCACATGATTTTTCTATAACCAGATGATCGCGACTCGTTATTTCAGATGATATTCGAATGTATACAATGAAGTTAAATTGGTGGGCACCTAATTTGTGAAAATGGCACTTTGAAAAATAGATAATAAATAGTGCAGGCGTTATATTGTCATGAGCCTGTGGTTTTTCGCTATGTTTCAACATATTCTATTGTAATGTATAACTCATTTTACCTAGTTTTGCAATTTTTCTGAGCGCTTGTATGCTTTTAACTTTTCTCCTCTGTGAATTAAAATTTAAAATCATTAACCATAAGAGTGTCTTTTTTTCAATCAATAATAAAGAAAAAAATCTTCTTAGTCTTAGTCAGCAGCTGCTGGTAATAAGTATCAGCATCTTTAACCCTTAGAATGCTGGCTAATTTTTAAAATAGATTTTGTGTAGTCTAGCTTCTTTCCAAAATCTTAGAAAATCTGCTCAGTTTTCAAAGATACCCAGAGTAGCAAACAGGTTAGATCACAGGGCAGCCACAATTTACTTGGCGGCTGGCCTGGACCTAGCCTGTTTGCATAAGCATGAATTGGTTCCAGCACTATAAGGGTTAAGTAAAGGATTGAATATATTTGTGGTTTCTTTCCTTTTCAGGGATCCAGATCAGGGATTTGTGGTCTGACAGATTTACAAATGGCCTCGATAGTGTTGATATATATAGCTGGATTAAAACTACAGATTTAAAGTGAAAAAATGTACTGCACGCTACTTGATGTCTTGGCTGTTTAGGATACAAACAGGTAAACATTCATAAAATGTCATTTACTTTCTCTGTTACACTTTTAGAGCATGGGTTAAACACATTGTCAACAATTTTTCCAGTTTTATGACAGCTTTCCTGGGATTAAACAGTACTAGGCTATATGGGTCCAAATTGTCCTGCCATTGAAGAACACCACACAAAAACCAGAAATTTTATTTGTGAAAGACCCTGAGTACTATGATAGTCTTGCATTGACACCTTGACAAATTTATAGTACCAGGTATATCAAAATTTGAATTTTCCAATAGATATGTTGTAATTAGTATTATATAAGATTAATATTATTATTTTACATTCTTTTGCTTATGTGTTTAAACAATCATTTACTCCTGCGGGCAAGTAATGAAGTAAATGGTTGCTCATATTTCAGAATGGGGTAATTGGTTAGAAAATTATATGGTTATATTGACACCTGTTAAGGTAATGGTTCAAATGTCTTTTTGATTTCTCCCTTTAAACTTGACCCTTTTTCTGTGATTACTAGCAGAGAACATGAATACAATGTATAAAGATTACAAATATGATGTAAGAAATTTATAAATATCTAATTAAATTAATTAACAATTGTTAACCATTTAAATGATTAATGCAAATCGCAATATGCACATACTGTCTTAACTTGCCTACTGACCCAATGCTTTTAAATGTTTGGCTACAAGGTCAATAAAAGTTGTTTGTGTTTCGTTCAAGGGTTTAATAATCATATTCTTCATATGAGTATTGTGAAATATACCTGTTGCATAATTGACCCATAAATTGAGGCTGAAGAATAAATTGCCCAAAAAGTGCTGTCTCTTCGATGTAACAATCAGGGTTTCTACCCAATATCTAATATGCTTTTGAGGCTTTTATTTATAACAAGCATGCAGATCCTAAACAATTTATAATATTTCATTTGGTTCCACTTTTACTTAAACCATACAAATAGATCAACGTTTGTCACTTGCAATGTGAATGTATAACATTAGTCTGTAATTGTATTGGTCAGAGGCCTTAAATGCTTGAATAAGGAATTAAATTGAATTGAAAAGGAACAAAAACTTTTTACAATGTATTACTGCCAAAATCTGCTTTGCATTTGTTTTAACCCTTTACCAAACGCCAAATTTTTTACTGTCCCATTTTGAAAGAGTTAGCAGACAGCATTTCAAAATGTGATGAAATTGTTAAGAGCAATTTCTCTTCTTTCCACAGTGTTTTCCAGAGTTGTCTGCAACAAACTTGTCAAATGTTGTTATTGTTTGGTAATGGGTTAAGTAAGATTTAAGCTCATAAGAAGGAAATAGTTAGTGATTTTGTTACTATTACTATTCGTCTTTTATCATAAATTTGATATTGGAGATAATATGATGATATTAAAAACATGGCCAATATCACTTTTTCCCTTTCCCCCAATAGTTCATAATTAGATTTTGTGATGAAGTGGTATGAACAAATACCTTTATTACTTGATGACATGTTTCAAGTAAGCAAGATGTCAAAATTGTCTTTTAACCCATTACCAAACAATAACGACATTTGACCACTTTGTTGCAAACAACTTAAGAAAACATTGTGGGAAAAGGAGAAATTGCTCGTAATGAGCAATTTCTCCTTTTCCCACAATGTTTTCTGCCCTATCAGCTATCAGTAGATAATTTTCCAATTTCATCACATTTTGAAATGTCGTCTGCAAACTCTTTCAATTTGGGACAGTCAAAATTTTGTTGTTTGGGAAAGGGCTAAGTGAGATTGGATTCTTTGAAACAAAATTATGAATTGCATTATCCACGGTATGTTCTTATAACACTGCCAGTGATCTCTCTACCACACCACCATGGTGCTGACGACGAAACCTGTTGCCCAACTTCCAGTTTAGGGTTTTAAGGGTATTTTTTTGCTATTTTTCTGCACTTTCAGACAAGTAATCAAAAATCAAAAAACATGATTCAACCCTTATTGAATTAAACGTTTATAGGTAAAGTTTCAGTTTCGAACTCATGGAATTAGCAGAGACTGTTTCAATGGCTATTTTAATGTAATGTTCTATTTAGCATATTCCGCTAGTTTTCCTTCTCAAACAAATTATTTTGTATATCTATTACAATAACCCTTTTTGTACATTACATAATGAAAATTAATTATTAGTTAGTTACAATTAAAGTCCATGGCAGTTTGTGTCTTTAGCCCTTCTGGCAATTCCTTAGTGGAAAATGCTCATGTACTTAACAATATATTAAAATGATGTAAGTAAATTATTAATGCTATTGTTTGGTTCCTAGGGTTACATATAAGATTAATGGTATTTCAGTTATAAAGGAGAACCCATCTCCTTGAACATTCAGAAAGACCCTAAGGTCAAATGCTCAAAAGGGAAGACCAAACTGAGTAGAACCTTCAACATTCTTTAAGTCAGCTCTGCGTGGCGAGGCTGCATGATTTAGATTAAACTTAATTATCTTACATTGTGACAAAAGCGTATCAAATTAACTTTCAATGACTGCTGCCTGGATGATTGATCAGTGCTCTTGTAAATATATGTATTAGTGTTGGGCATTTTTATCTTGCTGCTAATGGGGATCAGACCTGGAACACTCAATACCAGAGTATTGCCATATGGTTTCCTATAGGCAACAGCTAGCTAGAGGCCCCTCAATGCATTATACACTGGTCATTTTTCCAAAGAAATCAAGGGTTATTTAAACAGGTTTGTATTTTTAAGTAAAGGATTAAAATGGAGGGGAGCTGGGTTTTTTTTGTACCACAATGATGATGCAGCTATTATTTCCATCTGAATTAACCCTAACCATACGCCAAACTTTCGACCATCCCAAATTGGGAAATTTCAAAATGTGGTGAAATTAGAAAACATTGTGGGAAAAGGAGAAATTGCTCATCAAGAGTGTTCCAGCGTCGTCTGCAACAAACTGGTCAAATGTCGTTATTGTTTGTTAATGGGTTAAACCATCACATATTATATAGATCTGTCATAATGAATAATACCTGTCTTACCTCAGTTTGATGTGTAATACAATTCTTTGTGGGTTAATGGTTACATGTATCTGATACCTAAAATGAAACGAGAAATATGAGACAAGATAATATCTACTGTACATGACCAAGTATTTTGTCAGTATCCATGACAGTAAACTTTTCAGTAACAATATATACAAAATTCTGAATCACCATACAGAAATATGAGTTATTGACATTTTTTACTTGTACCAAACAATAAGCTTTTTATTTTGAAATTTGATTCTTGATAATTTCTTTGATATTTATTATGTTACATGAGGCCCTAAAATCGTCCAAAATACCTCAATTTTACCTATCATCTGCAGATATAGTCTTGAATTCATTAATCATAGATGGTTTCTATAAAAGTATCAAAGACAGAATTTGTTTATCTCGAAGCTGACTGGGTTAATTCTGGAGCAGTCGCTAAATCGCTTCTGGAGCAATGGACTCTAAGTGTAAATTTTACCCAGATATATCTGCTTACGATAAGTCTACAAACATGTGCTTAATCATTAAGGCCTGGGAATAAATGTTCAAGATACCTTAATTTTATAAACATGAACAAATCCTTTAAAGTGAATTGTAATGGAGATCCATATACATAGATTCTAGTTTAAATATGACAAAAAACAAATTCAAAATTGAGAAAAATGATTATTTTGTTTTATGAGCCATTCCAAAATGGTACAGTATATGGTTTAACGACTAATCAATTGCTCTCAACAACGCAAATAACATTCAATACCCATGATGCCATCATCATTTGAAACATTGAGATGATAGGAGTATTTGCCTATCATTTGCAAGTTTTCATTTTTTTTTTTTTCAATTTTTTCACTATTAGTTAATCAACATCATAGATTGCCAAGAGCAAGGCATTTCTCAATTTGTCACACTAAATCAAATCGAAAATCATTAAGAAGTATTTGTTGCTACGCTATTCATTGCTGTCTTAAAATATATCTACTAATAACTTTCTAATTCTAATTTCTGTTTGAAAAAATACATACAGTATAGTGCTATTGTCTGAATTCCCATTGTTTACGCATGATACATGCATTTGACATGTGCATTTTGTCTCTTATATGGCTTATCTGTACTTCTTTTCAAACAATATCATACCAGAAATGTTTTATCCTTAAACAAAAATACCCCTGCAGCCCTGCATATGTAAAAAAGTATTATAATAAAGTGAATTTGTCATTAAAGGTGTCATATGAAAACACATAGTATGCCTTTTCTAGTTATCACTCTAATAAAGCCCACAAAAATACAAGATTTATGAGGTAATAAGTTCAATTGATTTCAGTTATAAATCGATAGCATTGCAAAAGCTAAGTTTTGATGTTTGAAATTTAATAAACGTATTGCAACAATTTAAGCTGTCATGATGAAACGCCAAAAAGCCCTTTCACACATCTGTGATTGTAATCTTTCAGAACAAAGGGCGCCTCTATTTACCATTTTACCATGTTTTATCACATTTTAGTTTTCATTATTTCACTCAACCATAACTAAACTACCAAACAGATAATACCAAGCATGCTTTGACTTGTGAGCTTATATAATTACTTCAGATTAAATTGCCAAGTTTATTAAACAAAAACGTGTTTATGTTTTAACACAATTCTCGACATTCAAATAAATAGCTGTATGTGTGTCAGATATGGTCTAAGTGTTTGAATATGAATTAGAAGGATAAGTGTACATGGAATAAAAGGACTTTGATTTTTCTTTTCTGAAGTGTGAGTTAGTAACATTATTAGTTGTCAATGTTATTTATGCGAATTACTTTGTTGTAAAGACATTATACATATACAAAAGATATATCTCGATAAAAGAAAAATGCTTGTAAGGCATGAATTCGTTTTTAAGGTTATATATCACAAGTAGATATCTTTTAAGTCTTTCACAAATGAAAAAGTTTGAGCTAAGATTTTGCACTGATAATGTTCTTCAAATACTTGCCATTCTGGGCTTTTTAGATTTTGTGACACAACCATAATTGGTGACCATGTTTAACTTGGTTTTTCTAAAAAGTGCAGCACTTCTAGACTAAGTACAAAAGATTTTAGTCTTGATAAAAGCTTTAGAACTTCTTTTGCAATATTTTATATGGCATACAATGATTTTGAATGTTTTTGTTACAAAAACGCATGAATTTTCAAGTTTAGTTAATTATTCACTGGGTACATTCAGCTGGTCAAATTCAATCTCTAACTGTTGTTGAGTTGTAAAGGGTTTTGGTGTTAAACGAGTTCAAATAATCAATTTTTAATTGAATTTGTATACTGCTTGTCCCTATTAAATCCGTTGCATAGATCGATGATTATTTTCATGCTAACTAGATGAAGCTATCTATCTATAGGTCAAGCAAAGTTTAATGTTCATCATCCATTTTCTTCACACAGGTTTACAGGACTGGCTCAAATTGAAAGCAACTGAAAACAATAGATAAAATACCTTGATTATAACATTTTCTTGACAAATCATTTATCAAATCAACAAAGATTATGAAGCATTAATGCCTAATTAATTTACTTTATTGTCCTTATGACATTGTGATCAAGTTCACCTTTTATTTCTCTTCTTTCAATTAAAGTTTCCTGAAAATGCATTTGAACATGTTTCTTCTTAGCAAAGGTTACAGCATGTTTACTTACCAAAGAATGATTATCTTGCATGGTACTTATTATATGTTATGTTACTAGTTTCATATTTTTCTCAGTTAAAACAAGTTCAAAAAGTACCAACACATAATTTTAAAGTCTTATCAAATCCTTTTGTCAATTCAATTTTGAAATCAAGTTTCTCTATGGTCTGCTGGATTGAATTTATTGCCTAAGCCTAAATCAAGGATCCTGAGATTTTCAAGATAAAAAGCAATGTCTATTCATTTTAGTCCAATAGAAGATATATAATGTAACCCTTTACCAAACACTTTATTTTCAACCATCCCAAATTGAAAGAGTTTTCAGTTGACATTTCAAAATGGAATTGAAAATAAATCTTCATACAGGGCAGAAATCATTGTTGGAAAAGGAAAAAAATTGTTCGTTAAGAGCAATTTCTCCTTTTCCCAAAATGTTTTCCAGAGTCGTCTGCAACAAACTGGTCAAATGTTGTTATTGATTGGTAATGGCTTAGCCCATTACTCTTAAAGAAATTCATGAATCTGTTAAGGAATGTTTAAAAAGGACACATTTGTATGACTTTCCTCCTTAATTTCTTTGCCTGGACTGCTTTCAGGCTTTTCTGAGATGATTATTAGCCAATTATTCTGTGCGAAGGATCCAAGAATTTTTCATGAACAAACATAAACAAACATGGCTGTTCATGAACACAAAATTGTTCTTGAACATGTTTATGAAGTTCAAGAACATGTCAATAAACAAGTTTATGAACATGTTCTTAGTGTTGTTGAACATATTTTTGATGTTCATGACCACATTCAAGGTCACATTATTTGCTCATAGACAGCCATTATCAGTTCATGCACTTCATAAACATAGTTATTGAATCTTTCACAGGAGACTGTTTTGGTTTGTCTGACATGACATTTTAGCCAATTAGATCTATGTTAAAATGCAGGGACTCCGCTTTGAAATCCTTATATTTATCTCTCCCATTGTTCTCTTCAACACAATTACTTTCCATACATGATTTAGTTCATACATATTGATTTTTATTGAAAAAAATAACACCCCGCCTTTGACACCCTTTTAAGGCTGTTTGTGCCCTATAAACTATTATAGCCCATTTCTAGTTTACCTTTACATGGGTCTTTTAACGTTAGTATCGTTGTATTCATATCATGGTATTCCTTGACCCCCAACTTATTTAGTAAACAACCCCTAATTCCTCGATATGACCCCTAAAGTTGATCATTTTTTATTCACAATTCCATGTAAAAGCAGGTCAAATGCCCCCTAAATTACGAGCGTTCAGTGCAAGACTATAAGTAAGTGCTTCATAAACATGAAGCACTTACTATAGTATTGCACTGAACCCTTGATTAAGCACAAATCAAAGGGTCAAGGTAACCCGGGCTGGCCTATTATATGTTTTCCAGACAAATATGATATTAAAGATGTTAACTAACAATTTCATGAAATGTTCATTAAAATTGTATAAGCTAGTATAGAACACAATACATGCACTGGAATGTTTACTCATAATAACCCTATCATATTTTTTCTTGCATCATAAGATAACTTGAAAAAATGTGTTCAAAACACATCAATTCTGCCCATCCCTGTTAGAAATTCAAGAACTAATTCATAAACTTCATGATCATCATTGAATGTTTGATGGCCATTCATTAACACAAAGCTGTTCTTAATTTGTTCATGAGTTTCAAGAACATATTTTTAAACATCAAGAACAGGTCCATGAATGTTCATGAATGTATTCATAAACCTGTACTTGATATTTATAAACCTGTTCTTGAATGTCATGAAAAAGTTCCATGTTAATGTCCATTTAACATCCATTAATGTTCATGAAGTTCATGAATAAGTTCTTGAATATTTCTCTGGGGCAGATTTATAGACATCAATTACCAACCATTGCAACCATTGCAACAGTAAATAACAAGACTCAATTTTCTAAAGCTGCAATTTAATTTGAAGGATGACACAGGCTTTTCAAAACACAAGTTCATTTAAGTAAATCTTATTTAAAATCTACAGTTTTTGGCAGTTGTAGGGTTATGATGTGAGAGTGAATTGAGGTATGATTCGTATTCACAATGGATGTAATTCTCAATTATAATTTGTCATTTGCTGAAGACATATTTATATGTGTGTGCTTGATTGCCTACAGTTAGCTTTAACTTGGATTATCCAAGCTGTAATTGTGTTGAATGAAATATCTACATCTGGATCATTTGGACTAACAGTACATGAGCATGATATAAATATTATCACATTAAATTACAGCGGTATTTAAGTGGTATGCTTCGATCAGGTTGGCTAAAGGAAATCGCTTTCCCTGATAATCATTAATTGTTAAACAATTAAGCTTGAATCCTTTCCTTTCTATCATTTGTTTTACGAGATCTGCAGCAGGCAGCTTTATAACAATTATGAAAAATGGTGTAATGCTCATAATTTTCTATTTCGTCTCTTTTACCGCAATAATTTGTGTCTTATATCAAACTTGGTAATTTCCGATTCTCATGCTTTGAATGTTTCATTTGCTGTTGATTGTTGCCCACTCTTTAAACCAGTCTAGAATCTAGAAGTAAAAACTTGTCAAAGCGGTTAACTCATAGAAATGTGCTCTTGTAGTAATAAGTGTTAAAAATTTGATATTAAACAAAAAAATTCACAAAACCAGAGACCATTTTCAAAATATGATGAAATTGCTCCTAAAGAGCAATTTCCCCTTTTCCCATAATGTTTTCCAGAGTCATCAGCAACAAACTGGTCAAATGTCATTATTGTTCGGTAATGGCTTAACATATCATTATCTTCTATTTCAGCCCTATAAGGCCATCAAACAATGGACCTATCGGACGGTCAGGAAGATGCTGGTGACGGAGGGGATGAGACAATCAGTCTGTCCGACGTTCTTGTCGCCCGGGACTCCTGTCTGCCCGAGGATGAACTCTGGGCTCTCTGTCGGGAATGCTGCCTTGTTCTGGAGGTCGTGAACAACTCGCCCGACCAGTTCCAGACGCTGTGCGTGACCCCTGACACAGTGGCCTTCGATCAGATGGGAAATGTTTGCTTCTTGGATTTAGATGTTGGTAAGTACTAGATGGACATTTTATTTAACCCTTTACCAAACGCCAAATTTTTTATTGTGCCAAATTGAAAGAGTTTGCGGACGGCATTTCAAAATGTGATGAAATTTGAAAGTAATCTTCTGATAGAGTAGAAAACATTGTGGGAAAAGGAGAAATTGCTTGTTACAAGCAATATCTCCTTTTCCCATAATGTTTTCCAGAGTTGTCTGCAACAAACTGGTCAAATGTCATTATTGTTTGGTAAAGGGTTTATTCTTATATATTTTGATTTTGAAGAGACTGTTTCACAGATTGTGTTCTGTGAGTAAAGAAAGTTGAGAAATGAGGATTTATTCAACACTTTTAACAAAATATGTGACCATTCCTAGGGTTCAGTGCATACTATAGTAAGTGTTTATGAAGCACTCATTATAGTCTTGCATTTGACTCTCAATTTGTCAAGTCAAATTGGTTTCTAGTTTACTATTGAAGACTATGTGACTTGGTAGAATTTCGATATGCATTTATTGGGTAAGGGACGTACTAGACTGTTTGATATATGAAAAGAAAGGTCTTCAAAGACTGTACAAAGACTCTACAGAGGTTATAATGTATTTGTACTTAGTGTTAATAACCTTTATCAAAATGGCAAACATACTCTTGTTTATCACAAACACTTGAGAGACCGTTTGGACTAGAATACCAACACATCATAAATAATTTAAAGTACTTCATAAAATTTAAATAAGTTAACCCATGATTCCATAAATTGTATGCTTATTTTCAAGTACATACAGTCTTACTTGTGTTAAACAATCACCCTTTTAAGCAGCCAACCTGGCTTAAACGACCAATACAGAAAGTCCCATTGTTATATTTATAGTGTACATCAAATTGTGTTAAGCAGCCAACCTGTCTTAAACAGCCAATTTACTCTGTCCCATAGGCTGGCCTCAGAACACAAGTTTGACTGAATATATTTGTTTTTTCTATAAAATGACACCATTGAAACAAAAGAAGGTTCTTGAGGGTTCAATGCAAGACTATGTATGTAGGCGACATTGGTGCAGTGGTAGAGCTTCAGCCTCTTGTACCGAGGGTCTTGGGTCTGGTGCCTGTTAGGCGACGTGAAAATAACAGTGGGACTAATCAACAAGTCGGCATGAGTTCTTGTTTAGCATACAGGAAGCAGACACCAAGAGTGAATTTAATAAGCTTCAAGCTTCAGTTGCAATTGATGTTAAATACATACGTTTAAACTAATGCAAAACTACACTTAGTGTTTCACAAACATGAGGCTCTTACTGCAGTATTGCTCTGAACACTCAATGTCTGCTTGTTACAGATATAATTACTCCTTTTGTTGTGTTTCAACTGATATACCTGTAAGTGCTTTCAATCAACCAGCTTAAGACTTAACGCAAATTATTGATTTAAAAGTGCTTGTTCACAGATGTGAGGAAATTTGGAAGTTGAAATGTATTTCTTTGAAACTGCACAAAAGCTGAACTGGTCATGATATGCACTGATGAAAAGTCAATGGATGCAAAAGTAGATTGTTTTAATTCTTTACAGTTAATATACAGTAAGTTAACAGGTATTTTGAACCAAAAAGGTGATATCGCTTTTTTCATCCGCCACATATAAACTTTACGTCTTAGATAAAATTGACATTCCCTGAATTACTTGTACTGCTCTAATGGTTTCTTTCACTTGGAAATACTTTGTATCAAACAACAATACAAAAGCTGTATCCTTCAACCACATTTTATATTGACTTTAAAATGTTCTCATCTGTGAACAATGACCTTTAATGTTGCCTGTTACATTATAGTATGGCTCCGGGACACATTGTATCAGCATTGTATGAACCCACTACCAAACAATGACGAGATGTGACCAGTTTGTTGCAGACAACTCTGGAAAACATTGTGGGAAAAGGAGAAATTGCTTGTGAAGAGCCTATTTCTCCTTTTCCAACAATGTTTTCTACCCTATCGGAAGATTTTTTCCTCAATTTCATCACATTTTGGAATGTCATCTGCAAATTCTTTCAATTTGAGACAGTCAAAAGTTTGGTGTTTGGTAAAGGGTTTAGTGAACAATATGATGTCTTTTGTACATGTGTGGTCAATATCAACTATAAATACTGAATTAATCCACCCCTTTATAGACAGGGACAATAGTTTGGGTTGTTGACAGCTCAAGATGATCCTTTTGTTAGGACCCTGGGATTATCTTTTTATTGCCAGTTTTATACTCGGTTATCTAATACATCATTATATATCATTATATATAACAATAGGTCAGTACAATACTATTCTAAATCCTTCACTTTTGTGAAGGAATTTAGCAACATATTGCACACTATGTCATAGAAAAGTATATCAAGAGTTCAGCACAAGACTATATTAACCCATTACCAAACAATAACAACACATGGCCAGTTTGTTGCAGACAACTCTGGGACACATTGTGGGGAAAGGAGACATTGCTCTTAAAGAGCAATGTCTCCTTTTCCCACAATTTTTTCTCCACTATCAGAAGATTATTTTTCAATTCTGTCACACTTTGAAAAGTCGTCTGCGAACTCTTTCAATTTAGGACAGTCAAGAATTTGGTGTTTGGTAAAGGGTTGAATGCTTCACACACATGAAGCACTTACTATTGTCTTGCATTAAACCCTTGCTATGGTATCTTTAGAATGACAATTAGGTATCCTTGGCATTTATATTAAGCCCCCTGAAACGTCACACAGGGTTTGGAACTTATATACTCGCTGAAGATGGTTGCCTTGATGTCTGAATGATCTTTTGGCACACTTCAACAGCAATTGCTAGTCAAAAATGTTGCAAAACCGTTAGCTGCAGGGTAATAGTTTTAGGGAAATTGGTTAGCATACATCAAAGAAGGTCCTGCTTGGCAGTGGTCAGGTTGGCATTCATACAACTCTGAGGTCGCGGGTTCGAGCCCAAACTGATACCTCTGGCTTTGTGAGAGTGTCTTTGGGCAAGATGCTTTAGAGCCATAGCCTAGTACTGGTGAATCCAGGAAAGCCGTTACATACCAAAATATCTTGTGTCACCAACAATAAATGTATATTATAAAAGAATAATTATCATTGTTTAATGTGTTCTTTTATGAGCGGGTAATGCTTCATGAGGGAAATAGATTTTTATTGAATTATTAAATTGTGCAGAACCTCTGATTTTAATCATGTTTGTCTTGCTAATTGATTTATAGTAAACTTCTGTAAATTATGATTGTCTCAATGAAACAATGTTTTATCCGATATGAATCGATTTGAACTGTGATATAATAAATCATCAAACTTAACCGTTTCCTTCATTTATTCTTATCTAAACATAACTTAATCAGGGTAATTAAAGGGTTCAATGTAATACCATAGTTCTTACTTTAGCCTTGCATTGAACCCTCAAATTGCACACTAAAAGCCTCACACCTTTATCAAAATGGATTCTTCAAAAGTCTAGGCAAAGAATATAACAATATAATTAATTACAATTATTATTTTTCGATGCTTTAACCTTTATCAATCAAGTATTCTTGTGAAGGAATATTGGATTTAAGCATTTTAAAGGTATTTAGAACTGCCTTTATTGAAAGATTTTGACAAGAGAGCACAAACTTATCATGTCTAACGGAAAAATAATCAACTGTATGTACCGGTAATTGTGTATAATAATAAAGGGACCTAATAATAAATTCCCGCTCCTTTAAATAAGCTGATGGTGTAATACTTATATCAGTGCAGCTATTCTTTTTTGTTTTTATTGTGGTTTAATAAGTATCAACATTCTTTCCTTTATATTGCAATTGAGGGAAATGGAGGGCTAGTTATGGAAGGAAAGAGACATCTAATGTAAGGGCTGGTTACTGTAGGGGAGTAACAATGGGAATCCCGCTAGTCTGTCAGTAGGTATTCTTCAGCTGAAATTCCAATCGAACTACTCGGGTATTTCCGTGAGCTGTGAAATACACCTCAGATATAAGTGTAGGGTTACAATTTTTCGGTTAAATCGGCATCCGGCGTATGACACATTTTCTAAGCGTGCAAGTTAAGTAGTTCAATGTGTATGGAAGGGTTGGACATCCTTTTAAATAATCTTTTTATCAGTAATTCATACCAAATGGCATCATTGTGGTTGTGACATGTAAAGTTGTTTCCTCAATCAAATTTAACGACTTTTTAGATTCCACATTTAAGATCTATTTTTAAACACGAAACTGAAGTGACGTCATTCCGCTGGGAACCAATATGGCGTCATCCCTATTATTTCAGAGGTGTTTTCATTTGATAAACCCGATGTGTTCAGATTGCTGAAATTCATTCAAATCCACCATTACTGTGGTTTGAAACCATGGGAAGAGTGGTGCTACCCTGTACATCTTCAACCTCTTGTTTTGAATAATATTTTGATAGAGGTGAATATGTTTGTAAGCAAGAGTAATCCCTACATGTCACAATGTTTTTCGTGTGATCCTTCGATAAAATGCTAAATCATTCTCTAGCTGCTATTGTAATTATCTCAAATATCTTTAAAAGTGTTCCAAACATATGTGATACAAGTTACTCACCATGTGAAGTGTTCAAGAACTTTGTTCATGAACTTTATGAACAGACATGAATGAAACATGGCCATTCATGTATTCATAAACCATGTCTTGATGTTCTTGAACTTGTTCTTGGAATTTTTGAACATATTCATGAATTAACAACTTTGTGTTCATGAAAGAACAGTATAATTAAGTTAATGAATACAGTTCTTGAATCCTTTGGAGGGGTTGCTTAACCCTTTACCATACGCCAAACTTTCAACTGTCATAAGTTGAGGTAGTTTGCAGAAGACATTTCAAAATGTGATGACATTTGAAAGTAACCTTCTGATAGAGTCGAAAACATTGTGGGAAAAGGAGAAATTGAGCAATTTCTCCTTTCCCCACAGTGTTTTCAAGAGTTGTCTGCAACAAAGTGGAAAATGTCGTTACTGTATGGTAATGGGCCAAAGGAAATATGTTGGCGCTGTTGTGTAATTACAATTTTAAGCTGATTTTAAATTCTCGTTCACAAACAATTATAAACGCAGGTCAGGTGAAGAGCACTGTGTCTAAGAGAGCCTTGGCACGCTTGTGTTGTTTAAATCTTAAACAGCTTATCACTGGTAAGCTATTTAAATCCATTGAAAACTTGCCAAAGGGATAATGTGAAAAATTGTCCAAATGTCATGTAACCCCTTTGTCTGTTACAGTTAATGTGTTCACCCTTTGCTATCCTAATCTAAGTTGTTCATTTGCCCAATTCAACAAGTTTCCATTTGACCTTTCAATTCTGATTAAAATGGAAAGTTGATGAGATATGCATTAGTTAGATTGAATTTCCTTTTTGCGAGTAATGGCAATTATTGCTTGATACAACTGAATTAGCTGTCATTTCATAACAAAGTTTTCTAAATTTTTTTATTCTATAGTTCAAACTTATTTTTTTACATTGATTGTGACGGAAGTTTGAAGCTTATTAAATTTGCTCTTGATGACTGCTTCTTGGATACATGACCAGTACTCGCACTGGTATGTTGGCGAGTCCTGGCATTTTCCCCTTGCCGCTAACAGAGAACAAACCTGGTACTCCTGGTACTAGAGGCAGACGCTCTTACACTGCACCACTGCACTTTATCTCAAGTAAATTGGCGGCCTACCTGTGATCTAACCTGATTGCTACTCTGAGTTTCTTTCAAATTTTAAGGTTTGGGAAAGCACAAAATTTAAGGATTGGGACAACACAAAAAAATCTATTCTTAGAAAATTGCCAAGCATTCTCAAAGTTATAGGAGAATAATGGCCTATCATAATTGTAGTAAGGAGACATGTTGTCTCATTTCTCTCAGTCCCCATGTCAGTGTTGCAGTGTTTTGTTGATTCACCAGTTTTGTCAGCACTCTAATTCCAAAGATATTCATCAAAACTTTTATTTTTTTGGTTTCCAGCCTCAGGAACTTTTTTATCAATACCAAACGCCTAGTTTCCATTTCATATCTAAACAGTTCTTTAAATTGTTTGGGTGCTATGAAACATTGTTGATTGCACATTAGCATGCAATCAATGACCTTTAAAATTGACCAAGAGGTCACACATACACGATTTTAATTTTGTGTCATCTGCTTTCCAAAATCTTATATAACTGCTTAATTTTTAATAAGGAAATGAACTCAAAGTAGCAAACAGGTTGGATCCAGACCATATTCCAATTTACTTGGCAGCTGGTCTGGATCCAACCTGTTTGCATAAGCCGGTTCCAGCACTATAAGGGTTAAGATGGATAGTTAAATAGTCATATAAGATATCAATGGAGAATGTATAACTGTTTAAAACTTTTTCTCAATATTTGTTCGATATATTTTAAAATTGAAAGCAACAGAAGAGATATATTAGATATCTTTATATGATTGGTTGAAACCATTGTCATAAAATAATGAATTGGTAAGGAGCAATAAACCATTTTGATGATATCGTTTTAACCCATTACCAAACAATAACGACATTTGACCAGTTTGTGGCAGACGACTATAGAAAACATTGTGTGAAAAGAAGAAATTGTTCTCACGCTCTTCTGTCAGAAAATTACTTTTCAATTTCATCACATTTTGAAATGTCGTTTGCAAACTCTTTCAATTAGGGACAGTTGAAAATTTTATGTTTGGTAAAGGGCTAAAAGATTTCTGCAGGTAATGCGACAAAGTGAGGTATACTTGAAAGGAGTAGAGGGTTTAAAACGTTTAAATCAAACGACCAAGAAACTCATTCAAATGTTAATAAGGAACATCCTGTTGTTTTATCACAATGATTTTGACTGTTATCTCCTTTATATATGTAACTTAATTATGTAAGATAAAGAATTAAGGCGGATTAGTGCATCAGGTTCTCAGACTGAACATGTATCGAATATGTTATATTTACAGAAGGCAATAAGGGTTGATTGAATGTCCACTCCAAATATTGACAAATTTATCTGTCATTTATTACATTGATGGTTGGCTTTTTCATCCAGGGATTGACCCCTTTGAATGGAATTTGGCTCTATTGAATATCATCAGTCATTCTAACAAAATGTCAATACATTTGGCCCAATCGGTAATCCGCCTTTGTGAACTTTTGCTTTTGGGAGCTAGACCAGCCACCCAGCTAGCACATTACGTAGCGTGCAATCCTAGTGTTGAGTTGGTTGTTGGTTTGAGCCCAACACTGGGTGCACTTCTCTCATATCTATACTTTAGAATTAACATTTGATAGAATTATCACATATCCTTGAGTGTTGTTAAGGAAGAACATTGTTATTGCATTGAAAAAAGTTGTCGGTCTAGATCAATAGTTCATTGACTTGATTTAAAATTATCATGCTTTTTTGCTAAATGAAATGAGTAATATACCTTATAATATAATATTTCATCCTGTGTCATATGATTTCTCTGCAAACATGTTAAAATTATACAATTCTTTGGCTTTATTTAAAACTAATCTATAAATGTTATATATATAAAAAAACTTGTAGGCATGCACTTTTTTAGATTAAAAAAAGTGCTATCTATATTTGGCAGGAGGAACAATAGTGTTGCCCAAAATCTTGTTTGGTCATTGTTGTTACTTAAGTGCATGATATAAGCCGTTTCTTCATATTGGATGAACTTCCTATAGTCTTTCAGTGATTATTTGTTCAGTCGTGTAGTGAATCCTTATTACTATCAATCACATCGGGCTCATGCAGAGTTAGCCGGTTCTGTTATCTTTCGTGGCCACAAGACCTGTGAGTGATACCAAAGTGACTTGACTCAAACTAGCCGACTTATTAATTATTATTGATATCAGAGTGTATCATAGTCCATTCAGATGTCATAATTAACAAACAATAACGACATTCAACCAGTTTGTTATGGACGACTTTGGAAAACATTGTGGGAAAAGGAGAAATTGCTCTTTACGAGCAATTTCTCCTTCTTCCACATTGTTTTCTGCCCTATCAGAATATTATTTTGTCGATTTCATCACATTTTGAAATGTCATCTGCAAACTTTTTAGGATTATCAATTTACAAGAGAATATGTTTAGACTAAGGTTTGTCCAATTGAAAGAACCATGCCAGATGAGTCAGTGCTGGTTAAAGATATCCTAAATCAGTAGGATTAACTCTGTTTTGTTGTTTATCATTGACTTACACTGAAGCAAATATTTGTTGAGTAATTACCTCTGGTTATTTATCATGCTAGTTAACAGAGGTGTATCTCACTTAACCTGATTTAGAAATATGGCGTGGCGTCTTTCTAGACACATGTAATCAGGAGACATTAGTTGTAAAAAAGAAATGTGGCTGTTTCTAAATTCATGATCAATGAAAGTATTTTCAATTTGCAATGCATATTATTATACAAAATAGTATTTTTTTGAGGACTTGTATGGTATACAAGTGTATAGAATACATAAACTCTTGAGATCTTCTACATACACTGAATGTACATTCTTAGATAAATTAATGCTCCCTGAATTGAGTATGCTTTCAACAGTTTATCAAACAACAACACAAGAACTGTATTTTTTTTAAAGAGATTTGATTTCACTTAAAAATTTTCTCTTATGTGAACAAGCACGTTTTATGAACATTTTATTGCCCAGAGGTACATGTATGTGTTTAATGTCTTTCCCTATTCTATGTTGCAGTCTAATAGATAAATAGATACTCATCACAATCCACTTACTGGACTGGAACAATCATGAATTCACAACATTGGTTTAGTACTGTTTGCCTATGTCTCTAAACCCTTTCTTATACAATCATGTAGGGGGTTTATTATATTCTGGACTAGTTCAACCTGGTCATCCAACATCTAACAAATACTTAACCCATTACCAAACAATAGCGACATTTGACCAGTTTATTGAAGACGACTCTGGAAAACTTGGTGGGTAAAGGAGAAATTGCTCCTAACGAGAAATCTTTCCTTTTCCCACAATGTTTTCTGCCCTATCAGAAGATGATTTTTCAATTTCATCACATTTTGAAATGTCGTCTGCAAACGCTTTCAATTTGGGACTATCTAATTTTAGGTGTTTGGTAAAGGGTTAAACCCTTTGGCCAATATGGGAACGCTTGCCCTCTCCAAAGAAGCATCAAACACAAAGTTACATGAGAAAAATACATTGAACATTGACTTTATCATACTCACCGGAGTAGAGACCATTTTGACAAAAAAGAGAAATTCCTTTTTATGAGAAATTTTTCCTTCTAAAAACGTCTGCATCAGATATGTCAGAATGAGATATTATAGAGTAAAGAATAAGACCCATTTCATTATTAATTTACTTAAAGGTACATGTTCACAGATGAGAACCTTAATTTTGAATAAATCAAAATAATATGTAAACCCTTATAGGGCTGGAGACAAATTCATGCTTATGCAAACAGGTTAGATCCAGGCCATCCGGCAAGCAAATTGTCGGCTGGCCTGTAATCTAACCTGCTCCCTTCTCTGCAGTATCTTTCCTCAACAAAATTAAGCAGATATTTGAGGGATTGGAAAGCAGTCAACACAAGAAGCTATTTTTAGAAAATTACCCAGCATTCTAAGGGCTAGTTTAAACATATTTTATTTCCTTTATTATACATGGAAATGTGGTTGGGCCACAAGTTATACCAACTTAGAGGATGGCCCTCCCCCTAAGGGCTAACTTGGTCAGTGTTAAAAAGTCTACCGTAAGCATGTACAGTCTATTTGAAGTTACTTCTCAAGCCCATTGCAACACTTTTGGATTTTGTGAAAAAACACATTTAACCTTAAGAAACCTTTCGCAGCAGGATTTGATAAATACTGGAATGTAGAGCTTGTTTACAATGCCCTTAACTAAGAATGTATCATATTTTTACATTTGCTTTCTACTCTTTGATGAGAAGAAAGTCTCATGTTCAAAATGAAAAAGTTAATCTTAAAATCTAACATTAAACATTTAGTGCTATGAATGTGCAAGGATCTGAAATTGGTATAAAGAATCAATTAATCAATTTCATGATCTTAATAAAAAGTAAATTGATGTTTGAAAAATTTCAACCCATTTCCTGCCATCAAATTTTGTGACTTGTCCAGTTTTTAAGCAACAGCTGACAACAAATATTAAGTATGACTTTTTTGGTGGAAACGTTAATGACAAAAAGGAAATATTGTTTGTTGCTTCACATTTGTTTCTGACGACTTTTGAAGTAGTTTTGCATTGTAATAATCTTCTGTCCATGAAGTAAGGAAATTACCCTTAGGATGCTGGGTAATTTTCATAAAATAGATTTTTGTGTCGTCTGCTTTCCAAAACTTAAATATCTGCTTAATCTTGTTGAGGAAAGATACTCTGAGTAACAAACAGGTTAGATCACAAGCCAGCCGCCAATTTACTTGGAGGCTGGCCTGGATCTTACCTGTTTGCATAAGCATAAAGTCGGTTCCAGCACTATAAGGGTTAAATCTGGTTGATGAAAGGTCAGACAGTGCAGTTATGTTTGTTCTAAAGATTTAATTAGGGTTATATATTGAAATTCAGACTGCCCTCTACCCTTGCTTCTAAATCTTCATAACTATTTTTGTGAAACGTTTCATGTTTAACCACGATCTTGGATGCTAAAATAAGCATCATATTTCACATAAAGCTTTCATCATGTGTACATCTACAAAAGGTCATGATTTAACCTTTCCCTTTATTATATATCCCACCTTGGTGGTGGAGAAAGTCCAATTTACCCTTGTCTCTTTATTTGTTTACCGGTCATAATTTTTTCTCTAATCTCAAGTTCAAAATTTTATCTTCCTTTTTTTACCAATCTCTATAATATTCAAGATTCTTTGTATTTTTTAGCTTATGCCTTTATAGTCTTCTGGAGCAGGCAATTAAGCATAAAGCCAAATATCAAAGTAACAACAGATATTCATGTAAAACAGCAGAAATCATTCATAAAACTTTGAAATTTTATGACATAAGTAAATTTTCTTTACCTGAATAAACTTTCCTTTGTCACTTGTTTTCATAACTGCAAATATGTTTTTATGTGGTATGCATTGAGTGAAACATTTAGACCGTTTATTGATATACATATTAACACATTTCAAGGCATCTGTAACAGAAGACTAAGGAAGTATGTTATGACAAAAAGAGATTTTTCTCAAACCTGATACTGTATTGATATCAGGAATGTCCAGACAGTTGATAAATTTGTTCTTCCTGATTATTATTGCTTTATGAAGTATGTTTAAGTTCCTCAAACTCATGAAAACAATGAATTGACTACAGCTCTGCACCAAATCATCAAATTGTCTTTGTTTCAAGAGGAAGTTTTGATGAAAGAGTGCACAAGAGGGAAAACTTATTTTTTAAGTTGTTTAACATGCAAATTATATTTCCTTACAAAGAAAGTTAACCCATGTTATATTGGTTAATCTATTTTTGCATGGGTTACCTCTCTTGTTACATGTATTGGAAGTTTAGAAATGCCCTGACAATACCACATACTGCTTGTGAGCATAGCTGTCTTTGATCATCATAATGGGCGTAAAACTTCAAAGAAGTGTTCCTTTCTCTTTTAAATGTTGTTTCTCATAGCAAAAAAAGACATTAGGAACAATTTATTAGTTCATCACAGATAATTGTGATGTACTCTGAAGACGTGTCAATCTGAGATATTATGGATGAAGGGTTAAAAAGAAAATTGGGAAACAATTCAAACAGTTCAATTTTACCAAAATAAATTGTTTTCATATTTTTGAAATTCATTTCTAGTTGTTATCTGGAGTCTATTGTTTAGATTAAAGGTGCTTATTCAAAGAAGTCAAAAATAAAATGGCATTTAAACAATACACTGTTTTTGTACTGTTGTTTGATACATAATTAAAAGTAGCGATTAAAAGTATAATTGATTCAGGAAATGTTAATTTATCTAGGTATCTAAATTTAATAAGTAGTTGATCTTAAAAGAGATGTCATGCTTTGGGATAAGATTACAATGTTAATTTACTGTATACACACTTCAAAGAATTAAAAATTATCTTAATTTTGCTTTCAACAACTATTATTCAGTGCTAATGATTTAACCCTTTACCAAATGCCAAATTTTCGAATGTTCCAAATTGAAAGAATTTGCAGATGACATCTCAAAGTGTGATGGAATTGGAAAATAATCTTCTGATAGGGCAGAAAACATTGTGGGAAAGAGCTATTTCTCCTTTACCCCTTATGTTTTCCAGAGTCATCTGCAACAAAGTGGTTAAATTTCATTATTGTTTGGTAATTGTTTAAGAGATGCCATGCTTTCAGATTAGAATACAATGTTTATTCACTGTATACACACTCCAAAGAATTAAAACTGATTGTATTGTGCTTACAATGACTATTATTCAGTGTTTATCATTGAAATGTTCAGCAGCTGTTGAGCAGTTTTAATGAAATACAATTCTTAACATCTGTGTACAAGCAACTTTAAAATGGGGAGTGCAAACATAACAGTTGTTAGACTTAAATATGTTTATCCTAAAAAATGCTTTGTAACATGACATAAATTAGGTCACACCTTAATCCTGGATTATGTGCTGAGCCCTTTTAACAAAGAACATTACTACTGGTCTTTGAGAAACAATTCATAATAGTTTACTAAATTGAAAAAAACCCAAAACATCCACATTCAAGAATATGATTGTTGATTTGACTTTGATACCATTGTTTTCTCATGAATATTATTTCTTTTACCAAAATTGTGTTTTCAAATATTGTCTGCTTATTAAGTTTGTGAAGATATTTGTTTAAACATGAGGGAAAATACTTTCTTAATCGGTTTTCAAAACTTTCCAACTAAATATTGTCTTCTCAAATATATCAGTATATAACACTTGGAAGTCAAGAAAGTTTACTGCAGACCAACAAAACAAATGAAATATATTTTGAAGATGCTGCATAAAAACTTTATGACAATAGAAGAAATTGCTTGTCACAAGGTATTTCCCTGCAGGTGCATCAAAGTGTGATATAATGGAGTAAAGGGTTAAAATTAAAATTCTTAACACTTTACCAACTGCCAAATTTTCAACTGTCCCGATTTGAAAGGGTTTGCAGGCAACATTTCAAAATGTGATGAAATTGAAAAATAATCTTCTGATAGGGCAGAAAACAAAGTTTGAAAAAGAAAAACTGCTTGTCAAGAGCAATTTCTCCTTTTCCCACAATGTTTTCCAGAGTCGTCTGCAAAAAATTGGTCGAATGTTGTTATTATTTGGTGATGGGTTAATGTAGTACAAATGTGAATAAACCATAACATACTAGGAAAAGGGTTAAACAAATATGTTGTACCTCTTTGGAAACATTTACCTGTCCAAACCCAAATCCTAAATTAACAATTATGATGAATTATATAGACTGTGCAATTGTACAATCTCTACATAGATTTCTACCAGAGAAAAACATAGTTTTGAAAATATTATGTTAAAATGGAATACATAGTGTTGAGGGTTTTAAAGTGCATTCTTTTATTCAATTTTTGTCCATATAAACATCATATAATCCAATTTTAAAAGCAAACGTTTCAAATATAAGTTTTGCAAGCTGTTACTGAGACATGCATGGCTGCATTGAATTGTATTGATCTACACCACTCGGCAACTCTAAAATACTGTTTACATATAGCGTTATACTTCTCAGGTAATTCATGGGCCTCTATAGCTCAGTGGTAGAGCACTGGTCTTGTAAACCAGGGGTCGTGAGTTCAAACCTCACTGGAGGCAACTAGATTTTTTTACAAAAAAAAATCATCTGTAAACAAGCACCTTCACAAAGAAATCTGTAGCTCAGTGGTAGAGCAACGGTCTTGTGAATCAGGGGTTGTGAGGTTAAACCTCACTGGAGGCAATCAAATGTTTTGTCAAAAAAATATCACCTATAACAAGCACCTTTAACCCTTTCCCAAACAATAACCACATTTGACGACTTTGTTGCAGGCGACCTTAGAAAACATTGTGGGGAAAGGATTAATTGCTCATAATGAGCAATTTTTCCTTTTCCCACAAGGTTTTCTGCTCTATCTGAAGAATATTGATCAATTTCATCACATTTAAAATGTTGTCTGCAAACTCTTTCAATTTGGGACAGTCAAAAATTTGTTGTTTTGGAAAGGGTTAAACAAAGATATCTGTAGCTCAGTGGTAGAGCACCGGTCTTGTGAACCAGGGGTCGTGAGTTTAAACCTCACTGGAGGCAATCAAATGTTTTGACAACAAAAAGTAATCTGTGAACAAGCACCTTTCAACAAAGAAATTTAAGAAATATGTTAAATGATGGGTAATGTTTGAAAGCAGTTATAGCAGTCGTCTACATTATAATATAATTGTACATGTTCTAGAATGATTGACAATTAACATAAAATTACTTTGAATTCCCTTTTAAATAGTAGCTATAAAGGTAACATTTTCATTTGTTGCTTTTTAAAGAGTTTAGACGATAGAGTTTGGTTAGCATTAAAACGAGATCAGCCCAGTATGGAGGTGATTTTTCGTAAAATATTTGGGATCAATGAAACTGAAGAAATTCTCCTTTTTGAATATTTGCATTGTTGTTGTTGGATAAATGACGGAATTCTTATGTATGTATCACATGACTTTTCATACACGGTATCCGCCACTCATTTATCCAAGGGCTCATTGCAGTTTTAGACATAACTTGAGTGTAAACAATGAAGTAAAATTGTGTTCTACACAATTTGTGGAAAAAGCACTTTTAAACAAAAATTTGCTAATTATTTATGCAGGCGTTATATTGTCATGATGATGTGCTGTTTTACTATGTTTTAACATATTGTTTCATTATTTCAAACTCATTGTACCCGAGTATAGCAGTTTTTAGGGTGACATTCTGGATTTAATGTAACTTAAATATAGGATCAAAGTAGATGCTGTCCTACGAAACATTCCTCGCATATGGGAAGTTTTTATTGGTCCAAATGGAAATTAACAGCAGACAACATTTATAATGTATGAAAAATCATGTTTTCTTGATCATAATGTGTAATGAATTGTTGTCAGTAAAAGAAAAAATTGCTTGTTTTAAGCAATAACTCCTTTTGTTACAGTGGTTTAATGTCTTTCATATTCTACTTCAGTCTGTAGATGTTCCAAAATGTGGTATAATTGCATAAGGGAGGTACACTGTAACATGATTTTTATGGAAAATCACGTTTTTGATTTTTTTAACCAATTTTTAACCCTATGCTTAATAATATTATGGTAGCATTTTAAAGACACAAACCTGTCGATGCTTGTTTACTTAATTTTCCTTTTATCTCTTCAGATCCTGATCCAATATATCTCCCACCAGAATACAGCAGCAATGGAAACCCCTATAAGGTATGAGACCTTGATTAAATGTTTGATGTCCATCTTGTCCAACATTTCTGCAATTATTTTACAGTTTTACAATGATACACATGAATTGTTCATTCTTTGATTGGCATGAAACATCTGATAAGATTCCGATGTTTGCAACCTATATTTTCTGGCAATATGGAAAAGAAAGATTGAATAATTAGAACTACAGTTTCAAGCTCATAGACATATATTTATTTTATCTATTTTTGTGATGTCTCGTTTAAGTATGATGCCTTCATTTGTACGATATATCGTCTCATCTGAATATGGAAATACAGTCACATTTCATGCTTTATTTGATGGCCTGTAGTTATGGTGGATGACTTGTAACACAGGGGTCCTGGGTTAAAACCCCATTTATGCCACTGGTGAAGCAGAAGTACCCTTTGGCAAGTCTTTTCAGAGCCCCTGCTCAGTACTGGTGAAACAAGAAAAGTAGAAATGTTACTGAGGAATTTGTTTACATAGTGCTAAACCCCACATAATGATGATTTCAAAAGTCCTCAACACTTAATAAAAGCGCATTTTCACTATCTTAATTCATCTAAAGATTGCGCAACAAGCTAAATCTGAAACACAAATGTGCTACATCTTCATTACATGGTTATTAAAGGAGATAAGATGAATATCAATCAGAAACTTTTCTGTTACGTAATAGATCTATGATGTCTCTTTATTTAAAGAAGAGATTTTATTTCAAAAGATTAAAATTTTCAATTGGTGAAACAGTCCTGTCAAGAGGTGATAATGTTTTGCTTTGAAATTTGTTTTTCAGGATATAGGGATTAGAAAAAAGGTGATAAGACTTGCCAATGAATTGTAGAGTTTTACAGCTTGTATTCCAAGTTTCTTTCGGTTTTAGTTAAACCCTTTACCAAATTGCAAAATTTTTGACTGTCCTAAATTGAAAGACCTTGCAGTTGACATTTCAAAATGTGATGAAATTGGAAAGTAATTTTCTGATAGAGTAGTAAACATTGTGGGAAAAGGAGAAATTGCTCGTGACGAGCAATTTCCCCTTTTCCCACAGTGTTTTTCAGAGTCGTCTGCAACAAAGTGGTTTAATGATGCTATTGTTTGTTAATGGGTTAAACCCTTAGTAACCATACAATCCCATAGTTTTCCTTGGTCTGCTGCGGATTACCTCATCATTTATAGGGGGAAATTGAAGACAAACTTAGAAAAAATCCCTTCTCCTCCAATCCTATTTTTCCATTCTACCATTAGAATACCTTTCTGCCCTTTTTCATTACATTTATTTTGATTTCTGCCAACATTAATGACTTAAGAAGATAAACAAACTGGTGTTTGATAAATAATGATATAGAAAATTATGTGAAAGAAGTTTGAACTATGAGTTGTCTACCTAAGGATGAGATTACACATCCAAAGTGATAGAAACAGGATAGAACAAAAGAAAAGCATGCAAATAGTACATTTTTTAATATTGGGTAGAAACCATTATGACAAAACAAACAGATTTTTTATTAGGAGCAATTTATCCATTTGTCACAATGGTTTCTGAAGACTTCTTTAGTAGGTTTGGTAAAGTTCGACATTTTTTAGAAAGTTGTTAAAGTCATTGTGATATTGCATAGGTTAGTTTGCAAAATGCAACATATTTTTTGCAGGTGTTTTGCAAGTCAATTTGAGTGGCTACCCATAAGTTGTTAGATGAAATATATGGGCCACGTCACGGGAAAAGGGGCACTCGGACATAGCAAACAGTGTAGCCCCAGACCAGCCGCCACTACTGACGTGGCGGCTGGTCTGGGGCTACACTGTTTGAAATCTTAGAGAACATCAAGTTCTACCTTTAAATAAATACAAATGATAACTGTCGTGACTAGATGCTGGAATAATAGCGCTAAGAAAGAGCTGAGTCAGTGGTTTTTATTTATGTCCGAGTGCCCCTTTTCGCTTGACGTGGCCCATATGGTCCAAAGTGTTCTCAAAAAGAATTGGTTGGACAGGCGAAAACAAAATCTGAACCGGCCACTTGGAGGGGGGTGAATGTGGGTTCTTAACATACCTTCAAATTTGAAACGGCCAAAACACAATTTGATTTTTGTCTGTGGCCTGTTCTTATCGAGAACATTAGGTCCAATTAATGCAACTTACTACAGTAAGTGCTTCGTTTAACATAAAGCACTTACTAAAGTATTGCATTGAACTCTCAAAATTACTTGGAAGGTATCCATGGCCTAATGATTTAAGAGTACTGCACAGTTGTAATTGCAAGTGGTACTCATTTAAAGTTGCCTGAAAGATTGTAAAATGGTTCTACTCACCTTTACCTGGCCATATGGCAGCTAGAATAACTATGGGGTCTTCCTCCATTTATGCTGAACATGTCATTGTGATATTTTTGAAAGACAATTGATGTAATATAATCAAATCTCAATGTAACACTTTTACTGGCTAATGTTTGGCTATAAGTCAACCAGCTGTTATAGTGCCAGTCACAAATCTTGTAAGAGTTGGTGCTGATAAGTCACTGGTAAACATGGTGTTATTTGCTGTTTTCAAGCTATTGATTGTTAATGATGAAGTTAGACTAAGCACTTATAATGCTGGGTAACTTTCTAAAAGTAGATTTTTGTGTCATCTGCTTTTCAAAAGCTTAAATATGTGCTTAATTTTGTTCAGGAAAGATACTCAAAGTAGCAAACAGGTCATATCACAGGCCAGCCACCAATTTACTTGGTGGCTGGCCTGGATCTTACATGTTTGCATAAGCATGAACATGGTTCCAGAACTTTAAGGGTTAGATAGGTTGGCTTCTTCTTAGCTTACTATTATCAAAGAGAAAGTGTGTGTTGTTGTTGATAGATTATTGATAAATTTCATTATGAATTTTCTGATCAAAGTAATTTGATTGCCTCCCATTAAACTGCTTATAAAAACAATCCTATCCATTGGTCCAAAATTGACAATTAAAGAGGATGGAAATAACAGTTGATATTTGTTATGAATAAGAAACCATTGTGACAGAAAAATGTGTGTCTCAACCAATTTCTGATTTAGTTACATTAAGTATCAATTGGATGTTATGTCAAGTTTCAATATTTTTCATATTGCTTCAACTTACAATTGCTGATTTGTGCTTTTTAGTTTGCTATGTCGGTAAGTTACATAACAATTAGCCTAGAATAAGTAAAATACAATCATGTAGTTTTCTTTTTGATTAATTTATTCAATCTTAACTGATACCTATCTCTCACATTCTGTATAATGTACAACCTGGGACAATAAAGCATGTTGAATAATTTATCATACTGTTCATGTTTGCTAAATTGAAATCATGTGCAGTTATAATGTATCTGAACATTTATAATTCAAAAACATGTTTAAACTAGATTCACGATCTTATTCATGAATTTCATCAACTCTATGACCATTCATGAACAAAAAACTTGTTTATAAAATACAAAAACAGATTCATGAAAACATTTATGAACCTGTTGTTGATGTTCATGAAAATTTCCCGAAATTAATGAACAAGTTTACAAAGGCTTTGTGGTCATGAACGGTCATTTATTGTTTATAAATGTGTATGGAGTTCATGAAAAGGTTCTTAAATCTTTCGCAGGGGGGTACATAAACTTATTATACACTACCGGTAGTTATATATTCTAGCCATGAACACAATGCTATCAAATTATTAATGAACTGTTGATGTTTTCTAAATTGAAAGTATGTGCAGTTGATGGATATTGGAAAACAATCAGATACATGGATATATAAAATGCATATCAATTATACACTATTTTAAGCCATTTGTTGTTATTTGGCATTGTAAAACTCATGCCATTGCCACAAGCTTTTTTAGTCATAGAGCAATATTTAAACAGATAATCATTTCAAGCATGCTAATAGTTTAAATGGCATGCATTGCTACACAGAGCTGCAGATGATGGTTGGTTACGATTTGCTTTATAATTTATTTTATCTTGAATCCATATGTTGTAAGTGCTTATTAGAATCATTCCATCAAGAGATTTTCAAAATTACGCATAAAAAAAAGATTTTTCTATTTCTGTATTGAAATAATGCATGGCAAATACTTGATTATAGTGCTTTCTACCTGGACCTTGTAGGTAACAGTTATGCAGTGGTAGGGTGTCGGCCTCCTGTATCAAGGGTCCTTGGTTTGATCCCAATAGTGGAGAGATAAAATTGCTGGGACATGCCCACAAATCAGTGCAAGTAGTGGTTTTGTATCCAGGAAGAAGTCATCCTGAGTAGCAAGATTCTGTCACGATCATCGTAAAACAAAAAAAAGTTTTAAACTATCCGGATCTCTGTTCAGTGACTGTAACTCTTTTGCTATCAATTTTCTCGGAAGACAAACTTTTAAATGCCAATTAAATTCCTGGAAATCACAGAAAAAGGCTGCATGTATCTGTTTAAAGTATCATAAATTAAGTAGAAACTTTAACAAAGATTGCACATAAACTGTTTTGTGTAATAACTTACTTAACAATTCACAGTCTGATCATATGATCTTGACCATTGATGACATCGACCATGGAGTTATGTCGCAAAATACGGTAACAAACAATGCAGAACCTAATCGCATGTTTCAGTTGTTGATCGGAGATATCTGGTACTCCATAGCAAGTCGCTGATCAGTGATGTTGACAGCGAAAGAGTTATTGAGAAATCGCTTAATAAATTACTCTCCAAATTATTTGCAATATGTCATATGCATAAATTACTCTCATAATTTCAACACTGAGACTTTTTGAAAATACTTTTATGAAAGTGACAGGTATCCGTCTCAGTTTCTTCCTGCTGAGAAAGTTTCACATTTATGAAGCAATTTGCATCAAAACCTCGATGTGTTGGCATTCACATTATTATATTTGACCTACACATCACCCAGAATGACATGGCTTGAATTGTTTTTGTTGAATTGTAAAAATGATGTGATATTACAACAAATGAAAGAAAATGGAGCCCATAAGCGCCATTGTAGATAATTAGATTTGGTGGTGGATGGACAGTTTCTTTTTACATTGTAGTTTTCGGACAAATGTTATTATGCATTTCTTTCCTGCAAATGTCAGCTGACCACATTAAAGTGCTAAATTCTATTGAAATTATGCTTAATCCTGAATAGTTATTTGCCTTATTATGCCTCAAGGAACAATCAACACATATTTATTGGTATATGGAATATTTCTGTACAGATATTACTCTAAAAGAAGCATCTTTATTTGCAATACTTGCAGGTCAAAGTCTTGAATCAAACTGAGTTAAACCATTAATCATTGCATGTAATGAAAGGTTTTCTAAACTTGTTACAAGGTACAGCAACATTATTGTCAAAGAGATGTTTGTTCATTTTGATCAAGATTCTTTCAGTTATTTGAATGATGAGTCATTGTTTCTATGGATAGATTATGTATTTTTCATATTTTTTGGGGGAAAATGTGGTTTGATGTCTGCTTTTATTTACTTGTAGTAATAAAATGCTTATTTTCAATTTTTCATAATAATTGTAACAATGCCGCTATAAGGTTAATTTACTAACTTTTGATAGCTCATATATATTAAGCTTCAAGCCTTCAACTGCTTTAGCTGGTGGCTTCCATATACATGTATAATGATAGCATAACCATGCTAACATATTGCTTCCTGTAAATTTTTCTTATTCATATACAGTGAACCCTCGTTTATCCGGACCCCGATTATCCGGATGTCTCGCAATCCGAACAAAATTGTAAGGGAACGGAATTATTGGACAAGTTTATTGCAGACGACTTTTGAAAACATTGTGGGTAAAGGAGAAATTGCTCGTGACGAGCAATTTCTCCTTTTCCCACAATGTTTTCTGCCATATCAGAAGATTATCTTTGAATTTCATCACGTTTTGATGTCTTCTGCAAACTCTTTCAATTTGGGACGGTCGACAATTTGGCGTTTGCTAAAGGGTTATAACTATACACCGCTCATACAGACCGTTTATGTCTTAATGTGAATAAGAACATGCTCTGCTTCATTAGTCCGGATTATTCGGTAAACCGGACATTTTGCTGGGAACGGACGTGTCCGGATAAACGAGGGTTCACTGTAACACAATAATTTCATTATTTACAGGGAAAATAGCTTTGCCTAACATCTGCTAAACCTATAAGCATCTTTAAATACAACTGCATTCAATTCATGTCTTTTGCAGTCGTGAAAAGGTAGAAAACCATTAAACTGCATAGTAAAAACTTGAAAGTAACAAAGACTTTTGGTAGATAGGGCATATCATACATCTTTTGGGTTATGTTTGTTTGTATGTTTTAAGATATAGTGAAGCAATTAATGCAACTGAAATATTTTTGTTTCGTTTGACACTTTTGACTTTTTTGAATGAAAGATGTGAAACTTTTGTCACTTTGGGCACGAAAATGATCTTCTGTTGCAATGTTTTCAAATATTCTTTAGTTCAAAAGATAAGAAGTAGACGTTGACCCTGGTAAGAAATAACAGTTAATCTTGACATGAAATAACAATAGCAATGACGTGAATAGGGTAACTATACAGATAGCGTAATTATATTGGCATTTGGTTCTATAATTGGACAAAAACATTACACTTTGTGACTCTAACCCTGTTCATAATACAAACAACTTTAAAAAATCTACAAAACTTACTATTTTTGAAAATACCACAAGCAAATTAAATCATTTTCATGTCATCCACCATGAAAGCAATTTTCCAAGGTTTTTAATTGATTGTCTCCACTTGGTCATGGGTATTTATATCATTTTTGTAGTTTACATCTTGTATTTTTACATTTTGTCAATTATAACACATTACCAAATAATAATGACTTTTAACCAATTATTTGCAGACAACTCTTGAAAACATTGTGGGAAAAAGAGAAATTGCTCATAATGAGCAATTCCTCCTTTCCCCACAATGTTTTCTGCCCTATCAGAAGATGATTTTCCAACTTAATCATATTTTGAAATGTCGTCGTTCAATTTGGGACAGTCGAAAATTTGGCGTTTGGTAAAGGGTTAAGCTATGATCTGGAGAGGGGCAAAGGCCCCCGTTTTGTGCACCAATAAAAGTCATTCCTTCCGCTCTTTTACCACACACAAAAAAAGTGTACCATTTATTATGGTCCAATAAAAAAAGTTCTGACCATTAGAAGGTGTTATATAATCATACCCCTTTGAAAGATTCATGAATTGTATTAATGTACTTCATGAACATGCACTTCATGAACATACATGAACGAAAATTGGCCATTATTGAGCACAAAGTTCTTTTTTGAATAATGTTATAGAATTTTCAAGAACATGTTCATGGACATGAATAAGTCAATGAATATGTTTATGATAATAGTGTTGATGTTCATGATTATGTTCATTAAGTTCATCAATAATATTCAAAAACAAGTTTGTGTTCATGGACTGTCATTTTTTCGTTCATGTTTGTTCATGAAGGTCATGAAAGTAGTTCTTGAATACTTTGCAGGGGTATGCTCTGATTGGATAGAAAATGTTTCAAAGTAGAAACAATTTCACAGCTAGTTTGATAGACCTTTGGTGCAGAACTGAGATCCAGGAGTTAATTAATCTTGTTCACGAAAACAAATTATGTTTCATGATTTGGTAGTGGGTTCCAATTTAGCCCTTAGCTGGCTATTTTTCAAAAAATAGATTTTTGTATCATCTGCTTTCCAAAACCTTAAGTATCTGCTTAATTTTGATGAGGAAAATACTTAGTGTAGCAAACCTGTTTGGTAATCTGAGCATCTTTTCTCATTAAAATTAAGCAGATATGTAAGGTTTTGGAAAGCAGACGACACAAAAGTCTATATTTAGAAAATTACCCAGCATTCTAAGGGTTAACACCGGCCATTGCTGTGAGAAGATTTATGAAGAGAAGTCAGTGAGAGGTTAATTTGGCGTTGTATTCAAAAAGTCTTAAAAGGGCATATACTATTTCTATCCAAGTAATTATCTATAGGTAATAATGACCCTTTGTATTTTACAATTTTGTGTCAAAGAATAAAGGTCTCTTTAGTATCAAGTGGATAATGTAGTAGAGGTAAATCTTAGCTTTTTCAAAGTTTAAAGATTTTTCTTTTTCAGGTGTCATTAGCACAAGCAACTTATTGCCATTCATAAAGCTTATTGTTATCTATTTCGGCTCAAATATATGTATATGCTTTGTTTAAATTAAAAATATTAACGAATTTCAGCTTGCCACGGAAAATAATAATACTGTTTTCACCAATTAAATTTCAGGCACATCTCTTTTCTCTGGGAATGACCCTTTTGTATGCGGCTGAATATAACGTAGACCACTCCAAAGAGAAGATCACACCGGAGTTACATGACCTTTTGGGTCGTATGACAGCAGACAGCACAACGCTCAGACCGGACCTGGAATCAACGATTATTCTCTGCGAGGAACAACTGTGTGGTCAGTCTTCACAGGAGGTTTGCTGCGGTATTGCGGCAGTTGCGGGGTTCGGACTTCCTCAAGAAGGTACCATCATTTTAGCCTTATTTTGTGATGATCAATAAGTTTGTTGTGTGAAGTGATTGTGTGCTGTGATTCACGACTTATCTTTATCTTTGTATATTTCTTGTAATACTATCAACCACTGTAACAAAGGGGGTAATTGCTTGTGATGCACATTATCTTCTTTTATCACAATTCTTTTACTGAAATAGAGCAAAGGAAATGTATGTTCTCATAGTTGCTATAGTCTTGCATTGAGCCCTCAATATGCATTCTCTTTTCTTTCAACACGGCATGATATTAATCTTTCAGACTCTTACAATATCTTTTGATTTTCTCTTAAATCTTCCTCTACTAAATGATCTGTGTACTTTTTTGTGTGTGTTGCAGATAACTTTTTAGATGATCATAGGAAAGTGGACATGCCTTCAATAAGCATGCAATTTCTTTAATATTTTTCTTAGCTTAAAGAGGAATTATTATAAGCATACACTGATGCTTATGACCATGCTACATTTTGATCTGAAACTCTTTGAATTCCAATCTTAACAAAATCTAGCTGTTACATCGAGTTTTGCATTAGACATCCTAAATAGTTTGTTGTTTTTGATCGCAGAAAGCATTCATTTCATGCACTGCATAAGGCTCTAACAGTCACACACAGAGAGACAACGCAGCATCCAGCCTCTATGAACCAGTATGAGGCTTCAGCCAACTAGATCCGTCAAGAAAATTTATCCTGAGATTGATTTATAATGTTTAATTTTAACTCTGAAATATTGTTCTAAAAGTAGCAGTCTAACTGTTACTCTGTGATTGATTTGTTTAATTTGGTTTTGTATAATAGAGTGTGAAAATAAAATTGTAATCACTAAGTTCTGAAGTGATATGATATCACAGGACATTGTTTGCCTCTTACCACTTTAAACAATGGCAAATCAGCTTTCAAGCAGACAATGTGAGAAACATTGTGACAAAAGGAATAGCATAGTTAACCCTTTCCCAAACAATAACCACATTTGTTTACTTTGTTGCAGAAGCCTTTAGAAAAGATTGTGGGAAAAGGAGAAATTGCTCGTAACGAGCAATTTCTCCTTTTCCCACAATGTTTTCTGCTATATCTGAAGAATACTTTTCAATTTCATCACAATTTGAATTGTCATCTGCAAACTCTTTCAATTTGGGACAGTCCAAAATATGTTGTTTGGGAAAGGGTTAACCTGACCTCTTTACTGCATACAGGTGTCTCTATGTGCCATTTCTACAATGTATATAAAACACCATTTAGAATAATATGTGACTCATGGAGAATTCTTTGAATCATGGCTTAGTGCATTACACTTGAATGCTCATTTTAGCTTAATCTCAAGAAATCAAATGATTGTTGATTCAATGAATTGAATGACCTCTTTTGATTTTGGTGTCATTATTTCCATCCTAAAATAGCATAACATGCCTTTTTAATTGAGCATAGATTATGATTATCTGATGTGGACTTTTCTTCATGTTTCTGTCGAGTTTTATATTTATGTTAACCCATTTATCATATCAATGATTGAAATCCTTGAATAGATTTTTGCTGCTGATTATTTGAGCAATTATTTTTTCCCCACAATTATTTTAAACATATGCATCAAACATTTAAAAAAAAAAGATACTTATTTGGTAAAGGATTACTAAATGACGTACAGATCATTGATCTAATGAAAGACTTAGTGCAGAAATTTAAACCTTTCAATGCTTTTGAATGTTATCTGTTTCTTTTTTTAGTTTGCCTTTTAAATCTTTCCAAATGAGGAGTTGTCTTCTGTCCCTAATTAATTTATTATGTTTGGATCTATTTTTGGAAATGTCAGTTAATTTAATAACAGACACTTAATAAGAGTTTGAGTACTGTCTAAGAGTGTCTTAAAATGAAAAGAAATTAGATTACTGTTTTACAATTAATATCTTAGTAGCACCTTACAACACCTCAGTTTGCCTGACTGCTGCAGAAGACTTCAGAAACAACAGAGACAAAAGGATAGATTGCTTATTTAGAACTACTTATATTTATTTCACAATGGTTTCTACACAATCACATGGGTCAATTTATCAGTAGGTTTTCATGCTATTTGTGGTCATGTGCTGTTTATATGTACTTGGACCAACCACAATTTTCATATCAGGATTTTGTTGATTACATTTGATGCAGATATATTATGAGTTATTGAATTATAAATCACAATCTTTTGGAAAAATTACGGATTTCAGATAAAGATAAAAGTCTGTTATGAACAGGTGATATCCATATAATAGTTTTATGAAATTCTCTCCAAATGTAAAAATATTGACAATTGCAGAAACTCAATTATTGTCTATTAATTCCATTATTGTAGAAACTCAATTATTGTAGAAACTCGTAGAATCATAAATGTTAACCTTCTACCAAACAATAACGCTATTTGACCAGTTTGTTGCAGACGACTCTGGAAACATTGTGAAAAAAGGATAAATTGCTCTGAACGAGCAATTTTTCCTTTTTCCACAATGTTACCTGCCCTTTCAGAAGATTGTTTTTTAATTTTATCTCATTTTGAAATGTCGTCTAGAAACTCTTTCAATTTGGGACAGTTGAAAATTTGGCGTTTGGTAAAGGGTTAAGGTCAATGGTCCAGAGGTAGAACTCCTTGAAAGACAAAAGTCACAGTCAAATTCTCTGATTTAAACTGTTTTCGAAAGTTTTTTAAAGAAATAAATCATACACCCTACTTGATTAGTGTTTAACCTACATTTTCATCCAATGAGAATGCGTCAATTTGAATTTTTTTGTTGGTTTATTTTCCATAAACTACTATTCAAGTGTTCTATCTGGGCTCTATGAGACTATTACTCTGGTATCACGCATGCCCATAAATAGGTAGTTTTAGGCTCCACCTCCAAATCAATGATACGTGTAAGGCTAGCCTACGTTAGCGATGGAAAGATCGCTGTGATGTCACGGGGAAGAATAAAGGGTTATTTGAACTCCTTATGACATGTGAACTGTTAAAACAATGTGATAAAAGGAGATCCGGTTTGTCGCGGAAAGTTTCCCCTTTTGTCACAATGCTTTAAAAACCTTTATGACATAGAAATAGATAAATAGGAATTACAATTAACTGGGTTATAGGGTTTAATCCTTTATCCTAACATTTTTGTAAAAAAAAGAAACTGAACTTTATTAACCTTTTACCCCATTATGAATAATGTGAAAGGTACCAATTGAAAGCATCATCAGACATCACATATATACATCATGAAAAATCACAGTTTCTCTTTGAAATTGAGAAGAAAATATTGTGACAAAAGGAAAAATTGCTCGTTACAAGCAATTTCTTCTTTTGTCACAAGGGTTTCTCCAGTTTTCTGTTGTAGGTGCCAAACAAATTATGGAGTAACGGGTTAAACTCAAAACTAGTCTAAATCACTGATAAACAAAACATCATTGGGTAGTGCAGTTTTCTTCTTCCAAATATGGTACGGCAGATTGTTGGAATGCAATTGACAGCCGTGGAAGGCATGGTTTATTTTGAATTTCAAAATACTGACCAGCATTTTTATGCTATTCACTGATCATACCCGGAGAGGCGTGGTTTACCAGTGCAAGATAGAGCGCTCTATGGAAATGTAGGTTAAACACTAAGTTATTTAGAGTCTAGATAGTGAAATTTAAATTATATAGAAAACCCGTCAGTCGCTATCGCTCCTTCCTTGGGGTTTCTATATCGTTTAAATTTCACTATCTAGCCTCTAACTTATACTTAAAGTTTCGTTTGTGGAACTAACTTTTGGACGGGATGTGTTTTTCCAGATTATATTACAGTAGAGTCAATGTACTGGAAGGGTACAAATCTCTCCAATTTTTACGACGTTTCCTCGAGTAGCGATGAGAATCCTAGTGAAGCCACAAGTATGATGCACCCTCATGTATATATATCAAACTAATCCAGATCGGTGGTGTTCTACTAACATGTGTCTTTTATTTCAGTGAATGTTTAACAATGAATTATTTATAATTGTTTATATAACTTACCTTTGTTGTCTTAACTTGTTTAGCAAAACATATATATACAGATAGCAGAAATAAACCAAAGGTTGAACAAACTTTTGAACAGCACTTTGGAACTCAAAATGTCAATTGTTTTTGTCTTCTGGAATCATTATCAGAAAAATGAGAAATTGATAAAAAGGTTATCTTTGTTTTTTAACCCATTACCAAACAATAGTGACAATCAACCACTCAGTTGCAGATGACTCTGGTAAACATTGTGGGAAAGGGAGAAATTGCTCTGAAGGAGCATTCTTTTCTTTTCACACAATGTTTTCTGCCCTATCAGAAGATTATTTTTCAATTTCATCATATTTAGAAATGTCGTCGGCAAACTCTTTCACTTTGGGACAGTCGAAAATTTGGCATTTGGTAAAGGGTTAAATACATGTTTGGGAACCACCCTTATGGCCTAGTGGTTAGAGTACAGAACTTGAAATCATATGGCCCCTCTTAATGTGAGTTCAAACTCTGTGACAGCATTTGAACTTCCATGAGAGGCAGTCTCCATACTTATACTTATGGAATGCTGTCATGGTTCTACCTGACTTGATCAGCCCTTATAGGCGGTTGAGTATGGTGTCTTCCTCCATCAATTAAGAGTTGGGCATCACAACATAAGTGAAACAATGAATGACAACATTTCAAAATGTGATTAAATTGAAAAATTATCGTCTGATAGGGCAGAAAACATTGTGGGAAAAGGAGTAATTGTTCATTAAGATCAATTTCTCCTCTTCCCACAATGTTGTCCAGAATTGTCTGCAACAAACTATAAATGTCGTTATTGTTTGGTAATTGGATATGCTATTATTGATGCTTGAAATTATTATTTTATAATCTTTTAGGCATATGCTTTAAGCGGTGCTTATTTAGGTTGTGATAATGAATCAATTAAATCAATTCCCATATATTGTGTATAATTCTTTGAGATGCTGATGTTAATTTCTTGAAAAACTATAATACAAATAAACAATGTCATAGTTTTTGGCTAATGTAAAGGGACTCAAGCTGAGATTTATGCTCTTGGAGTAATTAACGTTAAAAATTTGATATTGATAATCTTTGTCACTATTCCAAAGACCATTTCGAAATTCTTTACTTCTAAATTGATGAATTCCCATGATTTTTTAAAAAAATTTGTGTCTGTTTACCCTTCTATGGGAAAGCCGTTTGATAAATAGACAAAGGAATTCTTTCTCACGTACCTTTCTAGTGTCACATGACAAAAGTGGTTTAACATTCTGAAATAGTTCCACATGGCAATGGTAACTAAAATTACCACTTCTCATTATTTAGAAGTATAGATTGTTGTTTAACTGTATAAACACTTTGCAATATCAGCTGTAAGAATGTTCTGTAAACGTTATATAAACAATCTAAACAATTATAAATGGTAATGGAAATCAATCAATAATCTAGTCTCATGTTTTACAAATCTATGTTGTCATTTTGTTGATAGAAGACAAATATATTTTGAAAAGTTAAAATTCCAATCTGTGAGATAGTCCTTTTAACCCATTACCAAACAATAACGACATTTGACCAGTTTGTTGCAGATGACTCTGAAAACATTGTGGAAAGAGGGGAAATTGCTCGAAATGAGCAATTTCTCCTTTTCCCACAATGTTTTCTGTCTTATCAGAAGATTATATTTCATCACATTTTAAAATGTCGTCTGCAAACTCTTTCAATTTGGAACTGCCGAACATTTTGCACTTGGTACAGGGTTAAAAATTCTCAGACATCCATTGATGTGCATAAATTATTTGATCAAAGTTCAGACACTTATTAAGATACAGATATAGGTAACAAAAACTCTTAATCTTTAACAATTTGTTCAGAGCTGTATTATTTATCATGGAAAGTGGCCAAGTTTACCCAATTATTTTGGCTGTCTTTATTATTTTTGCCCTTTACTACAGAATTTGTCTAGGGATCAGAGCAATACTTTGATAATTGCTTCACAAACATGAAGCATTTGATACAATCTTGCGTTGAAACCACATTTTGTTGTTTGCAAACAAACACATCATTTAGAAGAGTCTACGGTTTTACAAGTGATTGAAAATACAATCAAGCCTTTAAATTGCCTTTTTATGACTCGAGTGATCAGTGCAAGACAAATGTGAAGCACATACTATATACAATATAATAGTTATGCACCTGGATATATACGCTTTGCATAACATAATGTATCAGTTGATAAATGCAACAATTGTGATTAAAGAAATATGACCTTGAATGAGCAATTTCTCCTTCAGTCATGATGGTTTTTGAAAAATATGACATAGAAAATGATACATTATTAACTTTTTAATTGCAATCTACAATATGTTGATATAATTAAGTGTAGTCCCAAATGCTGTGTAAGGGAATTGGTTATAGGATGCAAAATATTGACCCACCTGTGTTGGTAAAAGATATTAAATTGAAAAGTAAGAGTCTAGGATAAAAGGATTATTTTCACAACTATTTTTCTTTCTGTGACCTCATTACAGACTCAAGTTTATGAGATTATTCTAAATTACTTTCCCTTGTTTTTGAATTATTTGAAGCAGATGACCATTTAATGTGAGTGCAACATCAATTTATGATATTGGAAAGATTTTGAATTGACTAAAGGGAAATTTGCTTAAAATGCTCAAATTCTCCTTTTGTCACAAATTTCTTTTCCGCCATAGAAGTGTTATAGTTGTCTGTACATATTATTGGAAAGGCTAATAAATACTTCTCAAAGCTATCAAGTTCAAGCAAAGATCAATTGTGAAATGTGAGACCACTCTTTAATGATGTGTTTGTTACGTCTTCCTTTTGTTTGCACTTTATATTTATTGCATGCTTTGCATGAGGGAAAAGAAAAAGAAAGATTAACATTTATATGATATTAATATGTTGTGGGACATTTATGTTTTAAAGAGTATATAATGATTAACATTTGTGAAGGAATGTAATTGTATGTAGTTGTATATTTAACTATGTTTACAGGTATGGATAATTTTTACGATTTTCTAGTGTTGTTAAACAAAAAGATTATCTTCCATATAATTTTGACATTGATAAAGGTTCACATTTATCTTGGTTCGCAAAATTGTACAATGTTTATGAATACTTGTTTGATTATCACTATATAATAGAGATTGTTAAAAGCACGCAAGAAAATATTGAAAGTTTTTCCAATACCCCTGATGAAAAACTTAAGTCTCTCACAGTAAAATGAAATATTTCATTTATTCAATGCTTAGATGTAACATATTTAATTACGATTTATATTGTTGATCTTGTTTTAAGTATGCCTTTATTGCACTGTTTAAGAGTGGTTGCGTATTGACTGTATTGTTGATAAAATGGGCAGTTGAGTTGTGCAACATAATGTTCTTGTTGATGGTACAATTAGTAGCCATGAGTTATTGGGGTAAATTTATGTTTTTAAGATTTGCATCAAACAATGTAGAACTTTTTTTTTCTAATTATTTGAGATACCCTTAGATCTTTTTAGTAACTATTAGTCATAGATAACTTATATATTTTACCATTTAACACATAATTATGATGAACATGATAATCATTAAGAAAAGACAATTTACACAAAGAAGTACTGATCCTTGTTCAAATTTGGTTGTTATAATCTCCTTTTATTATTGCAGACCACTTTGACGAGAATGTTGTGTCAGGGAGTTATGCTACGGAAGTGGATGAGTTTTCTCAGCTAGAATCCTACGCCAACTCAGACCTTGGTGACACCACATGTTGTGATGATATTCCTGATATCACCGAGGACATATCTCAGGCTGAATCCTTGCCATGGTCTGACGAGGGAAGTGTTCTCGTAACAGGGACGTTTGAGTCTCCGAATGATTCCATAGTTACAAATGAGGACTCGACTATGGAAAAACGGAGACATAGAAAGGTATCACCCCAAACAGGTACAAGCAGTTGGGGACTTAACGAGGGAACACTGAAACAAAAGGATGGTAATAATGAAGGTAATGAAGCAAAGAAACCTAAACCTGCTCTTCCAAAAAAGCCAGACAGCATTCCCAACTTAGGAAATAGTAAAGTGTCTGTGAGTGAATTGCCTAAAGGTGCTGTTAGTGATCTAATAGTGTCGGAGTTATTGAGTGAGAGTGACACTGATCAAAGTAGAGTGGATTCTGACAAGAATGTCAGTGAAACCAAAACATCATTGACATCTGGCTCTACTTCAAAATCAAACATGAGTGACAAGACTGAATCTAGAACAAAGACCAAAGAGAGAAATGGATCTAGTTCATCTGGCAAGGATGTTACAGTAGATAAGAATCAAAATGTACCAAAAAGTGTTAAATCAGACATGGATGTAAAAGGACAGACTGAATCCATGCAGAAGCCGTCCAAAAGTAACGGTATTGAAGAGAAGAAAGCAACAGATACATCCAAACCATGTGCAGATACAACGGCATTAAAAAATAAAAGGAATAAAAGAAAACAAGTAAGTTTAGTGCTTTCGAAGTGATGGATAGATTTTGATCAATTTGAATATTACTCAGGACTTAGTGGGCAATGTATTTGTATGAAATACCTGAGCACAAAGTGAGCTTTAAGCACATGTCTCTTGTGAGGTACATCATTCTTCTGGCAACCAGTCTGTCTATCTGTCAGGGTTGTCATTTATATTTTTGAGTAAGAGGCCAACTTTCGATTTAAGGAGGCAAATGAAACAAAGAAAAATTAGATGTAGTAACTACTACTTATTTTTATTTTTTTTCTTGTTATTTGAGTTGACCAAAATTCATTTGAAGCAGTCAAATTGGCCGGACCGGCTCTTAACGACAACCCGGAATTCTGTAGTTAAGTTTTCTTTCAAACATGGGTCCTGCCGGCCTGGTGCTTAAGATTGCAGTCTTAGAACTCAGGGTTCCAGGTTTAAGCCCCAACAATAACTCTGGTTTTGTGGGAGTGTCTTTTGATAAAAATTTTCAGAGCCCTTATTATTAAAGATTTTATTAAAATTTCTTTTGTCAAGCTAAATGGAAACAGTTAACTTGATATCAACCTCACCTGCATTTGTATTTGTGCAATAGAAAATAACTTTTAGGCCCATGGGGCCAGATGTACTGAAGTGTGTTATGATAATCACTTGGCTTGATTTCTACAGATGGGACTAGGATAAACGATTTATCTATTACCTACATACTTACTCCACTGCACTGAAGCCTGATACTATATTCTTTTAATCTGACACTGCTTGCTTTAGAGCTTTCATAGAAGTATCATTAAAAGGGTCACATCCAAGAGCCTTAAAATTTGTCCGCCAATAGAGTTACTAGTTTTGAATCGATTTTGATATTCATGAGGAAACTTTAAAAGTCATATTGTCTGAAACTGTAAGGCCAAGTAACTGTAAATGTTAATTGCTTCTGAGAAAAGACATTTTAGATTGTTAAACGGTTGATTTTACGTAACCCTTATAGTGCTCACAGGAACCAACTACGTGCTTATATATATATATGCAAGCAGGTTGGATACAGGCCAACCACCAAGTGAATTGGCAGCTGGCCTATAATCCAACCTGTACATTACCCTGAATATCTTTCCTCAATAAAATTAAAAAGACATTTAAGGTTTTGGAAAGCAGACGACACAAATCGACACCAAATTCCCCAGCATTCTAAGGGTTAATTAAGGTGATGATGAAAGTGAATCTATTACAGGGTCTGACAGTCACTGATATCCTCGATTCTCTAGATCGAAATCTCACAGAAGAAGAAATGTGGGCTCTTTGCAAGGAAGGCACTGCTGCTCTTCAGAGAAAGAAGAAACATCTTCGTAAGAAACTACCATTATCTATATTTGAGGTCAAGATAGTTGTGTTGGCAATCAAGGTATTTTACATGCTGGTATTCTGAAAAACTGTGGGAAATAAATCACTAAAAAGCAGCATTTGAGAAAAAAAAACGTGAGAATGTTTTCAAAGAAAATCAAAGGTTTAGCCATCCATTAACAGTTTATCTATTTTGTACTTATATACTCATGTTGTTAATTCAAAATTTCTTACAACGGGAATAGAGTTTATCCATAGCTTCATAATACCTATCTTGCCAACAACTTTAAGATATTACTTTAGAAATCACTGTGACAAAAGAAAAATAATTTCTCCTTTGGCCACAATTATTTCTGACACATATTACAAAGGAAATATTATCTTCCAAACTTTCTTGATGCCGTCTGTTATGGGTTTCAATTTGTGATTATGTAGACATTTTCAAACAAAGATTGAAATCGTACTACTTCAAGAACTATCTTCTGCTATTTTAACTGTGGGTAATTGATAAACTTTTATACTCAGAAGAGAATTTTTGTGTAGTTACATGTTTTTAATCTTTTATTTATTCATTGTACAGCGCAATTGAATATTGTATTTAATCAAATTATCAAGTTTCAATTTGGACCAGTTACTAAATCAAATGTTGAGGGATGGGTTAAGAAACTAAGATGATGGATAATTTAACCATTACAATGTATTTTCTATTACAGCTGCATACCTGTCCCCAGATACCTTGCTGATCAGAGAGTCAGGCAATGTGTCCTTCAAAGCTATTCCAGAAGAAAAACCTCTTGAAGTGATTTTCATGGCTCCAGAATTACAGTCTAAGGGTGAACTGTCAGAAAAGGTATGACATGAATTTAGGCTAATCTTCATATAGTTAAAAAATCATTCTAGAAGACTGCAACTAAACCTAAACTTAGAAAGTATGGTGAAATCATGTTTTATCTTTTATTGAACTATGTATTTTTGCATTTTTAACACTTTTCTAAAAAGAGACATTTGTCTCGTCTGCTTCCCAAAACCTTAAATATCTGCTTAATCTTATTGAGGAAATATACTCAGAGTAGCACAAAGGTTAGATCACAGGCCAGCCGCCAATTTACTTGGCGGCTAGCCTGATCTTAACCGTTTGCTTAAGCATGAAGTCGGTTCCAGCATTATAAGGGTTAAAATTCACTAAACCATATGTTTTTGATGAATTGTTTATTAGAATTCTCTTACAAAGGTAGTGATTTCATGCACTATTTATTGAGAATATTCATACACCTTCTAATGAAAGAATACATTTTAGCTTAACTATCTCATCAAAATCATATTTTATGTTAATACATTGTCTTCAAAATTTTCCTTCGTGAGTTTCTATAGTCATACATAGGCTAACATTTTCAGCTGCTTGTATATTCTTTAAGTTGTAGATCTCTGATTAAGCTTCTTTAATTATGTATGCATCTATATTTTTAATTAGCCTAAACTTAAGAGGTTTAAAAGCAAGAACATTGATGATGCAAAACAATCAAATATACTTTTAATGATAAATTAGTGTTAGTGAAAGACGCAATTGCTTCTTATGAGCAATTTACTTTTTCAAACAATTTGAGGGTTCAGTGCAATACTACAGTAAGTGCTTCATAAACATGAAGCACTTACTATAGTATTGCACTGAACCCTCGAATTACTTCAAAAGTTGTCTGCTCAACACATATTAAATCAAAGGATTGTTAGATAAAGAGTGATAGCTCCTTAGAATATTTTATTTTTATGTATTAGCCACATTTCATTGCACTTTTCATTTACAACACTTATACTTCTAGTTTTAGAGAACAATTTTTGTTACTATTTTTAGACATGTCTGTATGGACTCAGTGTTACTTTACGCTGTGCTGCGGGTAAGAAATATTCCCCGTTTTCCTCGTTGAGCGTGAGTCAAGACCTGAAGGAGTTGCTTACCTTTCTTGCCGATAGTAATCCAGCCAAACGCCCAGAGCTTACGGACATTTCAAAAGTATGTTTCATGTTGTGTGAATCAATGTGTTTGGTTGCGGTGTTTTAATCCATTACCAAATAATAACAACATTTGACAAACGTGAAGCACTTACTATAGTCTCACACTGAACCCTTGAAATAATTTCATAATTATATTTAACATCTGCATATTCTCTCAAAATTGAATTATTAAAATATTAACAAGTACTTTAGAAATACTCATCAAATCAGCTTTAGATTAGTTTAAGAATGTGTGGACTTAGATTATCATTGTGTTAAATGAAGAAATGACTTGAGTCACTTGAAACAAGTAACAGTTTCTCGATGGTTTCAACTTAAACAAAAGTTGAGTCATTTTTGCTTTATATTTGTAGTCTGATGTTAACAACAGGTAATTGGGTATAGTGTACCAAGCTTTAGATAATTGCAGTAACAAAATTAGATCTAAATTCAATCATAATCACTGATGCTAAAGGATTGACTTATCAAAGATGGGAGAAACTGCTTGAAGTAAGAATTATTCATTTAGAAAAATATCAAGCTTTATTACAGTTAGAGTCAGTTTTTTCCTGTGAGCAGGGAGTGAATCTGTTACATCAATACAGATATTTTTCATGTTGTTACATTAAAGCAAGGAGAAGTTAAAAATAATGCATTCACTACTGATGTTATCACATTAACCCATAGAATGGTGGGTAATTTTCTAAAAATAGACTTTTGTGTGAACTGCTTTCCAAAACCTATACTATATTGGCTTAATTTTGATGAAGAAAGATACTCTTAGTATCAAACAGGTGAGATTACAGGCCAGCTGCCAATTTAATTGGCAGCTGGCCTGGATCTAACCTGTTTGCATTTGCACGTAATCAGTTCCAGCACTATAAGGGTTAATTAATGTTCATTATGAGCAAATTATCCTTTTTTCACACTTGTTGCTAAGTATTATGTGAAGGACAGTGGTTCAGAGGTTGAGCCTCTGTTTCTGGATACAATTAGGGTCATGGATTTGAATCTTGTGAGGAGCTGGATGTGCCTTGCAAACTATCATTAATTGACATTCGGCTTGAGTACTGGTTACTGTATGTATCCAGGTCAGAGAATTGAGAGTGATTAATCTAAGTTGTAAGAACTTGTTGCACAATCAATTTAAAATAGATATGTTTAAACTAAACTAAGTCCTAAGTATATGAATTCCATTCATGTGTTACCAATATATGTAACACACCAGATATACATTTTCAAGTTTTAATTTATCTTAAATTACTTCATGCACACTGTAGACCATCAAACATTTGTTAGATAAATGGCAATTAATAATATTGCTTCGTCATGTTGTTTCAGGTTTGTGCCCAGCACAGTAATGGTACAAGCTCGGATACAGTCTGTGCTAACATACTTCAGGAAGCTTTTGCTGCATTGGTAAGTACTTCTATCATAAACTTGCCCTTAGAATTCTTGGTAATTTTTGGGTCGTCTGAGTTCCAAAACCTTAACTATCTGTTTAATTTTGTTGAGGAAAGATACCCAGAGTAGCAAACAGGTTAGATCACAAGCCTGGACCAAACCTGTTTGCATAAGCATGAAGTGGGTTACAGCACTATTTGGGCTAAAGATACTGCATATGTTCTATTTTCTATTCCAACCCATCCAAGGGGGTCCAGTGTAGCAAGGTGGTGAACTAAGAACTCAGGGGTTCTGGGTTCAAGCCCTGTTGATACCTCTGGTTATGTTACAGTATACTTTGGCAAAGCACTTCAGGGCACTAGCCTATAGTACTGTTGAATCCAGTAAACCTGTAACATAGCATTTTGGAAAGTATTAAAAGTACCATTTTTTTCAATCAAACTTGTTATAGACAATTATACTACATGTGATTGGAAATATTACTTGGTGAGCATTTTCTCTCTTTTTTGTATTCAAATTATTTACAATTATCTGCTGTTAATATGCTTTGAAATGAGTGTATAAGAAGTGATTGTTCTGTATTTGATATATCTTGTCAATTTTGTATTTTTCAGAATGACATAGAAGAGAAAGTGTCCAATAATATCAAGGAAGAAACCCCCCCTAATCCCCCATCAGTAGAACAAACTCCTGCCACTTCAATAGATACCAACAATTCTGGTTTGGCCAAGCCATCAGCTTTTAAACCAATGGCAGGCTCCGGAGGTTTTCAGCCAATTAAACCAGCTCCCATAGGAACAAACATTGGAGGAGCCTTCTGTCCTGTTCCGAAGAAACTCCCAGAAATTCCTGAACCTAGAATTCCTAGTGCCTTTTCTTCACCTGCTACACACTTTAAACCAATCATATTGCAGCAAACAGAGAAACCAACTAATGAAAAGCTAGGAAGTTTAAAAGAGGAAGATAAAAAACCCAAAGAAAAAAATCGAGAAAAACCGAAATCCAGTGCCTCAAAGGAAAAAGTTGTTTCTCCCAAAAAGAGTAGCCCTGTTAGTGATAATCCAAATGACAGTGACAAGGAAGTTGTTAAAAAACTTAAGGAGCTGAAGAAAAACCTAATGAAACACAGACAACCAACAATGGCAAAGGAAATAGAGAATGAAGAAAAATTAAATGACTCTTCTACCACAAAAAGTACAAAAAGTAGTTCCAGTTCATCCAGGAGATCACTTCCATCTACACATAAAAGCAAATCGGAGAAATCAGAAAAGTCTGAAAAACAGGGTGCTTCTAAAGATGCCTTGGAGTCTCTGTTAAAGGAAATACAGAAGCAGGGTAATGCGCCCGACACCCAGATATTGGCATCTACCATTGCTCAGTATCTGAAAGGTCAAATGGGCCCAGCTAGTGAAGGTCAAGAACACTCAGCTTTAGAAACCAAAAGTGAAAATCCTGACACCAGTGTAGAACTTGATATGACAGTGACCTCTGGTCAGGTCCAATTAACCCAAGGTCAAATCTTGCCTAACTTACCATCTCAATTACATTCCCAATTACTAGGACAGACAATGTCTTTGCCCTTGAACCAGTATGGAGGTAATGTGATTACAGGACTTCCACAATTTCAATTCCAACAGGATCCTGTGACTGGATTTCTGCAGTTGACCCCTGTAGTTCCTATACGACCTATGAGTGTCCATAGTAACAGTGGTAGTGGTAGGAGTAACAGTGGTGTGGATTTTACTTCTCCATTCGGAACTAGTTCTGTGGTGCGGGATGGGCCAAGTCCGCACATGTCCCCAAAGAGTATTCATAATCAAAGTGACGTGAGTAACGCTAGTGCAATATCAGACCCTACAGGGTCAAAGCCTAAAGGTCTCCATGGACGCACAGCCAAAGACCTAGTCCAGAAAACTGCAAATCTTCGTGCCAAAAACATGAGTCGACCTTCCCCGCTGCATGACTCTATGGGTATTAAGGATAATGGTAGTATGTCTAAATGGAAGTCAGATCATGCTCTTAACTCATCCACCGATCTCTCTTTCTTCACGGGTGATGATCAAACAAGACATAAGTCAAGTTCTAGTCTTTCTAATAAACTTCCAACAGGATACATGTATGATGACACTTACGTGGGCTCCCTGAGACGACCCAATCCTGCGATTCAAATGCCAAATGGGCAGTTTACTAATGGAGTGTCTAATAATAGATTACCAGATAATTATCGAGTGCGAACTCATTCTAACTCCTCCTCTCCGTCTCCGTCCAAAGATAGCGGTGTGAGTGGAATGAACGTGATTGGTGGAAAATCTCATCCGAACGCTGATGTTAGTTTAATGGACAGACTCTTGAACAGTAATGTGAACGGTAAACAACAAAGAACTCTTGGGAAAATAGTTCATCTGCTCAGGGAAGAGTTTGCATTTGATGGCTATATGGAGAATGGAGTGGAAGATCTTGCTATGGGTAAGATTACCAATTGTATTCTCTAGCAAATGACAATTATTAGTAGTGCTATGGTATGAGTTCCTGAAACAATGTATATTGTTTGTATCATATAGCAAAGTAACATATCAGATGGCATAAATCAGATGAAGAACATATCATATCGTAACACATGAAATTAGACAGGTGAGACAGCTGCCCTATCGAACAGTGTAAATCACACATCGCAGTTTGTAAATGGTTCATATTAGATTGTGTATCAGGCGTAAACCATGGGATCTCACACAATTGCGCTACTGTATGTATTTTTTCAATTGAAAGAAAGAAATGAGTGGATATCTTTTAAGACAGCAATGAATAGCGTATCAACAAATACTTCTTAATGATTTTGGATTTTATGTATGTATGATGACAAATTGAGAATTACATTGCTCTTTGCAATCTATGATGTAGGTTGACTTATATTGAAATAACTGAAATAAAGGAAAACTTGCTCATGGTAGGCGAAAACTGCTTTTATCTCAATGTTTCAAATGTTGATGACATCATGTGGATTGAATGTTATTTGTATTGTTCAAAGCATTGATTAGTTAAACAATTTACTAATTGTAATGGCTTAAAAAAATGAATGATTTTTCTCAATATTGAAATTTTTGTGTCATATTTTAACTACATTCTGTGTAACAGATTAAAAACTTCCAATTAAACTAAGTTATTAAATAATCATTTGCAGCGGAGTACATTGCCTCCCTAGGGGTTTTAAAATGGGAGACGTTTACAAGTGCCATTAGCGAGAAATACTGTGACCTGTATTGGGGTACTGACTTACTAGCCAACCTCTACAGTGCTGTGAACGGAACCAGGCCATCTTCTGCATCAAAGTAAGTGCTGAATGTGGAATAATCATTGGTCTGATTCTCACTTCTTCAAGGCTTCACCAATTCTACATAAGCTCAAAAACCACATTAACTCTTATCTCAAAATTGAGATTGAAAGCATTATTGCAATTTAGCATTTCATTGGAATCGTCTCTGCGAGATGCTTCCAATGCTGTGTCACATGACAATATTTCACTTATATCTAAGAAATGATCCATGTATTTTAGTTTTTACCTCTCTACCCAAAGATCTTGATAAGTGCATTTTTCAGTTGCTTCCTTTTTTCTACCTTTCTTCTCCAAACCTTGTGTTGTGGCCTTTATTGGTCCTCATTACAATTGTCTTGTTAAGATGGTGCTAACGTGAACCCAATGTATAGGAGTTATTGATTACGTTTCGATGAAATGCTATGACTTCGATATAACAGCTGTATAAAAAATGAGGTGTTGTTTTATATAATAGTTAAGTCGGGAACACCCTCTCCCAATAAGATATTGTGTTACAAGTCCAACTTCAAAGCAATTGCAGAGGACAAAAAATTGTAGAAAAAAACCACTTCATTAATATGGAATTTGATTGAAACCATTGTGATTTAAAGGTTAATTTGGGTTCTTTCTTCATCATTATGAGTTTTGCATTACAGCATAACTGAAAGAATTTTTCTGTGATTTTAATCCCACATGAATAAATAATAAATTAATAAGATGGTTCAATGCAAGGTTAATATTATAAAGTCATTGCTCTTGTGAAGAAATCATGTTTTCATGCACTGAACCATCACAATATTTCTTCTGTAGACTCAACACCAAGAAACCCCCAATGCCAAAGAAGTCTCCACAAAGACCCAACGAGGACGAAGACTCAAGTCTCTCAGAGAACAATGATCACTCAAGGGAGAGAACTCATAATAGACTTCAACCTGACATTCCTGGTACCCGGCGGCCTCATTCATCCTTCAACCCCCGAAACAAACTTCAGGATACCTCTGACTCCACCGATAATGAACATTACGAGAAACGCAGAAAGAAGAAGTCAAAACACGAACTTGATAAGATGAAGAGTTCTTCATCGAATAATTTATTAGAAGGGACAGGAGTGTTTGTACCGAGTCTTAATGTCCCTCAGAATACAGATAGTATTATGGTTGTGAAAGCATTGGAGGAAAATGGAGACTCCTACAATGGAAATCACATATCAGACTCACAGAAACTTTCCTTGCCACAGAACAACAACCCCTTATTCAACAGACAAACCTCAATGGATAGTGCACTTAACAACAGAACTACTTCCTCCCTACCAAACACTCTTAGTGCATCGTTCGATGGCAGACCGCCTACTGGTGTACCACATGGTAGATCAGGTCACGGTAAAACAAATGGCGTGACTGGTCTAGCTGTTGGTCATGTGACCGATGCCAATGGTTTGAAGCGAGAAGTGAGCATGTCTTCTCACAGCAGTAGTCAGTCCGATGCCCTGAGGGACTCAGAGGCCTTGCCTGTTGACAAGAAAGGACATGTGGTATATCACTGGGCCATGATTCAACTTTGCATGAACCCCGAAATGGAGCGATTTATGCAAGATATCGTAAGTGGGTTTTTTTATTTGTTATTACATCTGATGTGCCATATTCTTTTTACATATTCATTGTCCCCCTCGCACATATATGATATGATTAAACAATTGTGACAACAGTGGGTATTACTCTTAGATAACTTCTTCTTTTACCACAATGGATTCTTGAAATAAATAGTTATTTTTTATAATTAAGAATGGGGCTCTTCTGTTATTTTGAATTGGGACCTTTCTCATAATCCCATCTATAGCAAAATTATAAACCCTTAGAGGCTGCTTTAGACATTTCAAAATACCATTCTTTGAGATATTGTTATGAAAGTGAGACACTGTCCATTAGAAGCTAATTCTCAGTGGTCACAGTGGTTTCTGATTTCTTCTGCTACAGGGTACCGTTTTACTAAACAGTTTACGCTTAAGATTTGCGTAAGACTAAAACAACAATTCCTCTTATTTCAATATTGGACGAAGCAATATTGCAAAGTGACACATCATTGGAATCGTCTCTCCGAGACGCTTCCAATGAAGTGCCACATTGCAACATTGTACTTTCATTGAAGATACTATCCATGTTTATCAATTATGACTTACGCAAACATGTTCCGTAAGTTGTTTAGTAAAACGGGCCCCAGATGTGTTTAACATTTGGCTGGTAGATAAGTTGACAGTTTAAAACAGATGACTTGGCATACAGAAAGCATGAATGGACTTTAGATATCAGAATAGCATGTCACTATGTTTAGTTGTCCAGTGTTTTAATATTCAATAGTCACTATGTTTAGTTGTACAGTATTTTAATATTCAATAGTCACTATGTTTAGTTGTACAGTGTTTTAATATTCAATAGTCACTATGTTTAGTTGTCCAGTGTTTTAATATTCAATAGTCATTATGTTTAGTTGTCCAGTGTTTTAATATTCAATAGTCATTATGTTTAGTTGTCCAGTGTTTTAATATTCAATAGTCACTATGTTTAGTTGTCCAGTGTTTTAATATTCAATAGTCACTATGTTTAGTTGTCCAGTGTTTGAATATTCAATAGTCACTATGTTTAGTTGTCCAGTGTTTTAATATTCAATAGTCATTATGTTTAGTTGTCCAGTGTTTTAATATTCAATAGTCACTATGTTTAGTTGTCCAGTGTTTTAATATTCAATAGTCACTATGTTTAGTTGTCCAGTGTTTGAATATTCAATAGTCACTATGTTTAGTTGTCCAGTGTTTTAATATTCAATAGTCATTATGAAGAAAGCTTGCTCTTAACATCTTCCACTTTATTTACCCATGATAACAAGTTCCAAAAAGACGAGGATTCGTTTTGCCTGGTAAGAGATTTAAACCCTATTGATATTACCTACTCTTGGTTTATGTTTATTCAGGATGAGGAGAACAGTCAGATGCTGCTTGGGAAGTTATCTGCCCTTGACCAGCAGTTAAAGATGGAGAGGAGACTACGCAAGAAGACCCAGCGCTATTACAGGAATCTCGTGGACCAGAGTAAAAATCCCCTAGAGATTGGGAAACCCGATAAAACTACTAAAGGTAACTGTCACCACATATGAGATGGCTTATGTAACACTGGTTCTTACTTCTTTAACCAATTACCAAACAATAAGGACATTTAATTACTTTGTTGCAGACGACTCTGGAAAACATTGTGGGAAAAGGAAAAATTGCTCGTTACGAGCAATTTTTCCTTTTCCTACAATGTCCTCTTAAGTCGTCTGCAACAAAGTGGTCAAACATAGTTAATGTTTGGGAATGGGTTTAATGCAACACCACATGATGAAACTCCCAAAAAGGAAACTACTAGAAATAAGCAATTCCTGCTTTTGCCACAATGCTTTTGCAATCTATTCACATATCACAACTGAAGAACTAAAACGTTAACATGTTTACAAAGCTATTCTTAAGTCATCTGTTTCAAGTAAAAAATGTCTGCAGATGGTAAAGAATTAAGAAGAAAAGTTTACTGAAGAAGTTACTCCCTCTTGTTGGCCAGTTTATGGGCGACATATGTCAATGTTTTGTCCATGAAATGCAAGACCTTATTAAATCATTTCCTTCATATTGGAATTTGTACCTAGTTCAAAAAGAAATCAAAAGCATTTTCTTTATGATATTTGATAGAAACCAATGTGACAATTAAAGTTTACTTTTCCAACTCTTGAACCATCAATTGTATTGTTTGTTTTTCAGCTGAGAGGACCCAGTTAAGTCAGGCAGCCAAAGATATAAGTGAGATGACCCAGCGTATTAGGTTTATAGATCTCTGTAAGACTCACATACAGGTAAGACTGTTAGAGAGTGTGACCTTTTTGTGTTGTGGACTTTTAACCCTTTACCAAACGCCAAATTTTTTGACTGTCCCAAATAGGAAGAGTTTGCAAACGACATTTCAAAATGTGATGAATTTGAAAAAAAAATCTTCTGATAGGCCAGAAATCATTGTGGTAAAAGGAGAAATTACTCTTTAAGAGCAATTTCTCCTTTTTCCACAATGTTTTCCAGAGTCGTCTGCAACAAACTGGTGAAATATCATTATTGTTTGGTAAAGGGTTAAGATGCGATATCTATAGTCACCATTGTGGATATTTCAACAAAGAATGTGCTTGTTTGTATGTGGCCCTTTTTTTTTTAAATATTTTGAAAAAAGTATTAATTTGATATTTTATTGTTATATCTGTGGATGTCATTGGTAGAAATATAGCAAAAAGCATGTAACTTGTAACATGGAAAGTGTTATTCTTTTATACCACTCACATGATGTTTCAATCGTAACTTCCCATGTATTTCAGTGATCTGAGAAATACACCTTATATGAAAGTATAGGGTTACAGTATTTCCCGTAAATCATCCCGGGCTAATAACACATTTTCCATGTTCATCCATGTTGAGTAGTTCAATGTATATGAAGGTGTTGAACATCATTTGATATAATTATTTTTGATCGGTAACTCATAAATAATAGTGAAGGTAGAAGTTGTGATATATAGCTTCATCTAGATAATTTATGACTATTCAGATTTTATATGAATTATCTACATTTAAAAATGAAAGTACAATGAAAGAAGCCTCGCGAGGAACAACATTGCGGCTTCCATATTACTTCAGAGGTGTTTTCATGATATAAGCCTGATGAGTTTAGATTGATGATGTTCCTGTTATTACATACCTCACTGATAGAGTTACTAGTATATAGGTATAACTTGCATATCCCATTACCAAATATTAATGACATTTAGTCAGTTTGTTGCAGACGACTTTCGAAAATGTTGTGGAAAAAGGAAAAATTACGCTTAATGAGCAATTTCTCCTTTTCCTACAATGTTTTCTGCCCTATCAGTAGATTATTTTTCAATTTCGTCACATTTTGAAATGTCGTCTGCAAACTCTTTCATTTTTGGGACAGTCGAAAATTAGGGTTAAAGAGAACTTGATATTTATCTGTGTATCTCTCATAATCTTTATGATTCCGCTGTTACAGATGTTACTAGCAGAGTTACAGGGTATAGATGTAAGCTACCTCTTCTCTATTGCTGTTTGTCCCGCTGAGGAGCCCCTACAGCTACACCCACGCCCGGATAACCCGCTACTTCAGTTCCAGAATCTCCGCGAGGCCCAGACAGGGTGTGAAATACAGGCCCTTCATGCAGGCACCCCTGAAGGCCTTATGGCTTATCTGTTTGCCTCGTGAGTATAGCCTCAGTCATGCTTTAAACTTTCATTTACCTCATTTGATTAACAATGATTTTGGGGAAGCTTAATGCTTGTTCAAAGCCACTCTCAATGACTGCCTCCTGGATACTAAACCAGTACTTGTGCTGATTTGTGGGTTAGTCTTGTAAATTTTCACTAATGGGGATTCGAACCCAGTACCCTTGGTACAAGAGGCTAACACTCTACGTCTACCCACTGCACCACTGTCACCAACGACAACTTTAACACATAAATACTTTAACCAGTATTGAATTTCTAGACACAAAAATAGTGATTGTTTTACAGAAATGGTGTACTGCAATAATAAAGTAGTTAAATGAGTACTGATTTCTCTTGCTGGTGATATCAACTCAATTTTAGATGAATTCATAATGATGAAATGTTTTGTTCCATTATCATGTTTAATAAGGGAAATGTTACTATCTTTCTTCAATTTCTAAGATCAACTTATATCTAACCTGTTTATATGTATTATTGTTATTCTAATCGTAGCAATAGAGAATAGATGGTTGGTGTCATGAATCGGAAATGTTATCGGGCAAGGCTTAGGAATATCATCCGGTGAGCCGAAGACGAAACGGATAATAATCCGAAGCTGAGCCCGATAACTTTTCCCATTCAAAGACACCAACCATCTATTCTATTTATCCTGTTACCTGCATGTATTCTTTCAAACAAAAAATATGTAAATAAAACACGAGAAAAAGGAAAAAATAAGTAGAGAATAATGTAAACATGACGTCATTATGTTTTTGACGTCATGATTTGTCACGTGCATGTGTTATATGGTTAGTGCCGGATATCACAAATGTTATACGGCACCTAGTTATCGGTCCCAAAATGACACTAGTGACAGGATAAAATGATTTATAGGTTGATGGGGTTGATTGTGAAAAACTGTTTTATTATAATCATTTAACGTATACTTGTGCAGAAAGTCATGTCACTGTAATAAACATATATTTATCTATCTACTTACTTGCTTATATCAGGTTTCAAAAGATGAACTTTCACCATTTTTCTTTTTTATTATTAACTACAGGACTGCACTCAGTGAAGGTTTCATCCATCAGTTTTTCTTCTGTTACCGATACTTCACGACGGCCTCTGATGTACTCCAGTTTCTTGTTAGTCGCTATATCTCAGCCACACAGTAAGTAACGAACAGTGAACGAACTATTGAGTGAGATGTAGGACTTTTTTACCACCCAAACTTTATCCTTGTAATATAGGTGCTTTATCACAGATAAGATCGTTTGAAAGTAAAAGAAATGTTTTTGTAACTACAGTTTTTGAATTGTTGTTTGATGTCAGATAAAAGTAGCATTTGAAAGCAAAATTAATTAATACAGTATCACTTTATGAAAGTATATACAGTTTATATTGTGTCAGATCTCAAAAGCGATGTCACACTTTTGAATTAAAATACATGTTACAAACCCCTGTATACACACTTCAAAGAACAAAAAGTATCTAATTTGCTTCCAATGACCATTCTTCAGTATTCTTTAATTTTCACCTTTCAAACTTCCTTACATCTGTGAACAAGCACCTTTAACATGTTGCGAAATATTGGTTTTGCTGCATCGTTTCAAAAATGGAATTTATTAACATTAATTTGAACTGTGGAAAGAGCTTTTGTTAGAGCAATATATTTTGGTTTTCCAATTCTTGTCTCAAACTGATGTCTTTTCCCCATATTTTATCCCATCACTGATCTAGATAGGGTTGTGACTCGATTCATATTCGGACAGTATCAGTCCTACAAAACCTATTCTGTATATTCTGTTTTAGCATACACATTAGAATCATGATTTCTTTAGAAAAATATGCTGAATATCCTAACGAAAGATTGAAGAAGATATTACAATACAATACGTTTTATTCGTATTAAAGGCCTCTGGCCCAATATGCATACAATTCACAATTTCGGGTAACAAAGGAGTCAGGTTTAACAATTGTGGTCTCTAGAAAACAAAGCATATCTCGTTATGACTTCGTCATTGAAAGTATTGAAAAAGAGAATACTCTACTCTTATCTAGTTAGACATTTGTTCCCCTTATTTAATGCTACAAAGTATTCCTTACAGGGCATTTTCCAAGGGGATTGAGATACCCTCATTTAATGTTACAACATATTCATTAAAGGGTAGTTTTATAAAGGGTTTAGATATTAGAAACATTTAACTTTTTACAAAATTGATGTGTCTGCTGATCATGGCATTGTTTTAAAAGAATAATTGAATTCTAGCAGGAGTAATCAAGTTCCATTGAACTTTCCCTTAAAGAGGGTTCAATGCAAGACTATAGTTAGTCCTGAACCCTTTCCCAAACAATATCGACATTTGACCACTTTGTTGCAGACGACTTTAGAAAACAATGCGAGAAAAGGAGAAATTGCTCGTCACGAACAGTCGAAAAAAAATTATTTGGGAAAGGGTTAAGAAACGTGAAGCATCTTCTATAGTCTTGCATTGAAACCTTGATATGAAACTTTTCTTATTGGTCAAAGCTTAAAGCAACAGTAGATGACAATTTTGGAGCCTAAATATCTGCTTTTCCTTGTTGCTTTTAAGTAGAAATCATTGTGATGATAGAAGATTTTTTTTATTAATAACCCAATTTGACAAAAGGGATATATTGCTAAAATTACTGGACAATAACCAATTTGTTATATAGGAAATTGTTTTCCTTAGATCCCCTCATTTCATCTCAATTACTTAATACACAATGGAGTCCATTGTATGGCTTGATCGAACACTTCTATATATCAAGTTTTGTTTCTTTTCTTGCTTGAATTATCTGCTTTAATTCTTGCTTCATTGAAAAATTCCAAATGTGTAGTTAACTTTAGCTTTAGCCATTCCTTCTTATAGAATTTACTGACTTGTTTGAAAAGAACAACAGCAGAAAACAATGTATGAAAAGGGATATTTTCTTTGTACTGTTGTGTCAGTTACATTCTGAATGAAGAAACAATTGCTTTATAAATACAAGCAATTCATCTTTTTGTCACAGTTGTATCTTGAAATATGTTCTTCATGTCCATTTTAACAATACAGAATTTGAAATCACATGGTCCCTCTTTGCATGGGTTCAAATCCCGGTGGTGGCATTTGGATTTTCATGAGAGGTAGGCTCCCGACTGACTTACGGAATGCTGATGGTTCTACCCAGCTTGACCAGCCCTTATGGGAAGTTGAGTAAGGGGTGATCCTCCATCATTTAGAGTTGGGCATTGCTACATAACTGAAGTAATGTTGATGCAATATAAAAAGCCATACAAATGAATAGATGAAACACAATGATACCTCTTGTTGAAGGTTCAATATGCAAGACTTTTGGCAAGTCCTTCACAAGCTTTATGTGACATTACATGGAGCCCTAGAAATAAAGTGATGGATTATTGGTAAACCTTGCGACTTCATTAATCCACATCCAACTCGAATACTGGTTATGATCCAGGAAACAGAGTGGAGAGTGATTTATCTTAGTTGTAAGAACTTGTTTCACAATTGATGTATAATATATAAGTTTAAGCTAAACTGAACAATAAACATTCACACATTTTATTCTGAGACCATTTATAGCTATATCTGCTATATTTATATGCTACACAGAGTGCTTTCTCTGAGACATAAACGCAGGTAAGATGTTTATGCTTGCTTTAGTTTTGGGAGCATTTTATATTTAAAAAGTTTCTCTTATCATTCAACATTATTTCATAATATCTTATGTAGGTGTATTAACGTTATAAGTAATATGTTATTGGGAGAGAGGAGAAACAAAGAAATTGAGAATAACCCATTACCAAATAATAATGACATTTGACCAGTTTGTTTCAGATGTCTCTGGAAATGATTGTGGGAGAAGGAGAAATTGCTCGTACCAAGCAATTTCTCCTTCTCCCACAATGTTTTCTGCCCTATTAGAAGGTTATTTTTCAATTTCCTCACCTTTTGAAATGTTGTCTGCAAACTCATTCAATTTGGGACAGTCGACAATTTTAGGATTTGGTAAAGGGATAAAGTAACATTTTAAATACTATTTCTGTTAAATGTTTCAAATGATTACACATGAGTTCTTTAGATAACCTGTATTTGACTCAAGTGGCCACAGATTTGACCCAATCAAATTTGTCCAGACAATTTGTCTTATTGATATCTGGGTTAAGACCAATCATGGATAGAGTGGGCTCAGAATCTTGATCATCATGTCAAATCTTAACCCTAACAACACTGGGTAATTTTTTTAAAAATGTATTTTTGTGTCATCTGCTTTCCAAAACCTAAAACATATCTACTTAATTTTGTTGAGGATAGATACTCGGAGTACCAAACAGGTTAGATCGCAGGCCAGCCACCAATTTACTTGGTGGCTGGCCTTGATCTAACCTGTTTGCATAAGCATGAAGTAGACTGGTTCCAGCACTATAATTGAATATATTGATGCTTCCTGATTTATTTACTCTTTCAATACCTACTTTTAGTTGTATATCATTCAATAACACACAAATCATACTGTTTCAACGACATTTTAAATTTTCCGTTCTGTGGAAAAGGCATCTTTAAAATGTTGTCTATGGGTCCTTTCAATTATGAAAAATTATATAGAATGCCATTATAAGGAAAAGAATGAATCAATGTATCCTTGTTATTTATTTAATTATTGTTGTTTAATGTGGTGACTCTGTGCTTTTTTTTCTTAGTTCTGACTCGAGGCCAGGCGGTTCAACAGTTCTCTGGCAAGGACCTGTCTCTTGATATTCATTATAATTTGAAAGGGTTTCAAAACTCATGACTACTCTATGTTTTTCTCAATATCCAAGTTCTGCGAAAATAATGTTTGATTCTTGTATCAAAAATAAAGATGACTTAAAAGAAAGTATTTGTCATCACTTTGAAAAAAAAGATTATTGTCTCATTATAATTTGAGTGTATAATGCAAGTAAATCATTCATGCAGAAAATAAAAAAATTGAAAAATTGTCCACCAAGAAATAGTCTGGGAACAACAGTTACTGGTTTACTCTTTGATTTTTTATCAAATGGGTGAAAATAAAATATAAAGCAAAAAGTATGATGATGCTTTACCAATAATGTTAAAGCAAGTTTAAATCTTGACAGTTGAAACCCTTGAGAAACATAATGAAGCGTTCTTTGTACCATTCTGCGGCATAATTTGCCTTTCCTCCAAACTGCATGCTAAAAGTATTTTCTGCTTTTCTGTTTTCCTCCCTAATGCATTTAATCATATTTTTCACTTTTTTTCTCTTGAACATGAAATCAGTCTACTCTTTTATCTCCCCTTGTACACAAAATCAGTATGTTCGGCTAGTTTATATTTTGACTGTTGAAACCATTGAGAAAATTCATGAATCTTACTTTGTCATTTTCTGCAGCATATGATTTCCTCCAAACCACATTAGCCTATAGTTATCATGGAGTCAAGACTATGTTACATACTATAGTATAAAAAAGGATATTACATAGTATTTACCACAGGATAAATTAGACCCTTTTGCTCCAAATTTGATGTTATATTATTTTCTGCTTTCATCCTAACTGCATGAAATCATAATTTTCTTTTCTCTTTAACCCTTTACCAAACGCCAAATTTTTGACTGACCCAAATTGAAAGAGTTTGGAGATGACATTTCAAAAATTGATGAAATTGAAAAATAATTTTCTGATAGGGCAGAAAACATTGTGGGAAAAGGAGAAATTGCTTGACACAAGCAATTTCTCCTTTTCCCACAATGTTTTCTAAAGTTGTCTGCAACAACCTGGTCATATGTGGTTATTGTTTGATAAAGGGTTAATTGGACATGAAATCAGTTTATACAGTTTTCTCTTCACCTACATAAAATCAGTATTAACTGTATTTTCGTCATGTACTTGAAACTTAGTATTTTCTGCTCTCTACCCTAGTTCATGACATCAGCGCTTATTGCTTTCTCCTTCATGTACATGAAAAAAGTGTTTACAGCTTTCTTTCCAGTGTACATGCAATTAGTATTTTATTGCTTTGTCTTCATGTACATGAAACAATGATTTTCTAATCCCTCATCATGTACATGTACATAAATTAAGTACTTTTTCTTTTCTCCCCCATGCACATGAATTCAGTATGTACTGTTTTCTTCTAATGTACTGGTACATGAAATCAGTATTCACTGCTCTTGCCAAACATACATGAAATCTGTTATTTCTGTATTCTCACCATGTGTATGCAATCAGTATGTATTGCTTTCTCCTCATGAACATGAATTCTATTACTATTGCTTTCTCTTCATGTACATGAAAACAGTATTTTGTTGCTTTCTTCCTATGTTCATAAAATTAGTAATAACTGCATTCTCCTCATGTGCATGAAAGAGGTATATATTACTCTTTTCCAATGTACATAAAATTAGGGCATGTTGTGTAATTACTGTGTCTTTACTTTGTACATGAAATAGGTCTTTGTTGTAATGTATATGAAACATATACTGCTTCCTCACTTTGTACATGAAAACAGCATTCTATGCTTTTTCCAAATGTACACGAAATTGGTATTTTAGTCGTTTCGACATGAACATGAAATCAGTAGTTTTTGCTTTCTCATTATGGAGATGAAATTGTAGCTTTTTTCCCTCTCTATTTGTACATCATCAGTATCCACTCAGTAATAATACTGCCTTTTCTCTTTGTACATGAAATTGTATTTTTCTGAATTATCCCCATGTAAAAGAAATTTGTATTTTATGCTTTCTCCTCATTAACATGAAATCAGTGTATACTGGTTTCATTGTACCTGCATGCCATTAGTACTTTCTGCATTGTTATAGATAGGCCTGTATTCCTCTTGATAGGGCCATTTCTACTGTTTCTTCCTTATTAGGTGATTTCTTTGTGATATAGTCCTTTCCATAGATAGTGTAGAAACTTCTTTGAAAGGAGCAAGTTCTCAAAGTATTCCTAGTTTAAAACAATTGTCCGAGTCTATCATACATGCAATAGAATGCTAAGACAAATCAACTATAATGAAAGCCTAGCATCCATAAAAACTTGATGTTTCATCAATAAACATTGAAATCATTATGATAAAATTAATTAATTTTGCTCACATTGGTTTTGATTTTTTCAAATGTTGCCATTATCCCATTTCATTTGGCTTCTCATAGATTAATGTGTTTTGCGCTGGTTTTTGTAACAATTTTTTGTAAAATTTTGTATAACTTGCCAACATTTAAGCTTTTGGCTTATTTGAATTTTCTCTATTAAAGAAACAGAGAAAGTGTATCATATGTGTTAAAATATGTTAATAGCCCTTTTTTCTTTAGGCTGACCTGCACTAAGTTTGCACACAAATTGAATTACTCTACTTTCTATGGCTTTAAAGGGACTAACTCAGACATTTGAGGTCTAATGAGAAATAAAGGATGGAAATTTGACATAAACAATCATTGGTTAAACCAACTACCATTTCAATTACTTTTATTCTAAGTTGCTGAAACCTGTGTTTTTATTAAATTATGTGAAGTGAGCCTTTACACATGTCAGCACTTTTATGGGAAAGCTAGTTTATAAATAGATACAGGAACTCTTTCTCTCTCACCTTGCTGATGTCACACAAGAGGGGGGGGGGGGGATAAAACGTTTCCAAAGACCCTAATAACAATGCTATCTGAAAATAAAACCTCTTATTCTAACTTTAGCCTATTGTGTCAGAAATAAACCTGGTTAAATTGTTTGCAATATTTGCAATACAGATGATAGTCCTTTAAAAGCAGTATCAGTATATAAAGTGGTACCATCAGTAGGCAGGATCTTTTTTATCACAATTTGATTTTGACCCCAGGATAAGTACAGACCCCTGTGGTCATGAAACAATACTGTTGCAAGTCCTTCACAAAAACACTTTCTTAGGTATTACTTGCGCTGAACCCTCAACATACAAACCTTTTTTTTTTACTCTCTTTCTTTTTTCTTTTTAATATCTAAATCAACCATTTGTTTCTCTTACATAGTCGCCACAATAGTGAGATATTTTAGGGTATTTTAGTGTGATATACTGTATCTGCATGAGTTATCTTACATGTGTATAAAAGTAGGAATTTTAGTAAGAACAAGAAAAAGTCTCAGCCTTTGCTTTATAAGTTATGTAAAAGATATACTTGTTGTTCAATGGCAATTCTTAAATGACATGATTCAATGGCATTGTTAGAATGCAGACTGACTTATGGAATGCTGATGTTTTGTTCTTTCTGGCCTAACAAGCCCTAATGGGCAGTTGAGTATGGATCTTCCTCCATCATTGATAGTGGTCCATTGCAACATAGCTGAAATAATGTTGATGCGATATTAGACTCATATAAATAAAGAGATGTTCAACCCATATAAATGAAATGAATAAATTTATAAACATTTATATGACTTCCATATCATGTTAGATATGGAAAGTAAAACCCCAGATAGTTCATTAGAATTTCATTTCTTGATTTCCGTTGTTTTTCTGTATTTTCAGGGCTGGCTCCACGGAGACTAACATTAGCCGTCTCCAGCAGAGGGTTATAGACCTTCTCCATTTCTGGATTGAGGGATATTACAGTATTGACTTTCATGGGAGGGCACCCTTGGTGACTTACCTTACAAACTTTATCAAAGATCATGTAAGTTACCTCCCTTAAGTTTATTACTTGATGGTAAAGAGTACTCAATAATTTAAGCCTTGAAGATAATGACAAAGTACAATATGCTATTTACCCCATTCCTTTAATTTGTATGTTTTAACACAATTGTAATATAGGGCTTTGGAAACTATGTCAAGAAAGAATGAAATAATTGTAATTATCAGCAAAGTTTTTGTTTCATATCAAATAGTTTTCAAATGACAAATTATGACTCTAGAGTGTGATTTAAATTATGTTTGGGAATAATAAAGAAAATTCATAGGAGCATTTCATATTGTTCCTTTGATTATTTCTAGAGTCCTATATATACACATGAGATGACAAATCCTAGGTGGAATGTTGAAGTTTGAATCTTGAAGATGTTTTATATGTCCTAAGTGGGTATATTTCGAGTTTTCAGTGCAAGACTATAGTAAATGCTTTATAAACATGAAGCATTTACTATAGTCTTGCACTGAACCCTCAATATAAGATGTAATCATTATTATCATTGCATTATATTACAGATTAAAGAGGAATCTGAGAGAGGTCAGAGTCTGATTGCATTGCTAAGCAACTGTTGCTCAGGAAATCACCTTGAACTTTCATCGGCTGACCCAGAGGAATCAGAGATGCACTTCTGGCAAAAAGAAGGAACAAAATTAAAGGTAACTATATAGGAAAGAATGTGCAAAACAGATCCTGTTGAAATCCAGGTTTGGTATGTGGAATGCACTTTGACTGATCCAAAACACTATCTCTTTCTGTTTCATCATTCGGCAGTTGTGAAAGTTGCACAAATTCTAAACCTGAGTAGACACATTTGTATTTAAAAAAAGTTGGTTTTTCATTGTCAAATAAGATAAAAGGTGTAACAGGAAGGAAAGAGGACTTTCAATGTTCTCTGTCAAAAGAGGGTTTTAAATGTGTATATGTGAGGGTTGATCAGGTATTATATAATTTTTCCTGGGTATCAAAAATAATGCCTTTATTCCTTTGGGAACTCATTAATTCTTTTGTTGCCAATTTTCTTGGAAAACAAACTTATCAAAGCAAATTAAATTTCTGGAAATCACAGAGAAAGGTCTGTATCTGTTTAAAGTATCATAAATTAAGTTGAAACTTTAAACAAAGATTACACATAGATTGTTTTGTGTAAGAACATTTTTACCGGCACCCAGTCTGGTCAGATGACCCTGACCTTTGCTGACATTGAAGGTATGTCGCAAAATATGGTAACTAACAATGCAGAATCAAACCGCATGTTTGAGATTGGCGAAATTGGCAGCAAAAGAGTTTAACACAAGTTGGGGATTAATGTCAATACTTAAGTTTGATAAAAGTTGATATTTGTGGAAGTTTGGATTCCAAAGTAGAATAACAGACAGACAAAGAGTTGTACGTATTTCTTTTCCTATGCTCAGTACTCCTTACTTCTACTGTACTGGCTTGTATGACTGATGTTGCTACATTTTATCATGCCAAGCAATTAATCTCTCTTGATTTGTAAAGATTGAATTAGCTGTTTACATATATTAATTAATTCATTATTTCATAAGTGTGCGCATTTAAACATTGGTTCAGGGGTAGAGCGTCGGGCTCTTGTACTGTAGGTCCCTGTTCAAATCCCAATTAGGCGGGGTGAAAATTTCTGGGACTAACCCACCAAACCGACACGATTACTGGTTTCTAAGTATCCAGGAAGCATTCATCAAGAGTGGCTTAGAACAAGCTTTCAGCTTCCTTCACAATCGATGTAAAAAAAATACGGTGATATGATAACAATAGCAATAAACTAAAGAAAAACCATTTTGATCAAAGTAAAAATTGCATGCTATGTGCAGTTTGTACCTGTCATAACAATGTCTATCCAGATATGAAAAAAATATGTTTTCTGTATTGGTATACGTTCTTGTTGTATATTAGCTCTATCATTTTTGTATCTTGATTCTTGTAGCAAAATGAGAAAAGTGAAAAGAAATCTGAGGTATTGCTTTTGTATTGTATTAATGTACCTAGACTTTATCTATTCTCCTATTGTAGAAGTAGCATGTTTTATGTAGAATGAAGCTAAGGTTCTTAGATTTCAATGAACGGTTGTTTCACTGATTGCAGTAAAATGTTTAACCCTTTACGAAACGCCAAGTTTTTGACTGTCCCAAATTGAAGAGTTTGCAGATGACATTTCAAAATGTGATGAAAATGGAAAATCACCTTCTGATAGGGCTGAAAACATTGTGGGAAAAGGAGTATTGCTCATTACGAGCAATTGCTGCTTTTCCCACAATGTTTTCCAGAGTTGTCTGCAAAAAAGTGGTTAAATGTCGTTATTGTTTGGTAATGGTTTAAGATTTTGAATCATTTTCCCATTTCAAATTTTACTTGAATCTAGCAATTTATAGAGGCGACATTGTCAAATTATTTGTCTCCTTTGTGAAAATGGCTTGCTTGTGTTTTCCTGAAAGTTTGAAATCTTCTCAAGTTGTGAATATAGACAAAATGAAAATAATTTCCATGTGTGATAAAAGATGTGAAATAAATGATCAATTTACTGAACCTTGAGGCAAAAATATATTGGCTTTCGACATAATATATATTGTTGCAGGTTTACAAAATGAAGGTTCCTTTATAAGTATTTCATAAAATTAAATACATGGTTGCTCTTTCTAACTATTCTTAAGAGAATCTTAGCTTTGTTCTACATGTAGTGTTAATAATGTTTTAGTACTAGAATCTAATGAGTTATGTTATAAAAGTTTATTACGTAAGAAATCAAAGATAACTGTTCCAGGAAAGCCATGAAATAACTGAAATAATGTTGACAAAGTGTGAAACCCCATACAATACTATTGCTCATGGAGCACTTCCTGTAAGATAATTATAGGACCACCATCCAGATAAGTAAAAGACTTATTCAAGTGTTGCACTAAGCCCCTGTAATGATTAATTGATCTATTATTAACCCTTATTGTGCTGGAACCGACTTCATGCTTATGCAAACAGGTTAGATCTAGGCCAGCCGCCAAGTGAATTGGCGGCTGACCTGTGATCAAACCTGTTTGCTTCTCTGAGTATCTTTCCTCAACAAAATTGAGAAGATATTTAAGGTTTTGGGAAGCTGACAACACAAAAATGTATCTTTAGAAAATTTCCCAGCATTCTAAGGGTTAAAATAGTTATATGGATGCTCAATTATTGATTGCTACTTATGGTATGTGTTGCAGATGATAACTTTGCCAAAGTCCTTTTATTTGCCTATAATGACCATTGCTGTTTTTTTATCACACAAAGATAACTTGTAATTTGGCATGTTATTTTCCCAATGGTAGTGCGTAAAGCATTCATTCATATTCAGAATTCCATTAATTTAATTAAGTTAATTACTTCTACAGATATGTTAAAGAGAGCTTGTTGGATGTTCATTTCTGGTTATTACATTTTCATTTATTATCTATTTCGATACTCTCAAAATTATTGAATATTCTTCATCACTTTGATTCCTTTTTAATGTCAAATTGGAACAGATCTTAAGTCATAATTGTCATTAGTGTTCTATTAATAGCGTTTTATTGTAACTTACCACGAATTGATCCACACAATAACAACATTTTAACAAGTTTGTTGCAGATGAATCTAGAAAATATTGTGGAAATAGGAGAAATTGCTTTTAATGAGCAATTTCTCCTTTTCCCACAACATATTCAGCTCTATATGAAGATTGTTTGTCAATTATTTTAATTTTCATCACATTTTGAAATGTTGTCTGCAAACTCTTCCAATTTGGGACAGTTGAAAATTTGGCGTTTGGTAAAGGGTTTATGTGGAATTATATGCTTATCATCGTAGTATGGAAATATATCATAATAATAGAAATAGAATATCAATCTTTGGATTTCTGGTGGGGTCCAACAATGATGAGCCAGGTATCCTAATTTACTTTTTGGGGAATGTTTACGCAAATAAGGAAACTAATGCATTGATATAGAGGACATGCAGCTTTATATAGACAACACAACTGATCAGTGGACAACAGTGTTTTTTCACTGATCGGAAGTGATTGTGTCTTTCAGGGGTTATTTGCTCAGTTACATTGGTGGCAGCTGTTGAATGAAAATTTCTCTTAAATTTCTATCAGAGTTGCCATTCCCACGTATCTCCCAAGGGTCAAGACTCGGGATAAGTCTTCTCTTGGAGGTAGGAGTTATGTTACCTTTGCGGATCGTTTTTGCAAATAAAGGAACCTCATACATTACTTTAGAGAACATGGATGGATATATAAATAGACAACACAACTGATCAGTGGACAACAGTGTTTTCCACTGATCGTATGTGATTGTGTCTTTTATAGGTTATTAGATCGGTTCATTACACCAATATTACTGAAACACTGTCAATGTCATATAATATTGGAAGAAGTGTATACCAACATTCCAGTTATTTTGCTAGTATAATTGGCCAGATAGTTAGCTTATTGTATGTCTGTCCATTTTTTAGTTTGAATACTGGAGGGATAGGCAGATCTATTCTTACAACATGGGTGTAAGTAATCATGTTGCCATCAATGTAATTAATGCTTACCGGTAATTAAGCTAAAATTATATGTTAATATACATGTTACAATTCAACTCTTGTTTTAATAATTCATTTTCAAATCCGTCAAATTTGAGAGGCTTAAAGTTTTTTTGACAAAAGAAGTGCTCTAATTAAACACATTACTTCATGGAACCTCATTTGACCAAACTTTAACCTTAACTCAGACAAAAGGATAATTCAGTCCTTATAAACATATCATCCTTTTATCACAGATAACAGATACCATGAAAAAAAGTTAAGCACACCTGCTGCAAAATACCAAGCAACAACCTGGCAAAAGGATAAATTAATTCCCTTGAGTAATTCATCCTTTTGTTACAATGGTTGCTAATAGCTACCATGAAAGAATGCAATATCACATGCTGCTTGTTATCTTCTGCAAGCTGTTGCATTCAATTTGGAATGGTTTCTGATTCCAGTCTAAATGAATGGGTTAACAAGCATGTCTCTAGGTTTAGGCACTTATTTGCAGACGGGTAAAGGGCAAGTGTCACGGTTGAGCTATAAACAATTGCTTTAAAGGTACTCATATGCTGCTTTTCGAGTAATTTAACTGAAGAGTATTGACACCAAATTTTGTCCTCCAAATTTTCAAAGAAATTTCACTATTCATACTTTATTAGTCTTTTGCTGAGTGTTTTCCATTTTCCCTTTTTTCATTTTTATTGTTGAATAAAGTGAATAAAACACAAATGCCATGTTGTATGTTAACAGTCACTGTTGAAAGTTGTTTTTGTTATTAAGTATCTGAATAACGTTTGTGTAATGTATGTGTTAGTAATAGTGTCTAATTTGATTAAATGTATGTTGTTTAGTTATTAGTTATTAATACCAGAATTCTTTACCAAACAACACTTTTGATCTTCCAATGATTAAAATAATTCATCGTTAAAATTTTATATTAATATGGATTATTTAGGGAGCTACATTTGCAGGAAGTAAATTTATCTTTAAAAATTGTACAAAAGATTTTGTTATGATTGTTCTATCAATTCCTTTTAACAAAGGATATACCTGAATTGTTTGGTAAAGTATTCAATAAACTCCTGTCTTCCCTTATGTTGTATTTCAATTTTAGATTTTTTGTTTTAACATTTTGAGTGTACTCTGTTTTTCATTTTTTGTTTTAACATTTAAAAATGATATTAAAATCTTTAACCTTTTCCCATTTACTTACTTTGCTACACCAATAGCCTCGAAACCACTGTGACATCAGGTTATGTGGTTAACATTAGGATCAACTGATCATTTTGTAACTATGGTTTCAAATTAATATTGCATAATAAACCATTTTCAATTGATTGTAATTAAAATTGGCTATTCCTTTCAATTTGGAATGGTCACAACAATCCCTATGAGTGTATAAAGTTGATTATTCCATCAATGAGTTTTGCCTTAGTCTCTTAGATCTGATTTTGGTGGGCCTAGCTGCGCTACCTAGTGGTTAGAGTACTGAACTCACATGACCCTTCTACTCATGGGTTCAAATCCTGGTGAGGGATATGGATTTTCATGTGAAGCAGTCTCCAGACTGACCTACGGAGTGCTGATGGTTCTACTTGACTTGACTGTCTTTTATCAACATTTGAGTGTGAGGTATTCCTCCACTTTTGAGAGTCGGGCAACGCACTAAGAAAACTAAAATAATGATGGCTTGACGTAAAACCCATATAAATATTTAAAAATGTATGACCTGGTTTCCATTCTGTTCCATTTTAATTCATCATTATTATAATAAAATCAATGTCTGTAAACACAAAATTCAGGTTTTGTAAAAAAACATTTTAGTTAGGACTTCATTTATTGTAGAAGCCTCCTTGGCCCAATGGTTAGAGTACCAGATTTTAAATCCTAAGGCCCCTCTCTGCATGGGTTTAAATAACAGCAGTATCCTGACTAAATGCCAATATGATTCTACCAGTCTTGACCGCTAATAGACAGTTAGATAAGCTAAGCATCAAATTTTAGATGAATATTTTTTTGCATGATTTGAAAGCTCAACAAACAATTATTGATTTGTGCTTCTCTATTCTTCATTTACCATGTTAATTAAGATTGCTGAAAACGAAACTATTGCAAAATTATTTTCTGGTTGTTTATTTAAAATACACCTTATATCAGCCTTTTTGAATCTAATTCTTTCGTCATATTACTTTGGTTGTTCTGGGTATACACCGGTCATAGCCGGAACTATTCATTTTACACAGAAAAGTTCAGGCACAGACCAAAGTATGACGAGAATGACTGAAAAATGACAAAGAAAGGACAATTGGTATTCTACATTAAGATTGAGACATAGACAGGCACAGTTTGTATGAAAATGACAAAGACAGGACAATTGGTATTCTACATTAAGATTGAGACATAGACAGACACAGCTTGTATGAAAATGACAAAGAAAGGACAATTGGTATTCTACATTAAGATTGAGACATAGACAGACACAGCTTGTATGAAAATGACAAAGAAAGGACAATTGGTATTCTACATTAAGATTGAGACATAGACAGGCACAGCTTGTATGAAAATGACAAAGAAAGGACAATTGGTATTCTACATTAAGATTGAGACATAGACAGGCACAGCTTGTATGAAAATGACAAAGACAGGACAATTGGTATTCTACATTAAGATTGAGACATAGACAGGCACAGCTTGTATGAAAATGACAAAGAAAGGACAATTGGTATTCTACATTAAGATTGAGACATAGACAGGCACAGCTTGTATGAAAATGACAAAGAAGGACAATTGGTATTCTACATTAAGATTGAGACATAGACAGTCACAGCTTGTATGAAAATGACAAAGAAAGGACAATTGGTATTCTACATTAAGATTGAGACATAGACAGACACAGCTTGTATGAAAATGACAAAGAAAGGACAATTGGTATTCTACATTAAGATTGAGACATAGACAGGCACAGCTTGTATGAAAATGACAAAGAAAGGACAATTGGTATTCTACATTAAGATTGAGACATAGACAGGCACAGCTTGTATGAAAATGACAAAGACAGGACAATTGGTATTCTACATTAAGATTGAGACATAGACAGTCACAGCTTGTATGAAAATGACAAAGAAAGGACAATTGGTATTCTACATTAAGATTGAGACATAGACAGACACAGCTTGTAATCATATTAAGACGATATCCATTTTATTTTACAGTGGGACTCCTTTAAGTCGCTTGTACGAGGGAAGTCGAGCGCTAAAGATAAAGCGGGCAAAGTGAAGATTTCTGCCGTTGTTGTGGAGCGACGACGACGTAGCGCCGGTTCCCAGGAAATTCTACCAATGACATCAATGTCACGCAGGAACGACAGTTTCATGCTGGCTGACTACACGTCTTTATGTCTAGCGGAACAATTGTGTCTCATAGAGCAGGTATGTTACTCTTGTCCTCGTGTAGACATTTTGTCATTGTAGTTTGCAAGTACATTGTACCTTTATAGTATTTGTGTAAAAGTGAGGTACAGTGTGTTTAACCCTTGTATTGCTAGAACCGACATCATGCTTAATAAGCATGATTTCGGTCTCAGCACTACAGGGGTTAAATACACTGTACCTCAAATAGGTTGGATCGGTAAACAGGTGACTTGCCTGTGATTTAACCTGTTTGCTACTCTGAGTATCTCTCCTCATCAAAATTAAGCAGATATTTAAGGTTTTGGAAAGCAGATGACACAAAAAACCTATTATCAGACAATTACCCAACATTCTAAGGTATAAGAGTAATAGTTTATTTATATTTGTTGATTTCACAGGAAAATATTGCAAGTCAGTTGTCTTCCTAATTCAACTTTCTTACTTCAAACTGACTCACTTAGGAGGCACATACATAATGAGTCTTGACAGTTTTAACCCTTTTAGAACTGGAACCAACTTTATGCTTATGCAAACAGGTTGGATCCAGGCCAGCCACCAAGTAAATTGGCAGCTGGCCTGTGATCCAGTCTATTTGCTACTCTGAGTATATTTCCTTATTGAAATTTAGCAGATAAGCAGGTTTTGGAAAGCAAATGACACAAAAATCTATTTTTAGAAAACTACCCAGCATTCTATAAGGATTAAAGAAATTATTTTTTTAACCTCCAAAGTTCTTCACAACTGTATACAAGCAGCTTTAAGTGAGATCCTGTTGACACAACATCAAACCCAGACATATTGACAGAACTCTCTTCTATTTCAGGGTATATTCCAGCTTACCCACCCTGTACATTATCTAGACTCCAAATCCCGCGGTGTTGGTGTAGCCCTCACCATGAAAGGAATGCGAACACCAGCTGTAACTAGAAGGTCAGTAACCCTCTTTAACAAATGTTTGATAGTTAACCCTTTACCAAACGCCAATTTTTCGACTGTCTCAAATTGAAAGAGTTTTCAGACGACATTTCAAAATGTGATGAAATTTGAAAATAATCTTCAGATAGAACAGAAAACATTGTGAAAAAAGGAGAAATTGATCAATCTGAGGAATTTTTCCTTTTTCCACTATGTTTTCCAGAATCCTCCGCAACAAAGTGGTAAAAAGTTGTTATTGTTTGGTTATGGGTTAATGTAAAGTTAAATGGTTTAAAGTTGCTCATATACATTGTTTAGTGGCTCATTTCTCTCACGGATCTTAAGTGTAATTAACTTATGTAATCAAGATAACCTCCATGTAAGGGTTTGGACAGTGCAAGACTAGTAAGTCTTCACGATTCTGAAAAGCTTGTCAAAGTTTTGCTGTGAACCCGCATGTTAACCCATAGAATGCTGGGTAATTTGTTTAAAATAATTTTTTGTGTCGTCTGCTTTCTAAAACCTTAAATATTTCCTTAATTTGGTTGAGGAAAGATACTCAGAGTAGCAAACAGGTTAGATCACAGGCCAGCCGCCAATTAACCTGGCAGCTGGCCTGTATCTAACCTGTTTGTCTAAGCATGAAGTCAGTTCCAGCGCTGTACTTGTTGTATTTAAGCTATCACTTTAGCTGAAGGATCATTATTGTTTTTCAACATAGGAATGCTATCAACATGTATGTCTAAACTTACAAAATTTGACCATTCAGTCCTGCAAAAATAGCTAAGGGGTACAAAAATAAAACAGTAAGTTTGGTGCACAAGATTTAACATTGATGCTTGCATAGAAAATAAACATTTTTTTTTTCAATAAAGTAAAATTATGAAAGATTTGATATGAATTATTTGATGAATGAATATTGTGTTGATATTAGTTTAAGATGAGATTTTCCACATATTGTATTCTCCTTTTCCCACAATGTTTCATACTATCACCCCATTCGTAAGTTGTATAGAAGGCAACGATGAACATGTCCTGCTCATATTCTCCATTTTGGTTTTACAGAAGCATGTTTGAAGAGAGCAGCAGCTTGTTTATAGAGGCCATACTCGACAGCTCAGCCATACAGAAAATGATTGACCACTCTGAGGAGGTGTCCCATTGGGTGTCCGCAGAAATTGTGTCTGCCAGCAACAACAAGGTAAGGAATCAACTGGATTGTAGGCGACTGCTGTGGATAACCTGTAGAAAAGTTTGATTGTAAATGGGAAATTATTGATCATCATCGAGTAATATCTAATCAAAACTTTTACAGAGATCATCATTAAGAAATATCCAACCGAAATTGTCTTAACAAGACCATTCAAATGAGTATGTACAAAATAGGGTTCATAGAAAGAAGACCAAGTGAGCTTTGAGAACTCTTCTTATATCTAGATTACTTGACAAAAGATGATTCTTTACAAGAATTATTTAAGAAGATTTAAGTAAATATAGATAGAAATAGAATACATTAATTTTCTTTGAACACATCTAATTTCAGACCCAGGTGACCGTGTTGTCGAAGTTTATTTTCATTGCGCACACATGCGTTGAGTTGCGCAACTACGCGACAGCCATGGCTATTTTGGATGGTCTAGAGAACCTGATAATCAAACAGTTACCAGCCTGGAAACATCTTCCGGCTAAATGCACATCTGTTATGGAGCAGCTTGAGGCTACAAGGGTGAGTATGAATGGTGGGCTCCTTACAATACTGTTGAAAGTTCTTCAAACCGCAAAGAACTTTCCACAGTATTTTAACCCATTACCAGACAATAACAACATTTGACCAGTTTGTTTCAGACGACTCTGGAAAGAATTGTTGGAAAAGGAGAAATTGCTCTAAACGAGCAATTTCTCCTTTTCCCACAATGTGTTTCTGCACTATCAGATTATTTTTCAATTTCATCACATTATAAAATGTCGTCTTCAATTGGCGGATGGCCTGTGATCTTACCTGTTTGCTGCTCTGAGTATCTTTCTTTATCAAAATTAAGGAAGTATTCAAGCTTTTGAAATGCAGAGGACACAAAATCTATTTTTAGAAAATTGACCAGCATTCTAAGGATTAAAAAGATAAAATCCAAATTTGTGATATAGTCGTTTTAATTCCTTGCCAACTGATGACCAAGATGTGCGATGTTAATCTTTCAGATGCTCCTGAAGAATGACCCGTTATCGCTGATGCAGCAAGGAAAAGAATGTTACCTCTATCCCACAATTCCCTGTGCTGTTCTTTTCCTGTTACACATTCAGCAGTCAGAGATCGGGGGATTCAAACTGGCTAATCAGATGTATAAATGGGGAAAGATTAGGTACTGACATGGATTGAATCTTCTTTTTATAGAAATAAAAATGATATTTAATACATACTGAAATTTCAATCATTTTTTTGAAGAGATAAAAAAAAAAATTACTTTGACAAAGCTTTAGCATGGTTTGTTCAAGTACTTGTCTTATTCAGTGCATATGATTCAGTTAAATTGGTGTTTTCATTCACAATTATAAGTCAAGCATCGTTACATTAACTATGTAGAAGCAAGCAATGTAAAACCCATATATAAAAAGAGTCATTTTGTTCGAGACAAAAAAAATCTTACTTTGACAAATACTTTAGCATGGTTTGGTTTAATAAATATAAATAAATGAATATAGATAAATCTAATTAAGCTCATTTTTCCCCTTCAGGTCGATAGCGCAGGTGATTGATCAGATACGAGTATTTCGGGAGCACATCTACGGTTTCGAGGCAGACCACCAGGTACAGGATACTCTACGACAGAGAATCTCAGAGATGTCCTCTCAGGATATAACCACAATCGCTTCACAAAACGAGATGAACTTTCAGAAAGTCTCATCAGGATCTGGAATCTCTGGTGCCTTTAAGAAAATGAGGGGAAAGCTTAAATGATTTTTTTTCTTTTTTTTTTTTTGATGTAGGGAGAATTTATCGATCCAAGCAAAAAACTTCCTTTATTATTTTCATAGTTTAAAATGATGTTCAACACCTCCACATACATTAAACTACTCAACTTGGACGACCATAAAAAAAAGTGTTATTAGCCGGAGACGATTTACCGGAAAAATGGTAACCCTACACTTACTTGCTATGTGTTTTTCTCAGATCAGGGATCCCTGAGTACTTATGATTGATGTCTGGAAAATCATGGATCCCATGTCATATACTCTGGGCCCAAACTCTATAACACTCTTCTATGTTTTCATAGGAAGGAAATAGGTAGTATGGGAGAATTCAATCCTTATAGTGCTGGACCTGACTTCATTCTTATGCAAACAGGTTAGATGACAGGCCAGCCACCAAGTAATTGGCGGCTGGCCTGTGATCTTACCTGTTTGCTATTTTGAGTATCTTTCCTCATAAAAATTGAGCAGATATTTAAGGATTTGGAAATCAGACAAAACGAAAATCTATTTTTAGAAAATTACTTAGCATTCTAAGGGTTAAGTGTACTTTGTTATTTAAATATTTATACATGTAATTCTGAAATATATTGATGCCTGGCCAGTGTAAATTATATTTATTGTTGCCAACATGTTTTTCATCATACATTATAAAAGACATTTTTGTAAAAATGAAAGAATTTTCCCTTGCTTTGAACAAATGTTTGCACCTGAGCATTATAGAAATAGATAAATTAACATGTAACTAGCAAATTCACAACTACATGATCTATTTTATTTCTTAAAAATGATTCTGTTACTTTGTATGAACAAAATTGATGTTTTTTCAAGATACAGTATCTAATGTTGGTGAAGGAATATGTAAGGATAATCATAAATAAACAACATATTCTCAAGAGATCCTTGAGCTATTAACAAAACTAATAAAACTGGACATGTTTGAAACTTATTTTGACATATGTAAAATTCTCATTTTGTTTCAATGTTTTCATATTGTCTTACATAATCATAAACATGTGTCTAAATGATACAGAATGAATGTGATCTTGAATCTTTTTTATTGTTTGAGTCCGATTTGCAAGTAAAAGAACTAGGGCCCGTTTTACTAAACAGTTTACGCTTAAGATTTGCGTAAGTCTAAAACAACAAGTCCTTTTATTTCAATATTTGGCAAAGCAATATTGCAAAGTAACACATCATTGGAATCGTCTCTCCGAGACGCTTCCAATGACGTGTCACATTGCAATATTGTACTTTCATTGAAGATACTATCCATGTTAATCAATTATGACTTACGCAAACATTTTCCGTAAGTTGTTTAGTAAAACGGGCCCCTAATACATATGTTTAATTATACCTTAACTTGTGTGTTATATCTGTGATATATTATACAGTGTGATATAGGGGCATGGGATGCTAATTTTATAGACACAACAGTTGTTGATATTATGTACATAGAATTTACTTTTGCTACCTTAACATTTGCTATACATGTATACATCTATGTAGGTATCAATGCCATTAAAATACCTTAGCAAATGTTGTTTTTTTGGCTCCATTACTTTATTCAAAATATGCCGCTAGTCCAAATCCAGCTATCTTCAAACTGACTCAGTTCATTATTGGCAATAGGAAAGTAATTATGTTTATCACAAGCATGAACTCACATTTGTTTTCAGATCAAACTACTGATAAAATCTTATTTTTTCATTTGCTATTACCATGATTTTTGGACCAGACACAAATAAAAACATATGAGGCAATGTGTTGGTAGTTTTACCCTGTTTGATGTGTCAATCTTCATGAACTTAATTCAATTTTAGATCTGGCTGAGTTATATGTTAAAGACGATCAAGAGCAACCCTTTCTGTTTCGATTGGATAATTGAGATAATATAGAGTGTCCTTAAAAGCATTTGGTCTAACTTTTTACTCCATATCTTACTTAGACTAACCTGTCCAATAAAACAAGAAAAGTTGAAACAAGCAACTTCTCCTTTCGTAACAGTGGCAGTGGTTTCTTCATAAAAATCATACACACAAAAAATGTTAATTTGTTATAAATTGTTTAAAGTGCCAATTCTTAAACATTGTGAAAGGTTTTTCAATCTGAAACTATAAACAGGCACTTGTAAGTGATTTCCGAAGATAAACCTAGGTTTTTTTGAATGATGGGTGTCTTGAATTCAGTTATTAGCTGTAAGTACATCTCAGTTTTTTGTCCTTTACTATGGTTGCATAAAATAAGATTGACTGCAATAAATAAATAACATTTGCTGTTGGTTGCTTTATGGATCTTTAACCTATTTTTGCAAAGTGGAAAGTATTGAATGACATTGCTTTTTGACAATTTTATAACACATATAGTTTACTTTTACCTGTTGGTATGTTTTATGCAAATGATCTAATAACCATTTTTTGATATTTAATATCTGAATGTTCTGAAAAGTTTATTTCATGATATATGTTTTTATGATATATAGGTAATTTGATAAGCTATTTATATATGTTGATAGATCTATGTTATTAACAAATGTTTATTAAGATAATTAAAGCTGTGTTTTGTCTTAATTCAATTGTTGGTGTTACTTTGTCCATCACCATGTCCTTTGATTGGCATAAGGGCCTCAGTAACCTGATGGTTAGAGCCTGGTATTTGAAATCACATGGCCCCTCTCATGTGGGTTCAAATCCTGGTGACAGCGTTTGGATTATCATGAGAAATAGTCTTCCTGCTGATTTATGGAATGCCGATGGTTCTTACCTGTTTGACAAACCCCTCTTGGCATTTAACCCTTAGAGTGCTGGGTAATTTTTCTGAATAAAGATTTTTGTGTCATGTGCTTTTCAAAACCTTAGATTTACACTTAATTTTGATGAGTAAAGATACCCTGAGTAGCAAACTGGTTAGATCACAGGCCATGCCAATTAACTTGGCGACTGGCCTGGATCTTACCTGTTTGCATGAGCATGCAGTCTGTCCTGCCCTATAAGGGTTAAGTTTGGGGTTGTCCTCCATCATTATATAATAATCTGGGCATCACAACACAACTGAAATAATATTGATGTGATGTAAATCCAAAATAAAATAATATAATTGGCATTATACCATGGTCAAATATCAATATAATTAAGTCAGCAGCAAATAGGTTATGGATGCCTTGTGGTTCGAATACAGAACATGTTATCACACAAAGTCTTCGCTTACGTTCATTTCGAAAATGCCTAAAGATTTTCATCAAAGTTCTTCCAATAAACTTATGGAATGCAAATGGTTCTACCTGGCTTGACCAGCCCTTGAGTATGGGGTCCTCCTCCATCAATACTCTGGCAATGCAACTAAAATGAAATAATGTTGATGCCAAGTAAAACCCATATAGATACAAACAGCTAATGCATTAAACTTTGTCTTTCATACCCTTTTATTCAAACCCATACATCCATGTGGGAATAGCGGGTATTCAAAATGAAAACATTTGAATACAACAAATACCAAGTGTGGAAGATGGCATTTTCTTTGTGAGTACCGGTATCTAATAGAAACCATTGTGACAATTGACAACAATCTTATGAGCAATATCTCCTGTTGATGCAAAGGTTGACAGGCCTGCTATTGTTAAGGAATGCTCCAGTCTGAAAATATTACTTGAATCCTGATTTTAAACATTGTCAATATGAACAAAGAAGAAAACTTTAACATCTCAAAGCCTGAAATCAGGACCAGGCCTGAAACCAGGACTAGGCCTGGGTTTATGTCATCCTCTTCTTAAGCAAAGACTTGAGGCATATGCCCAAACAGTAGTATATTGCCTGATCAATAATTTGTGTTTGTAAGTGTTTTGACATTGATTCAATTATCAATCATGTCACAATGATCCCTACATCCAAAATCGTTACTGCTCTTTAATACCTGGTTGGGTATCGTTTTTACAAACCTTTCAGAAGTGCAACAGTCATAATTCTATTTAATTCTTAGAATGATGGGTAATTTTCTAATAATGTATTTTTGTGTTGTCTGCTTTACAAAGCCTTAAAAATCTGCTTAATATGTCGAGGAAAGATACTCAGGGTAGCAAACAAGTTTGATTAGAGGCCAGCCACCAATTTTCTGGCCTGGATCCAGCCTGTTTGCACAAGCATGAAGTCGGTTCCAGCATTATTAGGGTAAACAAGTTAATAGATTTACTAATTGAAAACAACTTTGACATTGGCAGTGTTGATAGACTTAGATTGATTTCTACATTGACCCTGACTGTTGCGAATAACTTTTTCACATTAATCATTTCCTAACATCACAAGGAAATGTTTTATTTCCACGTCTTCTGTTGCTTTCAACTGGGCCCAGTCACAAACATCATTACGAGGTAGACCGTTAAATAAGGAAATCAAACTGGAATATGCAATAAAATAATTTATTTCTCACATGTAATAAATAATACATCAGATCATAATGAACAAAACATTTTCAAAGGAAAGACACTCTTCATCCAATGTGTCATAACAGTCTCCACATATGACAACTAACTGATATCATATAGTTAGTGGCAAACTGGTTGTACTATAGTGAAATAATGGCAAAAAGGTTTCGTTTTTAATTTTGAAGAGCAATTCATCCTTTCCCCACAATGTTTTCCAGAGTCATCTGCAACAAACTGGTCAATTTCCATTATTGTTTGGTAATTGGTTAAGGGATAATTTAACTTTGATGTGAATTCCAAAAATTCTTGCATATTACGTTTACAGTAAACAATAATTTTCTTTCTTTGATAAGCAGCTTTATAGAGTAATCATGGCATGCAAATGATTATGTATGCATCTTCAAGCTAACGTTCTTAAATATCATTTTATCAAATTATATATTGTCTCCATAGACAAAAAGGTGGAATTTTTTCGACATACATGAAACACAAATTTTAAACAGCATTGCATTAGAGACTGTTCTAAAAGGTTCCTATAAATATCAATTCCTATTCTTAATATTATTTGAAATCTCATTTCATTTTCCAGGGGTGTATTTGCATAGTATCAATATTTGGCTTGAAGCGCATCTCAAGGGTTCAATGAAAGCCTATAGTAAGTGCTTCACAAACATGAAGCACTTACTATAGTCTTGCATCGAACCCTCGATCTGCTGCAGATTACTAAGAAAGTGGAAAAGGTGTAAGTGGATGGCTATAGATGTTTGACTATGACATTAATCAGCTAGGCGTACAATCAACATCGCCATCTTTACTGGCTTTTAGCTTGCTAAACTCAGCTAGCAAAGATTTTTCCATTTCTAGAATAGATGCTGGTTTCTTATACTGAAATAAAAAAGGGAAGCAATTAGCAAAGAACTTAAAAAGGAATTGTGCGAAAATGACATATTCCTGGGTTGTTGTCTTCTTCAACAAAGAACAATATACATGTAGTATCAATCTTTATCTCTGATTGAACAACAATTACCTTAAAAGGACTCTCTCACAGATTAAGATTTTAACTTTTCAAAAAATCTTTTACAGATAAAATGTCAACATACCTTTCTAAAGTAATATTAGTCTTTATTATTGACAGCTTTCAAACCCTACTTAAACCATACAGAAAAGATATAGTATATCCATATTGCAGAAATTAAGAATATGAGGTAGTATTTTTGAATAATTCATCATGAAGGTCTTTTGAAACATTTGATTGGACTTGTCATGCGGCACTATTAAGGTGCGCCAAAAAGAATTCCTGTGTTTATCTATAAACCAGTTTTCTCATAGAAGCCATGACAGGGCCTATGGCTAACTTCACATTAATTAACAAAATTATGGGATATTAGCCCCTAAAACATAAAGCAATTGAAATGGTATTTGGTTCAGTGACAATGCTTTTTAATACCTGGTATCAACTTTTTAATGTTTGTATTCCATAGAGCAAAAATCTTTAATGAAGTCCCTTTAAAAATTAGTAATACTGTAGATTTCTATTGGCTAAGGAAGATTGCTGATTCTTTGATACTGTTACTTAATTTATTTAGATGTACATGCAAAAATGATGACTTTCATTGTCATCTAAAATTCATGTTTTCACCAGAAGAGTGGCACCTTTACTCAGCTACTATCATGATTAGACATCCACAATGTACATGTAAAAAGATGGTGGATGAAATGAGCATGGAGTTTCATATGTTCCAATAATCATAACGCTGCACTTATCTATGCTCCTTATACAGTCAAACTTGTGATACGAGGCCAGTCTATGGAGAAAATTGGCTGTTTAAGACAGGTTGGCTGCTCAACACAAACTGATGTACACTATAAATCCAATAATGGGACTTTCTGTAGTGGTTTTTCAAGGCAGGTTGGCTGCTTCAAAGGATAATTGCTTAACAAATGTTGGATTGTATGTCTTTACCAGAACTTTATAATGTTCTTAATGCTCTCTCCAAATATTTGTCTGATTTCAAAAACAAACAAATCAATGTAGTTCTATGAGCCACACATTGAGTAATCATTAGAAAGAGTATCTAGAAAGCCAGGGTTAAAACTCAAACCAAAATGAATAAGGGTTATTCATACTTACTGTTACTATTAATGTATTGTTTGCATGAGCAATTGTTATATTGGATTGATCTAGTGGAATGTTACATCTTTCTAAGTCTGGTATTCTAAACTTCTTGTAATATCTGGAAAAAAGAACGACTCTTCATATTAACCCTTTACCAAACACAAAATTTAAACTGTCCCAAGTTGAAAGAGTTTGCAGATGACGTTTCAAAATATGATGAAATTGAAAAATAATCTTCTGATAGGGCAGAAAATATTGTGGGAAAAGGAGAAATTACTTCTTAAGAGCAATTTCTCCTTTTCCAACAATGTTTTCCAGAGTCGTCTGCAACAAACTGATCAAATGTCAATATTGTTTGTTATGGGTTAAGAACATTGAATTCTAAAAGATTTATGGGTATCGATGATAAAATTCACTTTTCTGATGCACAAACTCAAGATACATTTCTGCTCTAGCATTTTCCTTAGTAAATTTGGGACTAGAGGTGAAAAAATCTCAAATAAATAAATTCTGCTCTTGTTACCTTATTTTCTTCTTAACTTTAAATATACAAAAGTGAAATTTAACTTTTCATAATCAACAAAATCTGGATTGAAATAATGTTGTCATGTTGAACCCAATTCAGCAAATACACTTCATTCTGATGATGATCCATAAAACTAAATACAGACAGTAAACCTGGCCAAGGCTGGAGAATCAATGCCAAAATAATTAATCTATTCACAATAACAATTTGAACAATACACCATTTTATCTTGGCAATACTCAAGATCCGAACAATGTTTTCACTTGGTTATATACAGTCAAACTTGTGTTAAGAGGCCAGTCTATGGAACTGAGAAAGTTGGCTGCTCAACAAAAACTGATGTACACTATAAATCCAACAATGGGACTTTCTGAAGTGGTTGTTTAAGGCAGGTATGCTGCTTCAAAGGATGGTTGCTTAACAAAAGTTGGAGCGTATCAAGGTTTGGGCTCAGGAAAATTTCGGTTTTGATTGTTCTGGACTGATTGCAAATTCAAATTTGAGAAAAACGGTCTGAATGAAACAACCTGAAATGGCATTATATACACTCAACAGGGCATGTACCTCCGTATTCAGGGTCAATATATGTAGATATAAGGTCTTACTTTTTATTTGTGGTTTTAATGATTATATTCTGATCTGTATCACAGGTGATGTTGTATGTTTCTACGGGATAAGGAAGGTTTCTGATTCTCCACTGGAAGGATGTCTTTGTGTCTTTTCTTACAAATACAGGCTGAAACAGTTATACATTTTACATGTCATTATCATCAGAGGCGATGTCTCAATTAATCCATTACCAAACAGTAACGGCATTTAACCAATTTGTTGCGGACGACTCTGGAAAACTTTATGGGGAAAAGGAGAAATTGCTCGTAACAAACAATTTTTCCTTTACCCACAATGTTTTCAGCCCCTTTTGAAGACAATTTGCCAATTTCATCACATTTTGAAATGTCTTCTGCAAACTCAATCAATTAAGGACAGTCTAAAATTTAGTGTTTGGTAAAGGGTTAAAGACATCGCTGTCCTCAATCAATCCACCGAATAAAAACACTTTTTTCTTTATTTCATCCATTAACAGTGGAACAGATTTGTCTGGTTTTCTTTTACCTTGCCATAATGACTTACTCACTTGATAAGACAACTTACTAACATTTTATAATGAAATTGTAAGTCTTTATCATGAGATAGTAACTTGAAATGATTCAGTTGTTAAAAAGTTTTAGACAGTAATAATAAAAAATGAATGAATTGTCTGTGTGCTAGATAAAGAAAAAAGGAGAATATAAACACAGGTTCAGACTTCATCATTATCATCATAACTAATCAAAGAAAGGGTTTCTTAACACCTTTTGGAATTATAATTTGTGTAACAAACCGAGCAAATGAACATCTCAAAGACACAAACTCATCCGATCAGTTGGCCCTTGGGAAACATGTAGGGAAGGCAACCCCAATAGAAGGAGAAGTCTTAATCCCACCGCTGCCACCAATGTAACGATCCCAGCAAATGAACCTCTCAAAGACACACACACACCCGATCAGTGAAAAACACTGTTGTTCACTGAGCAGTTGTGTTGTCTATATATATACCAACATGTTCTCTCAATCAATGCATTAGGTTCCTAATTTGCATAAACGTTCAACTAACGTTACATTTGTAACCTTTTCTAACAGCATTTTTAGGATGCAATTCAAGACTATAGTTAGCCAATAACATGTGTGAAGGACTTACTATAGTACTAGTTGACTTGTTTTTTCTTTGCATTGATTGTGAAAAAACATTCTTACAACATAAGATTTATCATTCTTGATTCTGCTTCCTGGATACATAACCAGTACTTGCCCAGAATTTGGATTACCATAGTATTATATTGAACCTTTGATGTGACCAAAGTAAAGCATTGTTAGGTGGTTTCTTTCTTTCTCAGGGAACTAATGTAAATCTTTGCACAGAACTTAAATAGGAATTCTGCACAAATGACAATTCCAAAATTAATACTTAACCCATTACCAAAAAATGACACCATTCCGACATTTAACCACTTTGTTGCAGACAACTCTGAAAAACATTGTGGCAGCAATTTCTCCTTTTCCCACAAGGTTTTCAGCTCTATTGGAAGAATATTATTCAATTCCATCACATTTTGAAATGTTGTCTGCAAACTCTTTCAATTTGGGACAGTCGAAAATTTTGTTGTTTGGGAAAGGGTTAAGAGTCACTTACATTAGTGTTACTCTCCACCATTCCCTCCACATCAAAGTTTTTTGTCGGGGCCAGATATTCTCCCACTTCATATTCCCAATTACCAGCACCTCCTAAAGTTCCTTTCTTCTTCCATTTACGCACTGAAATAATAGAACACAAAAGAAAATAAACAGAACACAAAGGGACAACTGAACTATCAATTGCTATCTTCAATTTCCACATTAAAATTGTCACAAGCATTTAATGCTTTTATCAAAGGTTTGCTTTTTTCATTCTGCGTAATTTCCTTTAAAAAAAATCTAAATTATGTAAAGTTGAAGGGATAAACGTCTGACCAATTTAGGGCTTTTCAGCTGGATTTAACCCATAGATTTCGGCATACAGACTGGTTTTGAAACCAGATGTAACTAGCTTATGAAAATAATATCATTCAAGTCGCTTTATGTGCATTTTACATTTTCTCTTAAACTTACCTACTAATTCCTGTGTTTTTACATCATATTCTTCTGCAAGTTCTCTACCATCAAGTAAACTGAAGTGCAACTTTCGCCTTCCTACATAAAAAAATTATAAAGAAACAAACAAATTAAAATTTTGCACATGCTGACATAAAATGCTTACTTACAGTCAGTTGAGTGTCTAACATTAAATACATAATTGTGCTTCCGTTATTCTCTTTGAAATCTACTAGAGTTCAGTTAACAAGGGCCATAGGTTCAAATCTTGTAAGAAGTGAAAACCATTTTGCAGCTCTTCTTTAATGAACATTTAGGGTCAGAACTGATTATGTATATCTGGTTACGTCTTCAGTAAACATAATTGATAGTCATTAATATTAGTTCTAAGAACAAGTTCCACAATCAATGAAGGATTAATAAATTTCATAAAAGTAATTCACAGTTAGCATGTTCATGTTGAACAGCCAAGTTGATTGGAATGCCATATTTCAATATAAAAAATGTCTCAATATTTTCCGATTGCGTCAAATGAGTTTGACTAAATGAGACCTAATCAAACTAATTTGACGCATTCGGGAAATATTGAGAAAATTTTCAATCGGGCAATATCTCCATTCACGTCAACCTTTCAAACGGTTCATTTAATGGAGGAAAAATGCGACAAAAATTTTGTCACACTGTATGAAGACCCATATAGCCATTGTTATTGAAATTTATCAAATTATTTTACTCACAGTTGTGAATTAATCCTTTTTTAATCAATCCATGCACTTAATATGTCTGTATTCCACATAATAACTTTGTAAGAATGATTAAATTAACGCTAGGTGATGATTTTTTTTATTCCGAAAGATTTTCTCTGTGCATGCCCGCTGGAATGGGAAAAACCTACTAATATTTTTTTTTATTGTTTAACAACAATTGATGCCATTATTTGGTGGTATACAAGTTTAATTTACATAAATCGTCTTATCAATTGACTTTGATAGCCATTTTGCTTTTAAATCGGAAAAGAAGAATTCAGAAAGTCCAACATTGTTTGAATCGTTCAAAATTTCGACGTTAGACTGCCCCATCAGAAAATAAAAAGCAATCTTTACATCAAATAATTTTGACTACACTGAGACCCAGGGGCTTTCGTGAAAAGTGGCCTTTGACAAGTCACTTCAGAGTCCTACTCAAGTACTGGAGGATCCGGCAAAAGCTTAACCCTTTCCCAAACAACAAATTTTCGACTGTCCCAAACTGAAAGACTTTGCAGACAACATTTCCAAAGATGATGAAATTGGAAAAAAAATCTTCTGATAGGGCGGAAAACATTGTGGGAAAAGGAAACATTGCTTGTTACGAGCAATTTCTCTTTTTCCCACAATGTTTTCTAAGGTTGTCTGCAACAAAGTGGTCAAATGTCGTTATTGATTTGGAAAGGGTTATGAGTCCTTAATCCTGTACCAACTGTAAACAGTTTGTACGGGCGAAAGACCGTGCCGAAGGCACGGTCTGAAGACCGCCTATATGTTACACGTACGTACGAAACGAAAGAAGGTACCTACAAAACCAAGGATTTCCGAATTACTCAGAACCCTATAGGACTTTTTTCGGCCATGTTGGTTGCAAACCGTTTTTCTGCCCCATATGGCGCCATCTTGTCCGAAAATTTATTTTTATTCAGCTCTTTTACTAGCAATGATGTGGAAAAGTCAAAGTCAACAAGCAAAAAATAGAAGGAATTTCCTCCGAATATTTTTTACAACATCTTAAATGATAAACAGTTTTGTAAAATTTAGACCGCATTTCAACATTTTCTGTTTATTTGGTGAAGGTGGCGTCTCTCATCCTAAAACCCGTCAAATCTTCACATGTTGACATGGTGATTACACCAAAAACTGTAACGTGCACTTTCCGCTTTTGTGTATCACGTGACAAGACATTTTCTTTACAAATCATCATCGTTCCGATCACCGCTTCAAATATTAAATCGAATGAAATAATCGCCTTGTTGAACGAACATCGAAAATGATGATGTCAGGTAAGATAACTGTTTGTACACTTTCATTTTCGTATTAAAGGTCATATTTCCCGATAAACAAAATTTTCTTTAATTATGGTTTTTGAATAAGGTTATGGTTTCGTTATAACAGAGGTAATGATTTTTTTCTCATACAGAAGCGAAAAAGGTTGTTTTTGACTACTTTTATTCACCTTTATCGATTTTTGTGAATGACTTATCTCCCTTGTTGTGACGTCATTTGTGATTCAAAGTCATATGAACTATCAGTAAGAAGAATCTAGTTCTCAGTAACGACGGTGTTTTTCTACAAATTTCGGATATTTTAAGTGTTGAATTGTGTTTTGGGAAACGTAAATTGGATATTGAATATGGTATTTTGACAGGTCTTCTGGTGTTATTCTGCTTTTGGTCGCAGAATGCGAGTTTCGCCTTTTTCCGACGAACATCAAAGCTGCAAAAAGTTTCGATAAGTAAACTGGACCGTCTTTACAAATAAGCAAAAGATATATTCCCCAAACAAGAACAGTAGGCTGTGTTACTTTCACTTCGAAGACGGCAAGTTTACGCATTGTTAGGCGTTTCCAGAGAATTGATTTTATTGATCTTTAAATGATCGGACTCAATTCAAAGTTATTTATACAGGTGAAGACGCTTCAAATTCATTCTACTTATTGAGTAACTGTTATATTTCCCTTATTTGAAACACACCGACAACATTCACTTTACCTTGATGTTTTGGTTTCAAGACTGTCAATGCAAACCAGACAAAGCTAATCTCACTTTCAAACACCAATCAAGCGATAAAGCATACAACCATGTGTCAAGACATTGGTGTGACGCGCGAATGTGTACAGCGTATTTCGGAATGACTCCAAATATCTATCAAAAGTCGTTTTTTTATTACCCAATGTACCAAGTTGCTACTGATAATTTAAGCCTGAAGTCCTTTTGTTACGCTGTTTCCCACATGATCTCAGGTAAAGGAAAATTTTTCAAAATTAACGTTGTGGTGAACTGATGTTCGTGATTAAAACAATTTCTGACTTTTAGTTTGGGGTGTTTGAGCCTCGTGTAGTCTTGCTAGATCTTTATATAGAGCTTGCACTGTGTAAATGTAGATAAATTCAAGAAAAGGATAAATCACGTTGATTACACCTTTTTTGAAAGTTAATTTCCTCGAATGACTCTCTTACTCGCTATGCTAGTTTTGTTTGGAACAGATTAACCTTGCTACATACTAAGTTAGGAATACTTGATTAGGCTGCTTTACGATTATATTACCTAAGAATTCAAAGGGTTGCATGAATGTGTTGATTTCATCCAACATCATAAATTATTGTGTTGCCATGTCTTTGGGTTTTAAACGCTTAAATGCATCTTGGTCTTATTTGCAAAACTTGTTTTATGTTTTAACATAATCGTAGAAACGTTGCCATTGTACATAAATGAGACAAAATGAAAAATGTATATTGATTGCTATGATAAAAAACCGATTAAAACAAGCAAGTTTTTTTTATCTGCCGTTGTCTTTGAATGAAAATTCAAAATAATGAATATTTGATATCCGCAAACTGTCTCTGAACTCATCGACGCAAATGATAATGAGTTCGATGTTAACTTAAGCGTCTGCTTTTCGTAATTATTTAAATCAAACACCTCATTTTTTTGCCATTGGTAATATTGGTTTAAATGACGTATGTCACACTGAAATGCAGGTGTTCAAACATGATTATTACAAATTTATATTGATAATTTAGTAATAAGATCACTAAATATATAATTTACACATTTGAAAATAATCTCTTTGTTTACAGTTTAATTGATTATTGTCAGTTTACCGCACATACAAAGGGTCAATCAACAAACATCGGACATTACAAGGATTAAGGGTCGTGATGCAAATTAACACCAATCTGCCACATTTGCACAGTATGTTTCAAGTCTCAAGTCTTTTATTGTTTAGGCGAAAGATAGCCTCTGGCGTTAATCTCTTAAATATCTCTGTTGTTAATTAACAGGTCTGACACGTTCTGCTATTCCAGACATGAAATAACAAGCGGCAAATCTCACACTTTCAATGCGCGGCAATTAAATTTATCTAAAAAATCCATTGTTAAGATATAACCAATTAAGACCAAACTCTCACAGGATGTTTGGATTGATAAGGTGTCAGGACATATTTATCTCTCAATGTGACTTACGTCTGATACTTTGTCGTTATGATATTCAAAGAAGTGAACATGTTATCTTTTCTATTAGAATAGTTTGACACTTCAATAAGTATATGATAATCAGTATTCACTAAAACGGTATTAACTCTATGTTTTCAACAACAAAAACGTTTTACATCAAAATCAAGTTTCGTCAAATTGATATTTAAATTCCAAAATCATAAAAAATAAATTCAAATACATGTATGTTTATTTAAGGTTGTTAGTAAAATAAACTATGACGATTTTTATGTTTTAGCTGTTAATTATTAAACCTGTCCGAAAATTAAATGCTCAATATGTCAAGGCTACTAACACGAGAGAAAACGAACATAAATGTAAAGTGAATATGAAGAACAATTCTTAAGTCAAAACAGTTGGTCTAGAAAGACGACATCGGAATCAATTTCGAAATCATAGACCTCTTACTGGGGGTGGAGTTACTGGAAAGTTGCTGGATGATTTTAACAAATACTCTTGAATGTGCCAGTGTTTAGTTTTGAAAATTGGATGTGTGGTAAAAATGTGAGTTAAAGGATAACCTTCGTATCACAAGTAAGTTGATGTGTAGTGAACATGTGACTTAAAGGATAACCTTCGTATCACAAGTAAGTTGGGTTATAATACGGTTTGTTTGTTCGCAATTTATGATCTTCTCCCGTTTCATTTCATGTATTGATAAGACAATGCAGGGTGAATTTGACAGTTAATAGTTATAAGATGTACGGTTTTAAGACAATTCAGATCTATGCCTTTGTTTACTACTCAATTAAACCCTAATGCTAATACACAATCATTGACGAAAAAGTACTCGTGTTTTTTTTTCAACAAATATTAATAAAAATAGCTGTTTTCACAAATATCGTCAAAATTTCAAGCCGATTCTTACATATGAAAACATTTACGAATCCTTTCAAATTTACGCGTTACGTCACTTACTCTTTTTTTCAGAAGAATATTCTTATAATATCAAACATATTCAATAAAGAAAATGCACTGTCAATCCAAACATTGACTTAAGGATTGCTATTTCGAAGAAAATCGTCCCATTTTCAAGCCGTTCCTTTCATATGAACAGGTTTACGGAATGACAAATCCATGCAAATTTACGGGTTAAGTTATTAATTTATCTTTTTTTTCAAATTGATATTCTTATAAAATGAATCATATTCAATAAAGAAAATGCGCTGTCAATCCAAACAATGACTTTAGGATCGTTTATTTGAAGAAAAACACCAATTCTAACCAGCGATCGCTCTTCACGCCCTTTACATGGCACATTCAGTGGATCACGAGTGACGTCACAGCAAAGGGAAGTAAGTCATACGAACTTTTATTAATCGGTGCGCTATGACGGTGATTTATGACGTAATGCGTTATGCTAAAATGTTGCAAATAATTTCAATGTGATTCTTTTACTTCATATTTTGATATTATGAAATAAACCCAACCTGTACATATGACCTTTAAGAACGCATATTTTTACAGTATATTTTGTTAAAAGCGAGATAGATAAATTGAAGAGAGTCTGGACCGTCATTCTATGTTTACAAACAAGATGGACAACTACGAGCACTGTCTTACTCCGAATATTGATTCTATGTCACCGCATCTATCTATGTGTCGAGGTAGTATTTAGTACACTTTCCAGTGTTAAACGCTACGGGCAATATGGACATACATTTTAGAGACGAAAAAAGGTTTGTTTACATTGATATCATTTCAAGGCTGAGTAATCTTCATCCGTATTGGATTCTTCTTTTTGGATTGACGATGTGCCTGTTTGTTTTTTATTCACACGTTCTTTGCTCTTTGATTCTTGAATCTACCAATCCTGATGACTTCCAAAATATGTCTTTTCACCGATTATTAGTGGAGACATAGTCGGGGAACATAGTAATGACTTTTAAGTAAATTTCATTTGTCTGCTTTCCAGAATCAGCCATAGTTCAGACTGTGTGAAGGTCAAATGTGAACCGGCAACCAAGGAAATGAATGTTGTGGTACTGCATAAAGAAAGATTCTTTGTTTTATAAGCACATGTAAGTACAACTTATTTTTTCATAAGTAATTATGATATGAATAATACCTTGCAAATACAGATAAGACAAACAAGGAAATTTTGGTTTGAACAGCTTTTTACTTTAGAAAGAAGGTTTTACCTGAACTACATGTGTTTTATACTGTTTTCAACACTATGTCAAACATAAATTTTATGGTTATAGTTTGTGTACATGTCAATACATCCTCTTAGCATGTTTTTTCTAGAAAAAAACTGCACTGCAATATTTTTAAACTAGATCACTTTTATCTTCCTTCCATTCATAATTTGATGAGAAATCTTAATAAACAATGATGTAAAAGGATGCATAATGACTAATGAATTTCAAACAAGTGGCTGGAATAGATTTGTTTTCCATTAATGTACATGGCTCAGTCTATAAGGATTACAACTAAACGAACAAAGACAGCATAAGTAATTCTATAACAAGATTTTGGCAAACATGTTGCCATTAAAAGCTATTCAAAACAAAGTTTGAGAATACAAAAAAGACTACATTACTTTTGAAATGATATCTATTCAACATTCATGTTTTATGTACATATTATATATCAAAACACTTCTGCTGTATATGAGGTACAGTGACAAAGAAAGAACCATTTTAACATGGATTTTGTTTTAAACTTATGTTTCTTCCATTATTTCTTTTAAACAGAAATATGTGTGCCTGACAGAGGAGGAACTGTACCTGAAAGTGCTGACAAAAAGAGAACAGATGAAGATGTGTATGAAAATTGTCCCTGTATTTTTTTCTCTAAAAGTTTAAATGTCAAACTTGTGTTAAGAGGCCAGCCTATGGGACAAAGTAAAACCAGTTAACCCATTACCAAACAAAACTAAAATCTAACCACTTTGTTGAAGATGACTAAGGAAAACGTTGTGGGGAAAGGAGAAATTGCTCGTGACAAGCACTTTTTTTCCTTTTCCCACCATACTTTCTACCCTATCAAAAGATTATATTTCAAATGTCTGCAAACACTTTCAATTTGGGACAGTAAAAAATTTTGGGTTTGGTAAATTGTTAAATTATGTAAACACTTTTTGAAGCAAGCAGGGCATAACAGATTTGAGTAAAGCCACCATTGTAACTAAATTATTTCTACAGCAAGTTTTCCCTTTTGTCACAATGATTTTATTCTTTACAAAAATGCTCTCTTTTTTTCTGATTACAAACACTTTTGGTTGCAAATAATTTCTATTTCAAACAATGAGGGCTTTGCATTTTCAAATCATTTGGACATTTCTAGAAATAAAGCATAAACAATAATAATTTCTAAATATTATTGGGTAAAAGATATTGTAATTTATATAAACATTGTTTTGAAAGATTCCTTTGCATCACATTGGCTTCTTATTATTCTCTGTTAAAGATATCTTCAATTCTTTCTACCTTTTAAAATGGTTTTAAAAAACACTTTGACAAAATCATGAATATAGTCAAATGACTAAATGAGCAGTTATCCTTTTTCTCATCATAGTTTAAATCAAATGTCATAGTTAAATTATGCAATTTTCTTGTGGTCTGCTATTGCTTTCATTGGTAACAGTCACAAATAAAGCTTGAAGTAAGGTTTATGCATAAATGATTGCATGTTGCCTGTTTACTTTCAAAAGAAGATGTAATAGTTAAAGTAATTTACAAAAATTATGTGCTTTGTTCTCAAATTGGACTCCTTTTTGTAAATTGTGAAATATTCAACAATTATTGATATTACACCCTGAAGATGATTAAACAGAACTTTTGGAAATAATACTTTAATCAATAGTTCGTTAAAAGGAGTAACAGGTTATTGGCACAACATTGAAGCAAAGGTTATGTTTAAATGTGGAAAATATGAAAACTTATATAACTTTCTTTATCTAAACTATTTAATGTAAATCATGCATTGCATTTTGCAGAATGTTAAACCAAACATAGGCTAACACTATGGCTGATCATTTGAACAAGTTTTTGTATAGATCTGTACATATTCTATTGAGACAAGTGTTTGTTATTACTACTAATTACCTTAAATAAAATTTTTCAATTGTTTAACAATAGAATTATCTTTTTTTTTGTTTCAACTTATTATAGAAGGACTTTTGGTGCTGTAGATAATTTTAAAGAATTTTGACAATGATGGATTTCCTTTGTAATACAAATTTTTCTATTTCATCACTAAACATATGTTGTGAAAGATTTTTAAGAATGATTCAGAGAAAACATATGCTTACAACATACAATTTGGTGAAGAGTAAATTCTACATATCAAGGTTTCAGTGCAAGACAATACTGTAAGTACTTCACATATATGAAGTACTTACTGAAGTCTTGTGTTGAATCCTCATTTTGCATGGAGAGATTTTGGAATTCAAATTCTTTAGTTTGGTGGTTTTGATATTGCACAAACAGTGTCTTCTGTTTTTTATTGCATTACTGATATGGGTAGGACAGCTAAAACATGAGAGTATCTAGCGAGAACCACCAACCACACATACATGATAATAAGTCTTAGATGCTATGTTTGATAATAGTTTAACAACATTTTCAACAGAATGCTTCAGTTGTGTCAATAGACATATCCCTGTTTGTTCCTATTATTTCCTCATTAGTCCCTGAAAATAAACCTTCTAAGCCACC
>OX401415.1:13142930-13160930 GCA_947846245.1 Cerastoderma edule | reverse complement strand
AATGATGAAAATTTGATTTTGAAAATCCTCATCAATAAACCAAGCGCTTCAATTTTTTTTACTTCTAAGTTGCTGAAATCCTGTGAATAAGTTAAATAATGTGAAGTGAGCCTTCACGCCTATCATAGCTCTTATGGAAAAGCTGGTTTATTAATAAAGGCAAGAATGCTTTCTCGTGCACCTTGTTAACATCACTTGACAAGAACGGTTAAATGTTTCCTAAGACCAATGTGAAGATTACAAACCAAATGATCTTCTGTATGATTATAAACAGAGTGTGGAAGCTGTCAATAATCTATCCTTATGTTACTTTAGAAATTTGTGTTGTCATTTTTCCAGTAGAAGGCAATTTATTATAAAAAGTTTAAATCCAAATCTATGAGAGAGGTTTTTTTAAGATGAGCATTTTGAAGTAGACCATTAGTTTGGGATGTGGAGCATGTAAAGAAAGTGGTTATGGTCATGGTAGCATCGAAAATGTTGTTGAACAGTTTTGAAAATACTTTTATAGCCTGACTGTTTGAAGAATATGGAGAGCTTAACTATTCACCCCGGGAGGGACATTTTCGATTGCAGTTTCTTACTTCCGGTTGTGATAAAAGTGTTGAGAGGATCAAAATATCTGTTTACCACCAGTACTGTTTACCTATCTCATCCCTTTATGATATATGTTTTTTAATATCATGTCTGCAATACATGTTTTACATTATATACTCACTATTTTAATGAGAAACTATTGACACAGCATTCAACACCCATATAAACAATAAAAAAAGAGATTATATGACTGGATTATGATGATATTAAAAATCTCTGATGTATGGGTGTCAATGTTGAAAACAAATCGATGCTTACTGATGCCAGAAAACTATTTCACAAGAACTGAAGTATACTTCCTCGGCTATCTTCAAGCTCATTGCCAATATCTATTTAGCTGTCTAGTCATTATTTTCAGAATTGTCTGTAACAATATGTCTTTCTTATTTCAGATTCTGTCCTCGTAGATTGTATTCAGAATGAGGTTGACCTGTTTACAACATAGGGGATCTAGTTGGAGCTGGATAAAAAAAACTATTTCCAGGTTTGTATTTCCCTTTCCAAGCAACCTTTTTTTTAAAAAAGGACTTTCATGTGCTTGCCTCTATCTTTAAGTTTAGAACTTTTCTCACATCTGTAGCCTGAACCTTGATAGCTCAGTTGTTAGCTTGTTCAGCTTGGAATGCACGGACCATGAGTTAGAGATCTGGCGTGGCGAAGATTCATTTTGATGTTTGATAAATTTATTGTGACATAATTTATTTGTCTCTCACCACTGATCACATGTGACAAAGCAGTCAGCTGCTTGTAAAGAATATGTGCTGTGCGGTGAGGAAATACCAGAAGTATGTATTGGTGTGCTGACTGCAGCGATATGTCTGAAATACTTTTGAAAACAATATTAAACTCCCAAACCAACTACCTTAAATAAAGATATGCTTCAAAAAATCTGTTATATGGTATTGTCTTATACTTTGTTAAAACGTTTAAAGGTGCAGAGTTAGTCCAAAATTTTTTGTTGATAAACACCTTTGACAGAGAATCGCAAAAATATCGGCCATTTTGTGACTACAGCCTAACTCAATATAAAAGCTCTCATCTGATTGGTTGCTCATGTATCATTTATCCAATCAAACAAGAGATAAGAACGATTAATGATAAAACCTAGCTCGATCAATCGTTATTGTATTGAAAATACCGAAAACCGCGGAATACTGTCAAACAATTGGTTTTTTTTGATTGAACACGAAAGTGGTTCTCAATTATCTTATCTATTAACAATTTTTAAAAAAGATTAGATGAAAATATATTTTGTTTTATGAAAATTTTATATACGTTGGTAGAAAAAAAAAACTATTGCTACATTGAAGTAAGGAAGAAAATGACTAGTTAAAGGTGTAACTGCTGCAATACGCATGTTTTGCGTACATCATTGATTTATCGTCAAATCTCAAAAGGTGTTAAACATTAACTCTCTTTAAGTTTCTTTTCTTCTTTTTGAATGATTCATTTCATAATCTAACCTTCTTTTGTTTCAAATCGCATTGCCAGTATTCCCGTTGTATGTTGATATCTGTCTCACCATAAATTAACCCTTTACCAAACAATAGCGACATTTAATTAGATTGTTGCAGACAACTCTGGAAAACATTGTGGGTAAAGGAGAAACTTCTCCTTTTCACACAATTTTTTCTACCCAATTAGAAATTGACTCTTATTTCTAGGAAAGATATGAAAGATTGTAAAACCCCTATCCCGAAAAACGAAGAAATGACACAATTCTGCTTCTGACATTAGATTGCATTGAAAAGCAAAGGTTCAGGTTAATGTCAAGGTTTATATCCTAAGTTTGGTGTGCATCGTCACATGACAGCCCACATGTGGTATCTAATGTGTATATCAACCCTTTACTAAACGCCAAATTTGCGACTGTCCCAAATTGAAAGAGTTTGCAGACGACATTTCAAAATATGGGACGAAATTGGAAATGATCTTCTAATAGGACTGAAAGCATTGTGGAAAAAGGAAAAAATGCTCATTACGAGCAATTTTTCCTTTTCCCACAATGTTTTCTTAAGTGGTCTGCAATAAAGTGGTCAAATGTCGTTACTGTTTAGGAAAGGGTTAAGAGGATGTATCATCCAGGTAGTAATGCCATGAGGTTTTCCGTCATTATCTACATTTATAAAGCGATTTCTGTGACGTTGTTTTCATATTTGTTCGGAGCATAGCTGAATACCATACGCCAATTCCACATTTTTCATATACATCCTCAGATATATCTTTACTGTATGGTTTCCAGGAACTTTAGTACAATTTGATTACCGTTTTACTAAACAGTTTATGCTTAAGATTTGCGAAAGCCTAAAACAACAATTCCTCTTACTTCAATATTGGGCCAAGGAATATTGCAAAGTAACACATCATTGAAATCGTGTCTCCAAGACGCTTCCAATGGCGTGTCACATTGCAATAGTGTACTTTTATTGAAAATACTATCCATGTGTTTCAGTTATGACTTGCGTAAATGTCTTCCTTAAGTTGCTTGGTAAAACGGTACCCGGGTACTTTCTAAATTATATGTATATCAAACATGAAACCATCCATTATTATCAATTATGGGTGCACATTGGATAGGAATGTTCATGCTTATGGGGTATAATAAATACATCACATACTGTCTTCATTCAAGTTTTATTTCTGACAACAAATAAATAGGCAACAACAATCATATAGATCTATAATTATAATAATTTATATAAAGACTTTGCAACACAAATTCTGGTCCCAAGTACTAGGCCAATCTTAGGCATAGAGATATTTTACAATATCTGTCAAATAAGAAGTTTCCAATCAAACTGTATGAAGGAAGAAAACATAGGTTAGACGTTATTCAAAATATGCATGGACTAGTAAGGTCCTGTTACGTTTGAGAAGGAATTAGTTTGGTGTTCATTGAATGGGAGACAACAACAACTTCATTTTCTTTCTTCATCAATATCTTCCGAATTCTTTTAGGCAATTTCAAGTAAGGGTTTGTCACGAGTTATTTATCATTTCACCTCAATATACAAACCTTATTGCTTTAACCCTTTACGTAACGCCAAATTTTCGACTGGCCCAAATTGAAAGAGTATGCAGACATTTCAAAATGTGATGATATTGCAAAACACTCTTCTGATAGGGAAGAAAACATTGTGGGAAAAGGAGAAATTGCACGCAAAGAGCAATTTCTCCTTTTCCCACAGTGTTCTCCAGAGTCATCTGCAACAAACTGGTCAAATTTCGTTATTTGTTTGGTAATGTGTTAAGTCACCTGTAGGTTGAAATTTGGCCTTTGTTGTAAAGTATTTTTTTTTTCATATGGATTTTACATCACATCAACATTATTTCAGTTATGTAGCGATGCCCGACTCTTAATGATGGAGGAAGACCCCATACTCAACTGCCCATAAGGGCTGGTCAAGGCGGGTAAAACCATCGGCATTCCATAAGTCAGTCGAGAGACTGCCTCTCATGAAAATCCATATCCCTTTCAGGATTTGAACCCACGCGGAGAGGGGCTGTAAAGTATAACATAACATACAAGTACAACATAGAAATAGAACATATGTAAAGAATATCTATAAAAAACTAAATAATACATCTCAATTTTGATATTCTATTTTGGCAAATAACAACAATGCTGTGACAATAATTAAATATGTCTTAAAAGTATATCCTTATATCAAAAAGTATATCCTTATCCTTATTTAAAGAGTGTAGCCTTAATGTATATTCAAAAGTATATATCCTTAATGTATAGTCAAAAGTACAGTATTAATGTATATAAAAACTATATATCCTGGATGTATATTCAAAACTTTATCCTTAATGTATTCAAAGTATATCCTTGAATAAACCTGTGTTTATATCACTTTCTTACTTTTTTTTTTTACAATATTGTAAGACATATTTTGTTCAAACTTTTTGGGGTGTGTGCAGTTCCTTTTAATTTGGACCAGTCAAAAACTCATTTTTTGGGGAAAATGTAATCAGATGACGCCTACTAATAAATTCTGATATCATATTGAATGACAACATTTAACATCTAAAACTTTGAAATTGACTATCTTCACATTTCCCTCTACCTTATTCATTGTAGTTGCATTTAGCTCTTTGTTTTCTCCTAATGAAGACGACAGTCAAAAGAAATTGGGCATAAAATGGCAAGAAAAAGATAATATTGACTTTGTATCATTTGAGAGTAACAATTGTGACAAAAGAGTAAATTGCTTACAATTTTATTCTTTTTGTCAAAATAGTGTCATTTTTTAGACCTCTGCATAGAATAGACCTTAGAGGACTTAGTGGTTTAAAGAGTAAGGAGTTAAAGAAGAAAGATATTCGATTACATAGCTCTCATATCCCTTTACCAAACGCCAAAATGTTAGACTATCCCAAATTGAAAGAGTTTGCAGATGACATTTCCAAATTTGATGTAATTGAAAAACAATCTTCTAAATGGGCAGAAAATATTGTGGCAAAAGGAGAAATTGCTTGTCAAGAGTAATTTCTCCTTTTCTCACGATGTTTTCAAGACTCATCTGCAACTAACTGGTCAAATGTTGTTACTATTTGGTAATGGGATATTCTGAAAATTTCCCTTTTTTCTTTTGAACTGGCCTAGTGCAGACAGTTAACTAATGCGGAAACCTTATAGGCCCTAGAGTTTTAAAAATCATTATCCCTATCACAAATGACATCAACATTGTGGCAAAACAGATCTTTTACTCATGCTGAGCATTCTCCACTTTAGCTATGTTGACATTAATAATGTTCTAATAATCTAGCCTTTCAATGGCATGATTGTATGGTCATTGAATATAATGGTTTTAATATTGTCTGCTATAGACTACTCATAATAGAGCAAGAACGAAGATTTGAATGCTCCGATTTAATCAAATGATACTATCTGATTACAATGTACCTTCTTTTGCAGCGTCAAAAATACTTAATAATATGTATATTTTACAAAAGGCCAGGCCAATAATCCATACTTCTTCTTTCATTGGCATTTTTCCAAAACCCTTCATTCTGTTCAAGTGAATTGGCAAATCATTTAATTAAAAAGGATTGTTGTAGTAACACATACTATTTTTAGACTTTATGTCATGTTAAAGATTAGATTAATATTATCAGTGAACATGGAAAAATGCTTACCTCTTATATAATGAGGCAGAATGAAGTAAATAAATATGTAAGTACATTATATTCTATGCGAACAACTTTAAACAACATTAATGATGCCATTGAAATAATTACTAATTTATGAATAACCAAGGTTCTACAAAATAATATTCGTGTTCAGTGCAAATTCACAACAAGTATTAATTAGGATCATGTGTCAGATTCTAAACAACATCTGCAAAAAGGGCCAAGTGGTTAAAGTGATGGAGTTATAACTTAGAAGTTCTTGGTTCGAGCCAATTTATGATATAGGGTAGAAACCATTGTGATAAAAGGATGAATTGTTCATCAACAGTGTTCTCTAAAGGCTTCTCCAGCCAATATGGTTAACTGATGTGCCATGGAGTTAAAAACACAGTGATAAACGTAATAATCATATAGAAACCTTTTTTTATCAATTGTAGCGAATCAAAAGATGATAAGATTAAGTGAGAGAAATGAAATGTCTTTGTTGTGAAGAAACCTCTGTAGAGACAGTCTCTATGTAAGAGTTGTTCTTAACCCTTATAGAGCTGGAACTGACATCATGCTTATGCAAACAGGTATTAACCCACACGGGATTTCTGACAGATACATCATCCAAGTCCTTTTTTTAGGGTTTACTATTTGTACACTATTGAATAAAAGATGTTATGTCAAATAAATTCATTCTATTGACATAAGATTTAGAATGCTCAATCGGTAAGGCGGCTCGATAAGTGATCTCACCTGAGATGTCCGCATTTATCCCCATCTACAGCTTTCTTTTGTGACAGATTGATTTGTCTTTTTTTAACGTCTTTTTAACAATGCTTGATCAGGTTTGATGGTTACCAGATAGAATGGCATTGATAATCGTGTTGCAATAAAGTATTATGTTATATGACATATGCTATAATAAAAAATGTGAAATAAAAAAAAAACCACCAAAAAGAAAAAGGGGAAAAAGCATGAAGCTATCATTACTTTTGTAAAAGGTTTCAAAGTAATGAAATGTAAAAATAAAAGGCTTATTAAAAAAATACCAATTTTTTTTGACATTGTGCGGGATTCGAACACGGAGTTTACACTTTCCATTACGTATATGTTTTGTGATACATTATTTACTATGTAAGCATAATTGCAGATGAGTTTGATCAGGACAAGGGTTTTTGGGAATCCGCTTCTATTTATAAATTACCTATATATAAAACGTAGTGACGTTGCTGTCAAGAATCACATGGTTATAAATTACCTATATATAAAACGTAGTGACGTTGCTGTCAAGAATCACATGGTTATAAATTACCTATATATAAAACGTTGTGACGTTGCTGTCAAGAATCACATGGTTATAAATTACCTATATATAAAACGTAGTGACGTTGCTGTCAAGAATCACATGGTTATAAATTACCTATATATAAAACGTAGTGACGTTGCTGTCAAGAATCACATGGTTATAAATTACCTATATATAAAACGTTGTGACGTTGCTGTCAAGAATCACATGGTTATAAATTACCTATATATAAAACGTAGTGACGTTGCTGTCAAGAATCACATGGTTATAAATTACCTATATATAAAACGTAGTGACGTTGCTGTCAAGAATCACATGGTTATAAATTACCTATATATAAAACGTAGTGACGTTGCTGTCAAGAATCACATGGTTATTCGTAGGATCCAGGCCAGCTGTAAATTGGCAAATTGCTTTATCTAACCTGTTTACTACTCTGAGTACAGTATCTTTTATCATCAAAATTAAGCAGATATTTAAAATTTTGGAAAGCAGACAACACAACAATTTATTTTTTAGAAAATTACCCAGCATTCTTAGGGTTACTAGTCTTCTGTTGCAGGTGTGACAAGTGGGTATCAAATTATGAATTTAAATGTAGGTTTTCAAAGTATCATAATTGTTGATGATAACATTATCACAGACAAACCAATACAGTTCATAACTTCAGATTCCTTCAGGCGCTAGTTTGAACAAGGATAGATGGATGAGACAAACAAGCTGAACCAAGGTTACATGAGCAAAAAACAAGGAAATTGTTTTGCTTCATCTTCTTACTGTTTAACCATTTCCCAAACAATAACCTCATTTGACCACTTTGTTGCAGACGACTTTAGAAAAGATTGTGGGAAAAGGAGAAATTGCTTGTATGAGCAAGTTTTCCTTTTCCCACAATGTTTTCTGCCCTATAAGAAGAGTATTTTCCAATTTCATCACATTTTAAAATGTCGTCTGCAAACCCTTTCTATTTGGGACAATGGAAAATTTGGCATTTGGTAAAGGGTTAATATTGATATCTTTTACTTTCCAGTTATATCTTATGGCATTTTCAACAGGTTTTCCCTTAAATCACAGCATAAACACGACCGTTCTTTGCATCCTGTTACCTCCACAATGCAGTATTACACAATGTTATTTTCAAGTGTTATATAGATATAGATTTTGATTTCTTAAAATAATAGTGACAGTGCACAACTCGGCCCCTGTTTAACAGGCGAGGGTCTCTTCTTACTGAGCTGCAAGGGACTTTCTGTTTATGCTTTGTGAATATAAAATCAACTGATAAAAATTGTCAAAACTCATGAAAACTAGCACAAAACACATATAGTCAAACCAATTTGACGAGATTGGAAAATATTGAGAAATCTTTGCATCAGGTAATATCTCCTTTCACATCAAACTTATGAACAATTCATTTAATGGGGGACAATGTGACGAAATTTTTGTTGCAACATTTGAAGACTCATATTTCCATTATTACAGATAAATATTTTCATAGTTAGATTGCCCAAACAGAAAATAATGGGCAACCTTCAAGTCAAATTATTTTGATTACAAACACAAGTATTTTACTTTACTCAACCATAAGAAGAATGACATTTCAATATGTCATCCATTGCAAACGTTTCATTTTGCTAGTTTTTGATGACAGGCAACATATTATAGAAAGAATCATTTGAAACCCTTTAACTGTATGAATTATGAAAACATTTTTGACAAAATGAAAAATTTCTTGCCTTCAATAACTTTGTTTTTCACACTAAAATGAGCATATATTTGATAATGATGTGTGTTTCTTCTTTGGTCTTTTGCATTTATCAAACTCTACATTACTTTTATAATTATAATCATTATAAACCCTGACCGGTTTCTTTTTGCAGCTTCATCAGAGGGATGTAAACAAGTAGCGACTGAAGCGACGTCTTAAAACCATGTCACTAACAGAGCCTGGTAAAGCATGACCAGTAACGTAGCCAAAAATAGAGGAATTATACAACGAACATGGTACAAACCTATATGTAGTGCAGAACACTCGATATTGAATAATGTCAGATGAATCAGGGAATAAGGAACACGAATTTTAGATAAACAGGTTGAAATGGTCTTTTGAGAAAGTTCATCTCAAATTTTATCAAGGCTTATAATGACACTAAATGGACTCAAAGTAATTCCCTAGAAAATGGTTTCACAAACCCTATGATATGTTTTTTACAGTCAAAGGGAGATAACTTCTTTTCATATATGGGACCAAATTTGAGTGTGACTGTATTGTATCTATATGCTTAGAAGACAGTTTAACCCTTTCCCAAACAATAACGACATTTGACCACTTTGATGCAGACCTTTAGAAAACATTGTGGGAAAAGGAGAGATTGCTCACAAAGAGCAATTTCTCCTTTTTCCACAATGTTTTCAGCCCTATCAGAAGAATATTTTACAATTCTATCACATTTTGAAATGTCGTCTGCAAACTCTTTCAATTTGGGACAGTCAAAAATTTGTTGTTTGGGAAAGGGTTAAAACCCTTTACTGAATTACTAATACTCTATTGTCCCAATACTTTGAAACTAAATTTAAAGAGTTTCCAATTTTAGAACAAGAAAAATGAGTAAGACTACAATAATTGAATGATAATCTATTAGTATGTTTCAAAAATGTGTTTGAAAAGGAGAAAGTGGGTATGTGAGCGCCCTCTCCATATCCTACCAGAGCTTTCTAAATGTAAATGAATGATGAATGTATTAGGCCTTAAGTTAGCTTATTCATCACAAATCTCTTTCCTTTCATTACGGTCACATAAAACACGATGACTGTTTCTTTAGCAATTTTGTATTTCCTTTGGTTAAATGATAATAATCCACAATCTTTCATGTAACATCTTCTACAAGTAAGTTTTGACAGTTGCCATGTATATTCATTGAACTTTTGCACCCTTTCTGTCACGTTTTAAAGTACCCTAAGCTTAAAATTCCAGAATCCATTGTGAAAAGCGATATTTCTCTTGACAATATAAAGATTACTTTAGATACATTTATTTATATTGTTCACTGCAGCTCCTCTCTATTTGGGAGATCCCACTTTCCCATTTTAAAAAAAGGGTTAAATCATTAAATGTTTTTTTTTTTTCATGTATTTATATGATAATTGACAATTAATTTATCTACCGAACTTAATTTTCAATGGGCGTGCTGTTTGTTGTACACCAAAAAACAAGGGACAGGCACATGGGGACAACAGGAAGAGATTCAAACCATCCAAACTAGATATCACTGTGGTAAACCATTTATAACCCAGGGACTGCAAGGAGACACTTATAACATTGAACTTTGTATTTTATAGATGACTTCCCTAAGACTAGAATTTGTAATTCAACAGAATGGACAAATCAAATTGTTTTTGAATCACATGATTATCATTGTAAGTACACAAAAACAATGTATGGTATGTAGGGCCAAAAGGAGCATAAGCCTCTGGTACCTAGAGTACTGGGTTTGATCTCTCTTAGCAGGTGAAAATACCGGGACAAACCTACAAATCCATGGGAGTAATGGTTATGTATCCAGTTAATATAGTGTGTGATGAATTTTGAAAGTTGTAAGAACTTGTTTCACAATAGGTGTAAAATTGAAAAAGTTTAGACCTAACCAGTATCACTGTGCAAGAAGACAACTTTATGACAGAATCTGTCACATTCACCATCTATTTAGATATCCTATGGTGCCAATCTGCTCCAATGCTGTTAACCCTTTACCAAACACCAAATTTTCAACTGTCCCAAATTGAAAGAGTTTGCAGACAACATTTCAAAATGCGATGAAATTGGATAACAATCTTCTGATTGGGCAGAAAATATTGTGGGAAAAGGAGAAATTGCTCCTTAAGAGCAATTCCTCCTTTGCTCACAATGTTTTCTAAGTCGTCTGCAACAAAGTGGTCAAATGTCATTATTGTTTGGTAATGGGTTAAAAAATATCTGAACCAATATATCTATATATTAATGAAGCAAGATTGGGTCTTGTTTATTCACTTTAAGACATAAACAGTATATTTCTATATGCACATATTTGATTTTGCATCAAGATTGGTAAGTTCTTGTTAAGTTCTTGACGACATCTTCAAGTTTCTGGTGTTTTGGGGTGCGATAACTGAGGTTTTCGGCGCTCTCTGATACCCATTTATCTTTCATTGTAAGGATGTCCAAAATAGGAGGCTTCCTAAAATCCTTTACCAAAGGCAAAATTTTCTACCATCTCAAATTGAAAGAGTTTGCAGACAGCATTACAAAATTTAATGAAATTGAAAAATAACATTCCGATAGGGCAGAAAACATTGGGGGAAAAGGAGATATTGCTCTTTAAGAGTTTTCCAGAGTTGTCTGCAACAAACTGGTCAAGTAAGTTAACATTACAGTTAAACCCTTAATTTGTATGAGAATTTGACTGAGGTCCAAAATCAAAGCAAAACATACCTCTTTGTGAATGCCATGCAATTTAATTTTCTCTGTCTAATGTTGAAGGTTCTTTTTCTGTAACCTGGGTTGTAAGAAAATGTTTTAATCAATGAAAACATCTTTCTTACGCTGTTTTTTTTTTAAATTTCAGTTTTTGAGCGCAATCTGAGAGTATTCAAATAGCCCTGCGGGTAGAGTAGTAAGCAGAAGGCCAGAGATTGAGTCCCAATCTAGTTGGATGATATTTCTCACCTTCATTAGAACCATTATTAGATGTGTTACAAGAACTCTTTTGGACCAGGCATGGTGCTGTACAGAACCTTGTAGAGTATTTGCTGATCCTGAAAGGCATAACATCCACTTCGGGGCATATCATTTTGGTAGGACAGTGCAACAGAACCTTTATAACTCAGGAAATGATCACAACTTTGAGCCTAGTATGGCACTCCAACAACCAGTAGTACAGAGTTGAGAATTGTATATGTTTGTTATTTTGTATGATATCCTAGTTATCAGTCTGCCGATATAATGATTTAAGTATATATTGATTGTTTATTCAACATTCTGATGATGTTTTTAGCTATTTAAAGGGACAATCTATTAAAATATGTTCTATGAGGGCCAAACATTAAAATGGAGATTTTGATAATTCTTGTCTCTCAAGAAAAGGTCAATTTTAACTTCTTTATTTGAAAGTTGCCAAATACGTGTGTGTTTATTTAGAAAAGAAATCCAAATTATTCCATGCCTTTTGTACTTTCCAAACTCCTACCTGATCCTGTCATTTCAAATGATGGAATTTAGATACAAATGCAAAATCAAATGTATGTGAAGCCCATGCGATTATGGTATATAAAAATACCACAGCTCACCTATGTGTAATGAAAACTTAGTTTACTAAATAATCTGCCGTTTAAATGGTTTACTTTATCTGCAAAATAAATGTGCTATATCTTTAACACATAGTTATGAAAGAGGGTTGGAAGTATAACACACCAAGTTTGATGTTACTGTTTAGACCTGTATTGCCATTTTATCTATAGAAAACAAAATATTGTAAACTGATTCAAACCTTTATCTGTGACATACCTTTCAATATCGTGACAATTTGATTGTTTCAAACTTCTATCCCACAGATGATGATCATCATCTTTTAACCCTTTACCAAACAGTAATGACATTTGACCAGTTTGTTACAGACGACTATGGAAAACATTATTGGAAAAGAAAAAATTACACTAAATGAGCAATTTCTCCTTTTCCCACAATGTTTTCTGCCCTATCGGGTGATTATATTCCAATTTCATCACATTTTGAAATGTCGTCTGCAAACTCTTTCAATTTGGCACGTAGAAATTTGGCGTTTGGTAACGGGTTAAAGATGAAAATTCCATCTATCAATGAAATTAGAACGCAAGAATATTTAGTGACATGAAAGTGAATTATTGATATGTATCTCAACTCCATTTGAAATGATTTCGTCAAAATTTGACAAATCCATTTCCTAAATACAGTAAAAACCATCCTGAGGTGGATTTTGATATTTGTTCAGAATAACCAATAGCAAGTGAGGGTACTTTTTTTTTTAACTATTATGTTTATGTTTACCTATGTATTGTTCACCAACATTCACCATCTGTTGCCTTCTATGCATGAATAATTATGACGCGGTATATTCAATACTCGACAGTCTTCCAAACACAGTCGATAAACAATATAGTAATGTTCTAGCTCTTTTATGATGTGTTAGGTTTCTATAGTTTTTGTAGTCATAGAATAACATTGTCCGAGTCTGAGAAGGAATCTTTTTTACTTAAAACATCAACAACGAAATTGGGGTTGTCTTTGTTTGGTGCATAAATGTTTGTGAGAATGAAGGTGGTGTCACAAAATAATAATCTAAGTATCAATAAACTACAATTATCATCCTTGTTGATGCCAAGAATTTTGACGTTTGATGACTTATAAAAAGAAAATAGCAACACCCCTTGAATCGGATGCACCATGAGCAAAAGAACACACTCCATCCCATTCAGAATAAACGTCCTTTTCTATAATTTTAGTAAAATTGGTCTCTTGTAAATACAATATGTCTGTGTATTTATCTTTAAATAAGTTAAAAATATCTCTGTGCTTTTTATGATTGTTAAGACACAGGCAATTGAATTTATCTTTAAACTATCCGCTTAGTAAAACTTTTAAACAAAACATTGAATATAAGTCAAAAAGTATTTTAACAGTTTCACTCTCAATGCTAGAATGTTCACCATTGAATACAACAAAAGTTTAAATCAGGTTTAGTTTTGAATGTTGAAAATACCATTTTGATGAGAAAATGGTAGTGTCAATGTATTTCACATGACTATAAATTGATATATGTATGCAGAAGAATAAATACAGAGGAGTAAGTTAACTTAATGGGAATATAACAGAGACTAGATGCTATATTGTTGGTACAGGGTCCTTGTTAGAATCGTCGTAATGAGACTTGGCCATAAATGAATAGTGCATCTCTACAAAACAAAAACAACAAGAAACGATCCTATCTAAAGGTCTGGGTTAAAAAATTAAATGGGGCTAGGGGATAGCATTAACCTTTAGACTGCTGGGTAATTTTCTAAAATTAAATTATTGTATCGTCTGCTTTTCAAATCCTTAAATATCTGCTGAATTTTGTTAAGGAAAGATACTCAGGGTAGCAAACAGGTTAGTTCACAGGCCAGCTGTCAATTTATATGGCGGCTGGCCTGGATGTAACCTGTTTCCACAAGCTTGAAGTCAGTTCCAGCACTGTAAGATTATGATTATGTCTAATTCGTGTTTCTTAGCCTATTTAATGTTCCATCCATAGCAGAAAAAATAACAACAAAAAACACAGCAATGAAAGAAGAAAAGGCTTGCAATGAGTATTCTCTCCACCTATCGCAATGTTTTTGTAACTTCATAGTAGTAATATTTTGGAAAAGGTTTTGCATATTAATTTCATTTGCCAGGCATTTGCACAAAACCATAACTTAAAGTCTATGTCTTAACACCATACGAATTATATTTGTATACACATTATGACGTTATTGTGACAAAATGGTATAATGGTAATTAATTTAAATTGAATGCTAGATAATTTGCATGTTGGATACATCAAATCAGAAAAGGGCATTTTCAGGTTTTGTTAGGTACAAATCTTAATGAAATGGTCAAATATAAAGTATTTATAATTCTTTGTCACCTTAAATAAAGTTCTGCGTGTGTGATAGCCTGTTAGATAAAAAAAACAGCCAAGAAAAGAGACAACATTGCAACAAATGAAGAAAACAGCTTGCAACGAGCATGCTTTTGATACACTGGGTGACTGCAATGCTTCCTACTTTCATTTTGAGACAGATAAAAAACACAACAAAAAATGAATAAAATGCTCTCGATCAGCATTCCTTCAACATAATCTTCTGCATGTAGTAATATTTGTGATGGATTGTGCGTACAAATATATGGATATATCTCATCTGATGTATTTGTCTAACATTATATAACTGAACAAAGATGCAGATTTCATAGCATACATGCTGAAGTATGATGTAAGCAATATATAAAACAGATATGAAATCAACACTTGTTTTATATCTTAGAGTTTTTGTCGTAAATGTTTCTTTACAGGGCAAACTGGTGAACTGGTTACTGTTCATCTATAATCCCAATGATTCGATCACACTGTTAATTTCATTGTATATGTCAAACTTTATTGGCTTGTCTTTTATTGAAAGAGCGTAGACTGATCTGATGAAAAACCAAGCACTTTTGATTTCTGCATGGAAAAGGCCTATCAATCCCGTATTTAGCATGGTGACGTCGTCTGCTTCCCGGTTACCAGCAATATTGTGCGCTTTTCGTTGTCGCATCACTTTTGTTTTTGTGTTGTTATTTTTGGTTTTAACGAGCAGCGGTCTGGGTCTATCCCTTCTTGATGGTATGCGATGTATGGCCAAGATATCCTCCTTTCTCAAGTGTGCTCCGTGTGTTGAGAGAATTTCACACACTTACTTGGTCAGGCTCTCTTCTGTTACTCCCTGGTTCTATCTTACACAGAATCTATAGTCAATGTGATAAACATAGAAATAATACTTTTTTCTTTTTACCTTGGTTGTAGCATCTTTAAATTCCTATATGCAGAAAACATTGTTTTTTGCTTGGTTAAAATTGTTATTTAGATTGTATGAAATGAGTGGTTTTAGATGAACATTTTTATGAAACCTATTAGTAGTCTGTAATACATTTTGCAGGTAGACTCAAACATGATTAATTTTGATATTTGTACCTACCGGTATGTATGACAAAAAGGGAGATAGAAAATTATCAAACAATAATTAGCAGTTTATGATTTATGATGTCTCATTTTCCTAAGCTTTGTTAGGTATCTTGTGATACTTTATTCCTAACTACTGCATCTCTGTATATTGTATTTATGAATCTTTGTTTATTTGTTTTGACATATATGTATTGTCATTTAACCCATTTCCCAATATTGAGCTTTATGACAACTCAAAATCGAGGATAACAGCAGACAAGGAAAGTGGCATGAGACATATATTTTCTTCATGACATTGGGTAAAAATCATTGTGACAAAAAAAGGATAAATTGTAATCATGATCAATCCTTATGTCGCAGTGGTTTCAAATATTATCAGCAGCTTATGTTGTTTAATGATTTTTTTATTAAGTATGGGGTTAAAGGTTGTATTCCCAAAGCACCAGAATATGTTAAAGCTTATATTTTGTACTTCTACATGTCGAGGGTTCAATGCAATACTATAGCAAGTGCTTCCTGTTTGTGAAGCACTTATTATAGTCGTGCAATGAACCCTCAAAGTGTAAATGTATTCATTGACCAATTATTTGATGATTTTGATATTCATGAGAGAAGCTGATGTGGTGTATAGTGGAAATTATTTGATGTAACCTGCTAAATGCTTATAGGTTGCTCTTTAATTGTATACATGGGGTTTTCAGCTATTGTACTATCCGTAGCAAAAGAGGTGGATGACTTCAATCAGAAATTCAGTCTGATTAGTGACATATTGAAAAGACATTTGGAAATCAAAACTGTGATAGTTTAAAAGATAAAATGCTTTCTACTCAAAGGAAGAGTTATGGGTTCAGATCGTAGTCACAGAATGAAATCCTAAAGTTCTTGATGATGGTGAAAGTGAAAGAGGAAAGTAACCTCTTGAAGGATTGTAATGATGTTGAACACATTTAGCTGACATTCTCTTGATAGATTTTTATAGCTGCTTGTCCACAGGTGAGAAAATGTGAAAGTCAAAATCAAATTTTGATGAAACAATACAGTTTGTGAATTGATGTTTTGATATACAATTAACAGTAAGTATTGGAGGTCTAATATATTCAGGAAGCGTCAAAACATCTAAGCATGAACAGTCTATATGGGTTAGATCACACAAAGATTTTGGATTTTAATACATATTAATTCATTGTATACAAGCTTTTAAAGCTTAAACACAAACCAATTGTGCTTCCAATGGCTTTACTCCTTTGTGTATTAAACAACAGTTTAGCCAATGTACAGTTTTAAAGGAATTAAATTATATCTTCAAATCCTCACATCTTTAAACAAGCATCTTTAAGGTAGAATATCCATACTTGGCCGTTTTCAAACTCATTCTTTCGGCAGATTTCTTCGGTTATTCTCTGTTTACATAGGTCAGGGAGCTATTCGTTTTATTGCAAAAAGTTGATCCAACGGTTGTATACTGTGTACGACCAATGTAAACTGACAATAAAATGAGTTTGTGTGTGTCTGGTGCAGATAAATCTGTTAGCAATGTTCATGTGGCTTATTCTCATTGTCTACAAATTATTTCAATTTCAAACAAACCATTTCTTGGCTCCAAACCCTTTCACTTTGGGACAGATAACTGAATGAAAGCTAACCAAATGACCAGGTTTTATTTTACTTTGTTTTGTTTTTGAATGGAATCGTACCCCTTTCTGTACCTAAAACTACTGGCTTATGTCTTGTGTGCATGCAGGTACAGCTGTATTTCATTAACTACTAAAGTGGCCCGAATAAAAAAAAAAATCATTAAAAAAGTGGATTTTGCCATTATTTGAAGGTTTGTTACATTGATCTCACCTCATAACATTTCAAAGAGATAATTTGAATTGAGATGGATAAACTTATCCTTTGAGGCTGGAAAAACTGTGAGGACAAATTTTAGTGACCTTTCATCAGTTGTTGAACCTCGGATATAATTTTCCATCACGGCACAAACCATATATTCATTCAATTTGTTCTGTTTTAAGATTTTACTCATTTATCATTGTACAAAACATGGTATATACAATAACTTTAGTTGAAAAATAGGCAGAAAAAAGTAAAAAACCAGCATGTTACATTTTGAAAGATCATGATCATTATATACAAGCAAGGTTCTGTTAGATATCAATATGATGTGAAGTCAGTGTTGACAAGGTAAACCTTACTTTCATAATGTTTCAAAGTTAACCTAAG
>OX401415.1:13015168-13142430 GCA_947846245.1 Cerastoderma edule | reverse complement strand
AAGTGAGGTATGTATCATTATAGACATTACAAATCACTTCAACAGTTCATAACAGTCTTGCTATTTAAGAGCATTTGTTCTGGTATTTACACTATACAATGAGTTATATAATCAAACTCATAATAGAAAATTGACTTCAAACCAAAAGAGCTAACAAATTTATGTTATTTCAAAAGTTTTTAAAACATTGTGGGAAAAGGAGAAGTTTTTAGACCAAAACTCCTTTCTTCATACCTCACATATTTAAACCATACAGTCTTGTAGAATTTTGTGTGTGGCTTAAAATGTAAATAATAGTAGACAACAGTTATTAAGTATGAAACTTATGTTATCTTTATGATATAGGGTAGAAACCATTGTGATAAAAGGATGAAATGTTCATAAACAGTGTTCTCTAGAGGCTTCTCCAGCCAATGTGGTTAACTGATGTGTCATGGAGTTAAAATCACAGTGATAAACGTAATAATCATATAGAAACCTTTTTTATCAATTGTAGCGAATCAGAAGATGATAAGATTAAAAGAGAGAAATGAAATGTCTTTGTTTGTTGTGTAGAAACCTCTGTAGAGACAGTCTCTATGTAAGAGTTGTTCTTAATCCTTATGGAGCTGGAACCAACATCATGCTTATGCAAATAGGCATTAACCCACACAGGATTTCTGACAGATACGTCATCCATTTGCTTTTTTTTAGGGTTTACTATTTGTACACTATTGAATAAAAGTTGTTATGTCAAATAAATTCATTCTATTGACATAAGATTTAGAATGCTCAATCGGTAAGGCGGCTCGATAAGTGATCTCACCTGAGATGTCCGCATTTATCCCCATCTACAGCTTTCTTTTGTGACAGATTAATTTGTCTTTTTTTTAATGTCTTTTTAACAATGCTTGATCAGGTTTGATGGTTACCAGATAGAATGGCATTGATAACCGTGTTACAATAAAGTATTATGTTATATGACATATGCTATAATATAAAAAATGTGAAATAAAAAAAAAACACCAAAAAGAAAAAGGGGAAAAAGCATGAAGCTATCATTACTTTTCTAAAAGGTTTCAAAAGTAATGAAATGTAAAAATAAAACGCTTTTTTAAAAAATACCAATTTTTTTTACATTGATTCGAACACGGAGTTTACACTTTCCATTACGTATATGTTTTGTGATACATTATTTACAATGTAAGCATAATTGCAGATGAGTTTGATCAGGACAAGGGTTTTTGGGAATACGCTTCTATTTATAAATTACCTATATATAAAACGTAGTGACGTTGCTGTCAAGAATCACATGGTTATTCGTAGGATCAAGGCCAGCTGTAAATTGGCAAATTGCTTTTTATCTAACCTGTTTACTACTCTGAGTACAGTATCTTTTATCATCAAAATTAAGCAGATATTTAAAATTTTGGAAAGCAGACAACACAACAATTTATTTTTTAGAAAATTACCCAGCATTCTTAGGGTTACTAGTCTTCTGTTGCAGGTGTGACAAGTGGGTATCAAATTATGAATTTAAATGTAGGTTTTCAAAGTATCATAATTGTTGATGATTACATTATCACAGACAAACCAATATAGTTCATAACTGCAGACTCCTTATGGCTAGTTTGAACAAGGATAGATGGATGAGACAAACAAGCCGAACCAAGGTTACATGGGCAAAAAACAAGGAAATTGTTATGATTCATCTTCTTACTGTTTAACCCTTTCCCAAACAATAACCACATTTGACCACTTTGTTGCAGACGACTTTAGAAAAGATTGTGGGAAAAGGAGAAATTGCTTGTAATGAGCAAGTTTTCCTTGTCCCACAATGTTTTCTGCCCTATAAGAAGATTATTTTCCAATTTCATCACATTTTGAAATGTCGTCTGCAAACCCTTTCTATTTGGGACAGTGGAAAATTTGGCGTTATTAAAGGGTTAATATTGATATCTTTTACTTTCCAGTTATGTCTTATGGCATTTTCAACAGTTTTTCCCTAAAATCACAGCATAAACATGACCGTTCTTTGCATCCTGTTACCTCCACAATGCAGTATTACACAATGTTATTTTCAAGTGTTATATAGATATAGATTTTGATTTCTTAAAATAATAGTGACATGGAACACAACTTGGCCCCTGGTTAACAGGTGAGGGTCTCTTCTTACTGAGCTGTAAGGGACTTTCTGTTTATGTTTTGTGAATATAAAATCAACTGATAAAAATTGTAAAAACTCATGAGAACTAGCACGAAACACATGTAGTCAAACCAATTTGACGCAATTGGAAAATACTGAGAAATCTTTGCATCAGGCAATATCTCCCTTCACATCAAACTTATGAACAATTCATTTAATGGAGGACGATGTGACGAAATTATATGAAACATTTGAAGACCCATATTTCCATTATTACAGTAAAATATTTTCAGAGTTAGATTGCCCAAACAGAAAATGATGGGCAACCTTCAAGTCAAATTATTTTGACTACAAACACAAGTATTTTACTTTACTCAACCATAAGAAGAATGACATTTCAATATGTCATCCATTGCAAACGTCAGTTTCATTTTGCTAGTTTTTGATGACAGGCAACATATTATAGAAAGAATCATTTGAAACCCTTTAACTATATGAATTATGAAAACATTTTTGACAAAAGGAAAAATTTCTTGCCTTCAATAACTTTGTTTTTCACACTAGAATGAGCATTTATTTGATAATGATGTGTGTTTCTCCTTTGGTCTTTTGCAAATCTCATGATCATAGAACAATTTATGGTTTGTTGTTTTCTATTTTCTCTTCATTTGATTTAATAGAGATTTATAGATATCATGATAAGTCCATTCTGTATGTATTTAATAATGGGCATGCATATTGTAAGCCCAGCTTTCCTTTACCCCTTTACCAAACGCCAAATTTTTGACTGTCCCAAATTGAAAGAGTTTGCAGACGACATCTCAAAATGTGATGAATTTGAAAAATAATCTCCAGATAGGGCAGAAAACTTTGCAGGAAAAGGAGAAATTGCCCAGAATGTTTTCCAGAGTCGTCTGCAACAAAGCGGTCAAATGTAATTATTGTTTGGTAATGGGTTAAACCATTGAAAATCGTGAACCCAATTTGAATCTGCTTAATAACATGAAAGATTTTAATTAATCAGATTTGATACAATATAAATGTGTATTCAACTTTGCTAGTGCAATCAATACAAACAACAATATAACTTGGTTTTATTGCAATGATTTTTTTCATTAATCCTTTAACTAACGTACCTAAAATCCTGTCCATTTAATTTCTTCAAATGATATTTGAACTATGTCTAGCAAATAACCAAAGTTTGTGATTTCAATACCTCAGCAAAACCGTTTAAGCCTTTCCCAAACAATAACGAAATTTGACCACTTTGCTGCAGATGACTTTAGAAAAAAACGTGGGAAAAGGAGAAATTACTCGTTTTCTGCCCTATCAGAAGATTATTTTCCAATTTTATCACATTTTTAAATGTTGTCTGCAAACTCTTTCAATTTGGGACAGTCGAAAATTTGGCGTTTGGTAAAGGGTTAAGGTAAGTAGATTACTTTTAGTCAAAAGTGCCATTAAATCATGGTAGTGTGAGGGTGAAAGTACTGTTGTTGTACTTATTATGAGAGAATTGTTGTTTTGTGCAATTCTATGAAACTCTAGGTGTAATCTCAAACATTTGTAGGATAACACTCGACCATCATGATCTGTAATGCACATTCACTTTGGTCTCAGGTGCAACATTACATATAAGTATTTACTGTTTGTGTTTACTTAATGTTGATATGACAATTTACAGAGTTGTCAGTGACATTGCCTTGAACAGGACAAATTACAATTTCAGATTATGGTATTGAGAATTATCACCTTGAAAACTGAACCAATGATAAGATATAGCTAGAGTTTTTGTGGCAGAGGGGATGTAAACTTTTGGAAGAATGGTAAGATTTAAACTTTTAATTCCTAATGCAAACTATTTTTTATTGTAATTAATCAATCAAACAATCCCATCCTTTTAACACAATGGTTTCTACTAAATATGACAGTTGAAATGCTAGTTTTATACTTTACAACTGTCCTCTGTGATTTCAATCAACGGAAGTTAACCCTTTACCAAAAGCTAAATTTTCGACTGCTCCAAATTGAAAGAGTTTGCAGACGACATCTCAAAATGTAATGGAATTGGAAATGGTCTTATGATAGGGCAGAAAACAGTGTCGGAAAAGGAAAAATTGCTCGTTTTGAGCAATTCTCCTTTTCCCACAATGTTTTCCAGAGTCGTCTGCAACAAAGTGGTCAAATGTCATTATTGTTTGGTAATGGCTTAACACACAAAACATAGTAACTCTGTGGTTAGAAACTAATAAATCATTGTGCATTGACATACAGAAATGTACTCAAGAACATCTTTCAAGCCAAGGTAACAAGTATAAACTCAATGTATCAAGCTTGATACCAACCATACTTCTGTCTAATGGGGATGTCCTTTTCATTTTGGTTAGCCACTCTTCTATCAAAAGTGGTAAATTATACTTAATAGTTTTGGTTTTACATTGATTTTTAAACAAGATATTGCAACATAAATAAATAACTCTCGAGTCTGCTTTCTATCATTTTTTTTATTATTATTTCTATTATTATTAGTATATTTTATTTATTGGTAATGGGTTAACACATAAAACCTTGTTGCTTTGGGGTTTGAAAGTAATGAATCATGATGCAATGACATCAATAAAGGTTCAAAAGTATTTACAGTGTATTCTAAGAAGGGGTATTTAAGCATAAATTTGATGTATCAAGATTGATACGAACTACATCTTTTAGAAATGTTCTGTTTATTACCGTTAGCAACTTATTTACTGAAAGTGGTTAATCATATTTTATAGTAATTTGTGTTGAGGGCTATAGATTTAACAATCTCTTGTTCGAATCATGACTGTGGCTAACTCTTTCACAGTGGAGTGCTTCCAGACAAGACACTTGCTTATTACACATTTCTAAGAGAACATGTAAAATGATAATCAAGAGTAAATTCTTTACATAAAAGGAAAAAATAAATAAATCAGGCTTTGGCTTTGTCTATTTTCATATAACTTAATTTTTATTGTAGTGTAATGAAAATAGACCTTAAATGCCTTTTATTTGTCAATGAAGATACAAAAGAAAACACAATATGTGTATATTGGATTATCAACCTCTATATTACTTTTATAATTGTAATCATTATAAACCCTGGCAGGTTTCTTTTTGCAGCTTCATCAGAGGGAAGTATACAAGAAGCAACAGAAGCGATGTCTTAAAACCATGTCACTCACGGCGCCTGGTAAAGCACAACCAGTAACGTTGCCAAAAATAGGTTATGCAACAAACACGGTACAAACCTACATGTAGTGCACAACACTTGATATTGAATAATGCCAGATTAATCAAGGAATAAGGAAAATGAATTTTAGATAAACAGGTTGAAATGATCTTTTGAGAAAGTTTATCTCAAATTTTATAAAGGTTTATAATGACACTAGATGGACTCACAGTAATTCCCTAGAAAATGGTTTCACAAACCCCATGATATGTATTCTACAGTCAAAGGGAGATAACTTCTTTTCATATATGGGACCAAATTTGAGTGTGACTGTGTTGTATCTATATGTTTAGAAGTCAGTTTAACCCTTTCCCAAACAATAACGACATTTGACCACTTTGTTGTGGACCTTTAGAAAATATTGTGGGAAAAGGAAAAATTGCTCACAAAGAGCAATTTCTCCTTTTCCCACAATGTTTTCAGCCCTATCAGAAGAATATTTTATAATTTTATCACATTTTGAAATGTCGTCTGCAAACTCTTTCAATTTGGGACAGTCAAAAATTTGTTGTTTGGGAAAGGGTTAAAACCCTTTACTGAATTACAAACACTCTATTGTCCAAATACTTTGAAACTAAATCTAAAGAGTTTCCAATTTTAGAACAAGAAAAATGAGTAAGACTACAATAATTGAATGGTAATCTATCAGTATGTTTCAAGAATGTTATTGCAAAGGAGAAAGTGGATATGTGAGCACCCTCTCCATATCCTACCAGAGCTTTCTAAATGAATGATGAATGTATTAAGCCTTAAGTTATCTTATTCATCACAATTCTCTTTCCTTTCTGTTTCTTTAGCAATTTTGTATTTCCTTTGGTTAAATGATTATAATCTACATTCTTTCATGTAACATCTTCTACAAGTAAGTTTTGACATTTGCCATGTATATTCATTGAACTTCTGCGCCCTTTCTGTCACGTTTTAAAGTACCCTAAGCTTAAGATTCCAGAGTCCATTGTGAAAAGCGATATTTCTCTTGACAATCTTGCCATATAAAGATTACTTTAGATACATTTATTTATATTGTTCATTGCAGCTCCTTTCTATTTGGGAGATCCCACTTTCCCATTTTAAAAAAAGGGTTAAATCATTAAATGCTTTTTTTTCATGTATTTATATGATAATTGACAATTAATTTACCTACAGAACTTAAACCTTCAATGGGCCTGTGAAGAATGCTGTTTGTTGTACATAATAACCACCAGAGACAGGCACATGGGGAAGACAGAAAGTGATTTAAATTGTCTAAACTAGATAGCACTGAGGTAAACCATTTATAACCCAGGGACTGCAAGGAAACACTTATAACATTGAACTTTGTATTTCATAGAGAATTTCCCTAAGACTAGAATTTGTAATTCAACAGAATGGACAAATCAAATTGTTTTTGAATCACATGATTATCAGTGTAAGTACACAGAAACAATGTATGGCATATAGGGTCTAAAGGAGCGTAAGCCTCTGGTACCTATAGTACTGGGTTTGATTTCTCCTAACAGGTGAATATGCCGGGTCAAAGGTACAAATCCATGGGAGTAATGGTTATGTATCCAGTTAACATAGCGAGTGATGAATTTTGAAAGTTGTAATAACTTGTTTACAATAGTTGTAAAATTGAAAAAGTTTAGACATAACCAGTATCACTGTGCAAGAAGACAACTTTATGACAGAATATGTCACATTCACCATCCATTTAGATATCCCATGGGGCCAATCTGCTCCAATGCTGTTAACCCTTTACCAAACACCAAAGTTTCGACTGTCCCAAATAGAAAGAATTTGCAGAAAACATTTCAAAATGCGATGAAATTGGATAACAATCTTCTGATTGGGCTGAAAATATTGTGGGAAAAGAAGAAATTGCATGTTAAGAGCAATTTCTCCTTTGCTCACAATGTTTTCTAAAGTTATCTGCAACAAAGTGGTCAAATGTCATTATTGTTTGGTAATGGGTTAAAAAATATCTGAACCAATATATCTATATATTAATGAAGCAAGATTGGGTCTTGTTTATTCACTTTAAGACATAAACAGTATATTTCTATATGCACATATTTGATTTTGCATCAAGATTGGTAAGTTCTTGTTAAGTTCTTGACGACATCTTCAAGTTTCTGGTGTTTTGGGGTGCGACAACTGAGGTTTTGGTGCTCTCTGATACCCATTTATCTTTCATTGTAAGGATGCCCAAAAAAGGAGGCTTCCTAAGATCCTTTACCAAACGCAAAATTTTCTACCATCTCAAATTGAAAGAGTTGGCAGACAGCATTACAAAATTTAATGAAATTGAAAAATAACATTCCGATAGGGCAGAAAACATTGGGGGAAAAGGAGATATTGCTCGTTAAGAGTTTTCCAGAGTTGTCTGCAACAAACTGGTCAAGTAAGATAACATTACAGATTAACCCTTTATTTGTATGAGAATTTGACTGAGGTCCAAATCAAAGCAACAACAGACCTCATTGTGAATGACATGAAATTCAATTTTCTCTGTCTAATGTTGAAGGTTCTTTTTCTGTAACCTGGGTTGTAAGAAAATGTTTTAATCAATGAAGACATCTTTTTCTTATGCTGTTTTTTTTTAAATTTCAGTTTTTGAGCGCAATCTGAGAGTGTTCAAATAGCCCTGCTGGTAGAGAAGTAAGCAGAAGGCCAGAGATTGAGTCCCAATCTGGTTGGATGATATTTCTCACCTTCATTAAAACCATTATTAGATGTGTTACAAGAACTCTTTTGGACCAGGTATGGTGCTGTACAGAACCTTGTAAAGTATTTGCTGATCCTGAAAGGCATAACATCCACTTTGGGGCACATCATTTTGGAAGGACAGTGCAACAGAACCTTTAAATTATAACTCAGGAAATGATCACAACTTTAAGCCTAGTATGGCACTCCAACAACCAGTAGTACAGAGTAGAAATTTGGTGTTTGGTAAAGGGTTAAAGATGAAAATTCCATCTATCAATGAACTTATAACGCAAGAATATTTAGTGACATGAAAGTGAATTATTGATATGTATCTCAACTCCATTTGAAATGATTTCGTCAAAATTTGACAAATTCATTTTGTAGATACAGTAAAAACCATCCTTGAGGTGGATTTTGATATTTGTTCAGAATTACCAATAGCAAGTGGGTTTTTTTTTTTTTGAAACTATTATATGTTAATATTTACCTATCTATTGTTCACCAACATTCACCATCTGTTGCCTTCTATGCATGAATAATCATGACGAGGTATATTCAATACTTGACAGTCTTCCAAACACAGTCGATAAACCATATAGTAATGTTCTAGCTCTTTTATGATGTGTTAGATTTCTATAGTTTTTGTAGCCATGGAATATCTCCGAGTCTGAGAAGGAATCTTTTTACTTCAAACATCAACAATGAAATTGGGGTTGTCTTTGTTTGGCGCATAAATGTTTGTGAGAATGAAGGTGGTGTCGCAAAATAATAATCTAAGTATCAATAAACTACAATTATCATCCTTGCTGATGCCAAGAATTTTGATGTTTAATGACTTCTTAAAAAAAAATAGCAACACCCCTGAATCAGATGTACCATGAGCACAAGAACACACTCCATCCCATTCAGAATATACGTATTTATCTTTAAATAAACTAAAAATATCTCTACGCTTTTTATGACTATTAAGACACAGGCAATTGTATGAATTTATCTTTAAACTATCCATTTGGTAAAACAAAACATTGAATGTAAGTCAAAGAGTATTTCAACAGTTTCACTCTCAATGCTAGAATGTTCACCATTGAATACAACAAAAGTTCAAATTAGGTTAAGTTTTGAATTGTGAAAATATCATTTTGATGAGATAATGATAGTGTCAATGTATTTCACATGACTATAAGTTGATATATGTATGCAGAAGAAAAAATACAGAGGAGTAAGTGGGAACATAACAGAGACATTTTTGCTAGATGCTATATTGTTGGTACCGGGTCCTTGTTAGAATTGTCTCAATGAGACTTTACCATAATTGAATACTGCATATGTACAAAACAAAAACAACAAGAAACTATCCTATCTAAAGGTCTGAGGCAAAAAATCCAATGGGGCTAGGGGATAGTGTTAATCATTAGAATGCTTGGTAATTTTCTATAATTGAATTATTGTGTTGTCTGCTTTCCAAAGCATTAAATATCTGCCGAATTGTGTTGAGGAAAGATACTCAGGGTAGCAAACAGGTTAGATCACAGGCGAGCTGTCAATTTATTTGGCGGCTGACCTGGATATAACCTGTTTCCATAAGCTTGAAGTCAGTTCCAGCACTGTAAGGGTTATGATATGTCTAATTTGTGTTTCTTAGCCTTTTAAATGTTCCATCCATAGCAGAAAAAAAAAATACTAAAAAAAGCAGGGATAAAAGAAGAAAAGGCTTGCAATGAGTATTCTCTCCACATATCGCATTGTTTTTGTAACTTCATAGTAGTAAAATTTTGGAAAAGGTTTTGCATATGAATTACTTTTGCCAGGCATTTGTACAAAACCATAACTTAACGTCTATGTCTTAACACCATACGTATTTTATTTGTATACACATTATGACGTTAATATGACAAAATGGCATAATGGTAATTAATTTAAATTGAATGCTAGATTATAAATAAATCGCATGTTTGGATACATCAAATCTGAAAAGGGCATTTTCAGGTTTTGTTAGGTACGAAGCTTAATGAAATGGTCAAATATAAAGTATTTATAATTCTTTGTCACTTTTAATAAAGTTCTGCGTGTGTGATAGCCTGTTAGATAAAAAAAACAGCCAACAAAAGAGACAAAATTGCAACAAATGAAGAAAACAGCTTTCAACGAGCATGCTTTTGACACACTGGGTGACTGCAATGCTTCCTACTTTCATTTTAAGACAGATAAAAAACACTACAAAAATGCTCTCAATGAGCATTCCTTCAACATAATGCAATGCCTTCTAGTAATATTTGTAATGGATTGTGCGTACAAATACCTGGATATATATCATCTGATGTATTTGTCTAATTGAGTATGAAACAGTCTTAAGCACCTGTTGTGAGTGAGGTGGTTTGAGAATGCAAATCAACAATCATCTTCAGCATGGAATCCCTCCGTCATGGATGTTTCGCCCCTGAACCATGTACATCTGATAGAGGGTGGGGCCACCGTAGGAACGGTGTGATTGTCGATAGCTCTACTTCTTCCAACTCTTTTCTTCTCGTCTCAGCCACAGCCAGCTAGAGGAACGTTCAGCTGCTTGGCTCAGTTTCTGGATAGTCCTCCGCCTATCCCTGCCTGTGGACCCTATTGCTGTCATCAGCCGGCACACAGATTGAGAACAGAATCCTCTCGCGCCTACTTCTATCGGGAAGAGCCATGTATGCCATCCTCGTTGTTTACACTCGTCGAGGAGCTCTGTGTTCTTCGCTTTCTTCCTTTCACAGGCCTCTTCACATCTGGTTTCCCAGGGTACTGTCAACTCAATCACGATGAGTCGCTTTCCTGTATTAGACCATAACACGATATCAGGCCTAAGGTTTGTCTGTACTATACTTGGGAATACCAGCTTACTGTCTAGGTCAACCAGCATGTTCCAACCTGTTGTACCATCGAGGATTGACGACGATTTCTGTGGTAGCTGTCGCTGTGTAGTTTCACCCGTTTTCACAAAGTTGATTCGATGCGAGTTACTCCTACGCTCCTTCTTTCTCTCTTGTTCCAACCAGTCAGCCACCTCTCTGAGGACGTTGTCATGACGCCATCTGTATCTTCCTTGAGACAGTGCTGTAGAACAGGAAGAAAGAACATGTTCCAGAGTTGCGGGACGATCACAGAGCTTACAGTTTGGATCTGTTGTTAGCCCCCATCGGCATAGGTTTGCTGGGGATGGTAGGAGGTCGTGGACTGACCTGAGGAGAAAGGAAAGTCTGAGTGGCTCATACTTCCAGATGTCATCCCAGGTTAGTTTCCTGTCTATCGTGTTCCATGTTGTCCATGCCCCTTGTGTTCCCATCTCTACCGCTCTAGCTTGTCTAGTGTTCTCTTCTTCTCTCCTGACTTCTGTCTGGATCATGGCTCGCCTCTCTTTCTGGTCTGCCCGGCTCCACAAACGTGTTTTCGTCGCACCTAACCCTTGACGTCCGACAGCGGTCATTCCGACAATGTCTCGATGCTTGAGGTTGCTCTCTGCCTGGCTGACAGTCTCTACAGCTGACCATTTTCTGCTGGTACGTGTGGCAATCCCTGCTTCACGGATTTGCTCATCTGGGGAGTCTCTTAGAGTAAGAACCAGTCTTGTCTTTGCAGTCTTGAATTCCTCCACCAGTGAGGACAGTGGGAGTTGAAGCTTGTTGCTCTTTCCATACAGCCCTACACTGGAAAAACTGGGGGGAATTCCAAGCCACTTTCTTAGGTGTCTGCTGGTGATCCTTTCCAAGGCTTCTATTGTTGAGCTTGGTACCTCGTACAGCATCATTGGCCAGATTAGCCTTGGTAAAAGGGCATGCTGGTAAAGCCAGGCTTTGAACTTTCCTGGAAGGTTGCTGCGGTCTATCTTCTTCAGACCCTCTTCTACTTGCGTCTCAAGCTTTCTAGCATTGTCGCTGTCCTGCAAGCTTGCATCAAACCATTTCCCAAGGCACTTGATCGGATTCGTCATGATTGATGGGATCTCCTCATCTTGTACTCGGAGGATGAATCTATCTGTCGGTTTGCCCTTTTTGATAATCAGAGATCTGGATTTTGCAGCTTTGAATTTCATCCTGGCCCATGAAGCGACATCTGTAAGGGCTGTCAACATCCATCTCGCCTGTACATGGGTTGTAGTGGTGAGGGTGAGGTCGTCCATGAAGCCTCTAATGGATGGCAGGTAAATCCCTGAATCTGTCTTCGGACCGCGTGTCTCTCTGAGGGCTGCATTGATCAGAAGGTTCATTCCCATGATGAAAAGTACCACGGAAACTGTGCACCCCGTGACAATTCCTTTCTCCAACTTCTGCCAGTCCGTCAGCTGGTCTCCAACAGAAAACCGGAGTTTGATACCATCCAGGTAGTTGAGGATAATTTTCTGAACTTGGTCTGGGATGTGGTAGTGTTGAAGGGCTGTGTAGATCAATTGGTGAGGAATGGAACCATATGCATTAGCAAGGTCGAGCCAGACAACTGTGAGGTCCTTCTTCCCCGCCTTTGCCTCTCGAATCAGTTGAGTGATTGCACTTGTATGTTCTACACAACCTGAGAAACCGGGAACGCCTCCCTTCTGGACAGAGGTGTTTATGTATCTGTTGGCAGTAAGGTAAGTCGTAAGCCTTCTAGCAAGGATAGCGAAGAATGTCTTCCCTTCCACATTCAATAGTGATATGGTCCGGAACTGGTTAATATTCTTGGAGTTCCTTTCCTTGGGTGTGAATATTCCTTCTGCTTCTTTCCAAGCTGATGGTACTTTGCCTTTCCTCCAAACCACCTTCAAAAGTCTCCATAATCTTTTCAGTAAGAGAGGGCACATCTTATATACTTTGTATGGGATGGCGTTAGGTCCAGGAGCCGATCCAAATCTAGCTCTTCTGATGGTGTCCTTCACTTCCCCCAGCGTTGGCTCTGATGTTAAGAGTTCGACCTCTGGAGGTGCTGCTGCTTCTATGCGATCACAGTTCCCTAGTGCGTCATCTCGATTGCTGTCGGAATGTGTCTCATGAAGGTATTTTTCAACCTCTTTGATATTGGTCTCAAGCACTCCGGACCGCTCCTTGTCTAGCAGATTTCGCGCAAACTTGTATGGGTTATTTGTGAACGCCATTCTCTTCTTGGCCCTCTCCCTGGCCTTCCTCCTCGTGTTTTCAGCTTTCCGCAGAGATTTCAGTTGAGTATGTGTTGACTCCCTTAGTTGGGATATACCGAGTCTCTCCAATGATGAGCTATTTCGGTAGCGTCGCTTTAACTGTCTGAGTTCACGTCTCAGTTTCTCAATGCGGGATTGCCTCCTGTTGACTTTAGGAATCTCTTTGTGCACCTTTGGTTCCTCTATTCCAAACCGTTCCTTTCCTACTGAATAGATTATAGTAGTTAGGGTGTGAAGCTTCCGGTCCACTGGTCCTTGCATGGATGCTTCGAGAATAGGGTCTAGGTCCTCATCTAGGAGTTTCCATGATGTCCTTTCTGATGCCTTGGGCCACTTGATCCTTGCTTTCTTATATCTCGTAGCCGGGTCTAGGCGTGGTCTATCTAGAATACTTTGCTGTCGTGTTTCCTGGCTGCAGTCAAGCTTAAGTAGCTCCATGAGTGGGTCTTCTTCCTCCGCCTCTGGTTCCCGGATGACATCGTGTGCTGTCTCGAAAACGGGGGGTTCCTCAGTACTGTGGGTTGAGTCCTGACTGGGGTACTCCTGCGTCTCACTAGTCATTACAACTAAGCGCTGTGTTCGGGGCTTCACACGCTGGCAACCAGATTTTCCTTGGTGGATTCGCAGACCACGATTGTTCTTGCAAACCTTTCCACACGGGCATGTCACTGTTCCTGATGTTTCATTCATAGTCGATTGAGCGGGCCGTGTCGATTCCATAAAATCTGTCCATGTGAGTCTTTCATCCTCCCCCCCTCTCGGAAGACTCTGGGGGTATCTCTTTGTATTGGAGTCTGTAGCTTGGGTGTGGGTGTTTTCTCTCGAAAACTGCATTTCGGGCGGCTAACCCTAGTGCCCCGGTACCAGTCTGTTCCTGGTGGTCATCTGTCTCTCCAGTGTCACCAATCTGTTCTCGGTTGTCATCCAGTCTTTCCTAGAAGTCACTGGTTGCCCAGTTGTCAAGTTGAGTATGAAACAGTCTTAAGCACCTGTTGTGAGTGAGGTGGTTTGAGAATGCAAATCAACAATCATCTTCAGCATGGAATCCCTCCGTCATGGATGTTTCGCCCCTGAACCATGTACATCTGATAGAGGGTGGGGCCACCGTAGGAACGGTGTGATTGTCGATAGCTCTACTTCTTCCAACTCTTTTCTTCTCGTCTCAGCCACAGCCAGCTAGAGGAACGTTCAGCTGCTTGGCTCAGTTTCTGGATAGTCCTCCGCCTATCCCTGCCTGTGGACCCTATTGCTGTCATCAGCCGGCACACAGATTGAGAACAGAATCCTCTCGCGCCTACTTCTATCGGGAAGAGCCATGTATGCCATCCTCGTTGTTTACACTCGTCGAGGAGCTCTGTGTACTTCGCTTTCTTCCTTTCACAGGCCTCTTCACATCTGGTTTCCCAGGGTACTGTCAACTCAATCACGATGAGTCGCTTTCCTGTATTAGACCATAACACGATATCAGGCCTAAGGTTTGTCTGTACTATACTTGGGAATACCAGCTTACTGTCTAGGTCAACCAGCATGTTCCAACCTGTTGTACCATCGAGGATTGACGACGATTTCTGTGGTAGCTGTCGCTGTGTAGTTTCACCCGTTTTCACAAAGTTGATTCGATGCGAGTTACTCCTACGCTCTTTCTTTCTCTCTTGTTCCAACCAGTCAGCCACCTCTCTGAGGACGTTGTCATGACGCCATCTGTATCCTAACATTATATAACTGAACAAAGATACAGATTTCATAGCAAACACGCTGAATATAATGATGTAAGCAATATATGAAACAGATATGAAATCAACACTTGTTTTACATCTTAGAGTTTTTGTCGTAAATGTTTCTTTACAGGGCAAACTGGGGAACTGGTGAACTGGTGACTGTTCATTTATAATCTCAGTGATTCGATCACACTGTTAATTTCATTGAATATGTCAAACTTTATTGGCTTGTCGTTGCCAGAGCGTAGACTGATCTGATGAAAAACTAAGCACTTTTGATTTCTGCATGGAAAAGGCCTATCAATCCCGTATTTAGCGTGGTGACGACGTCTGCTACCCGGTTACCAGCAATATTGTGCGCTTTTCGTTGTCGCATCACTTTCGTTTTGGCGTTGTTATTTCTGGTTTTAACGAGCAGCGGTCTAGGTCCATCCCTTCTTGATGGTATGCGATGTATGGCCAAGATATTCTCCTGTCGCAAGTGTGCTCCGTGTGTTGCCAGAATTTCACAAACATACTTGGTCAGGCTCTTTTCTGTTTCTCCCTGGTTCTATCTTACACAGAATCTATTGTCAATAAGATAAACATGGAAATAATACTTTTCCTATTTCTTTTTACCTTGGTTGTAGCATCTTTAAATTCCTATATGCAGAAAACTTTGTTTTTGCTTGGTTAAAATTGTAGTTTAGATTGTATGAAATGAGTGGTTTTAGGTGAGCATTTTTGTGAAACCTATTAGTATTCTGTAATACATTTTGCAGATAGACTCAAATATGATTAATTTTAATATTTGTACCTATGTATGACAAAAAGAGACAAAGATAATTATCAAACAATAATTAGCAATGTGTATGATGTCCCATTTACATTAGCTTTTTTTAGATATTTGTGACACCTCGTACAGGTCTATTTAATGCATCTTAGTGTATATTGTGTTAATGAATCTATGTTAATTCTTTTTGACATGAATGTATTGCTATCTTTTTGATCTCAGTTAACCCATTTCCCAATTTACTTCTCCAAATTGATGGTAACAGCAGATAAGGAAAGAGCCATGAGACATATATTTTCTTCATGACATTGGGTAGAAATCAGTGTGACAAAAAAGGATATCAGGAAATTTAGTCTGATTAGTGACATATTGAAAAGACATTTGGATATCAAAACTGTGATAGTTTAAATACAAAACACTTTCTACTCAAAGGAAGAGTTCTGGGTTCAGATCCTAGTCACAGAATGAAATCCTAAAGTTCTTGATGATGGTGAAAGTGAAAGAGGAAAGTAACCTCTTAAAGGATTGTAATGATGTTGAACACATTTAGCTGACATTCTTTTGATAGATTTTTATAGCTGCTTGTCCACAGGTGAGAAAATGTGAAAGTCAAAATCAAATTTTGATGAAACAATACAGTTTGTGTATTGATGTTTGATATACAATTAACAGTAAGTATTGGAGGTCTAATATATTCAGGAAGCGTCAATACATCTAAGCATGTACAGTCTATATAGATTAGATTACACAATTTTGGATTTTAATACATATTAATTCATTGCATACAAGCTTTTAAAGCTTAAACACAAACCAATTGTGTTTCCAATGGCTTTACTCCTTTGTGTATTAAACAACAGTATAGCTAATGTACAGTTTTAAAGGAATTAAATTATATCTTCAAATTTCCTCACATCTTTAAACAAGCAGCTTTAAGGTAGAATACCCATACTTGGCCGTTTTCAAACTCATTCTTTCGGCAGATTTCTTCGGTTATTCTCTATTTACATAGGTCAGGGAGCTATTCGTTTTATTGCAAAAAGTTGATCCAACGGTTGTATACTGTGTACGACCAATGTAAACTGACAATAAAATGAGTTTGTGTGTGTCTGGTGCAGATAAATCTGTTAGCAATGTTCATGTTGCTTATTCTCATTGTCTACAAATTATTTCAATTTCAAACAAACCACTTCTTGGCTCCAAACCCTTTCACTTTGGGACAGATAACTGAATGAAAGCTAACCAAATGACCAGGTTTTATTTTACTTTGTTTTGTTTTTGAATGGAAGTGTACCCCTTTCTGTACCTAAAACTACTGGCTTGTGTCTTGTGTGCATGCAGGTACAGCTGTATTTCATTAACTACTAAAGTGGCCCGAATAAAAAAAAATCATTAAAAAGGTGGATTTTGCCATTATTTTAAGGTTTGTTACATAGATCTCATCTCATAACATTACAAAGAGATAATTTGAATTGAGATGGATAAATTTATCCTTTGAGGCTGGAAAAACTGTGAGGACAAATTTTAGTGACCTTTCATCAGTTGTTGAACCTCAGATAAAATTTTCCATCACGGCACAAACCATATATTCATTCAATTTGTTCTGTTTTAAGATTTTACTCATTTATCATTGTACAAAACATGGTATATACAATAACTTTAGTTGAAAAATAGGCAGAAAAAAGTGAAAAACCAGCATGTTACATTTTGAAAGATCATCATTATATACAAGCAAGGTTCTGTTAGATATCAATATGATGTGAAGTCAGTGTTGACAAGGTAAACCTTACTTTTATAATGTTGCAAAGTTAACCTAAGTTTAGTATGCCACGACTTAACCCTTTACCAAACGCCAATTTCCTACTGTCCCAATTTGAATGAGTTTGCAAACAACATTTCATAATGTGATGAAATTGGAAAATGATCTTCTGATAGGGTAAAAACATTGTAGGAAATGGAGTAATGGCTCTTGATGAGCAATTTCTTCCTTTCCCACAATGTTTAGTCGTCTGCAACAAAGTGGTCAACTGTCGTTATTGTTTGGTTATGGGTTAATAATGTAGTGCAAGTGCTGAACATGGGAGATGAAATATTAACAGCGAGATAGGTCTTTAAAGATTTATAAAACAGAAGTTATTTGGGTTAAGTTTGATGTTAACCAAATAATGTACATTGTGATTGGTAAAAAAAAAATGGTAGTTTTAATAGTCACCTCTGGCTTGGAGGTGAAAATTGATTAAAAGATGTTAACATATTCATATCAATAAACAATATTTCTTGTTATGAAGTTTTTGTTGTGAATTGTGTCATACTTGTACATAATGTCTTTAATTGAGTGAGTGCTTGGTTATTGGTTGAAAAACAAAGCTATGATAGTGCCTGCAGTTGGTCAAAATAAAAAACATACAGACAGAACTTTTCAAATTATGTGTGTCCATGTCTTAACTGAAAACATTTATATGTATTGTTGCAAATCTGGGTAAAATGAGTAAGTTTATGAAAATATATATCAAAACATAACGAAACACCATATTATCATGACAATATAATGTCTACACTATTCATTAGCAAATATATCAAAGCGCTATTTCAACAAATTGTGTAGCGCACAATTTGACTTTATCGTTTACATTAGAGTTATGTCTAAAATAGTGATACTGTTTGGGTAAATGAGTTGGCGCAACAGATTAGAAAATTCATGAGATACACATAAAGATACTGTCATTTATCCAACAACATCATTGCGAATATTCAAAATTTGGAGAATATTTCTGATTTCATAAGTCTCCCTAGTTTTCCAAAATGCACTCAGGAAATCTCGACATAGTTTGTTTTATCGCTATTTGTAAACAAACCTTTTTGTCCAAACTCTTTTAAAAGCATCATATGTACATATTACCTTCCCAACATCAGTATCTAAAAGGGAAAAATGGTATTTTATTTGAATTGTCAATTTTTCTAGACCTTTAACAATTTTACAGTAAATGAGCACTATTCTGGCTTTAAGTATATTTGCTTGTTAGGTTCAATTTTTCATGCGACATCAGTTTCTGCATTCCAATTCAAACTACTGCAAATTTCCTCCTATAAAATATTCAAGAACTGTTTTCGTGATCCAAAAGAAACTATTCACCAACATGTTCATGAATTTCAAGAGCATTTTGATAAAACCATTAATGAACATGTTTGTGAATATGATCATGAACAAATCCCTGCTGTTCACGAATATGATCTTAAAATGTTCATGAACATGTTTCTGGACAACTTTGTGTTCATGAATGGCCAATTTTCATCCATAAAGTTCATGAGTACTGTTCTTGAATCATTTGCAGGGTTGGTGAATGAAGACATGCGTCATATTCCTTTCTCAATTCAGTAAGAAGAATTAAGATTTTGACAAAATGCTTGTCATGAGTAATTTAACATGTAGTCCCAACGTTTGTTTTAACAAAAGTAAAAAAAAATTAATATACATTGGGATATCGCTTTCTTGCGATTCCTGAGTAGACTATACGCTATGAAATACTGTTTTGCCCACGGACACTCCAAACTGAATCAACCCGAATATTTGTCTCAAATCATCGATGGCTCTCTCGTATTCAGTTAGTTAAAGTATGGTCAAAGGGAGGTAACTCCCATAAAACCGTCAAATCTGAAGTGCTGGATATAAATCGTTCGGAAGAAACATGCTCGTGTTATGCGGTTGATGTAACCTTCCCTTAAGCGACCACGAAGAATATCAGAGCAAGCTTGTTGTATCACCTGCATTATCACCGAACTATATCACCGCCCAGACAGACTGAAAACGGGGCATGTTCAAGTCATGCGTCAGCTGTGTAAATCAAATTAAGTTCATACTAATGAGAGACCTGTATGAAAATTAATACAGAATATAACAGATATAATTTGATGCAGTATAACCTCAGAGCATCTAAACTTATGAGTGTTTGCTGGTGGAATAGTACGCAAATGTCCCTCAAGTCTGATATTTCACAAAATTGCCCTGAAGGAGTTCGCCGTCCTCTCTTAGACAGTGAAATAGTCTAGTCCCGATAAATATGCTTCCATATTTTGACTAAGTGTTCTCACTGGTAATACAATTGCATGAGCCTTAAGAATAATGCAACTCTAACAACGTTTTCGAAATTGAAATGGTTCTCAAACCATAACACATTACCAAACAATAACGACGTTTGACCAGTTTGTTGCAGACAACTCTAGAAAACTTTGTGGGAAAAGAAGAAATTGCTCTTAACGAGCAATTTCTCATCTCCAACAATGATTTCTGTCCTATCAGAAGATTATATTTTCAATTTCATCACATTTTGAAATATCGTCTGCAAACTCTTTCAATTAGGGACAGTAGAACAATTTGGCGTTTGGTAAAGGGTTAAGTCATTTCAGATCCTTGATAGATCCGATGACATTGTAGGGGCTATTTCCTGATTTCATAAAAGAAGAAATAAAACGTTGTATTGGATATCAACGATCTCTGCGATAAAACTGTTGAAACATACGGTGATAAACTCGGTAAAGCCTCTCTAATACCAGTTTTTGTTTTCAGTATGAACATCTGAAAAATGATCCGTCCATAAAGATATTCGAGCTTTTAACCCTTTCCAAAAAAAACAAATTTTCGACTGTCCCAAATTGAAAAAGTTTACAGACAACATTTCAAAATGTGATGAAATTAAAAACATTCTTCAGATAAAGCAGAAAACCTTGTGGGAAAAGGAAAAATTGCTCGAGCAATTGACGAGCAATCTCTCCTTTTCCCACAATGTTTTCTAATGTCGTCTGCAAAAAAGTGGTTAAATGTTGTTATTGTGTGGTAAGGGGTTAAAATAAACATCCACGTGTCTATATAACCGCAATGATCGCTGTATCGATAATTTTGGTAGTGACTGCACGTGCTCGGTGGGGGCGGTATCTCTAGTATTACAGTTTGCTTTATATACTGAAACAGCACGATATTTGACGCGTGTCTATCAGACATCTAAAAACTTGTATGGTCGTTGATAAATTGCTCTTATTGGGATGTATTTCTTTTTCACTTAAATCATGTTCGGAAAAACCTTTCTTTTGCAGAAAATGATACAAAAGATCATTTTCCTGAATGATTTGACGAGGGTCTGCGGGAGAATGAAGTGTAACTGGTAAGCGCAATGAAACATCTTCGGTCTAGACAAGGTTCAGGAATTATGGAAATACTCGGTATTGTCCGACAAGATGTAAATACAAGCACATAGCAACCCTCAAACCAATGTAACGTACCGACGAGGGGAGGGTGCGGGAGGCGGTATACCCCCTTCTGATGGTGATTTTTGAAGTAGAAGTAAATGGTGAGATTTTGGCACACTTTGTTCACTTTTGAAATTGATGTTACGCACATGCGTACGAATGTATCGCTGACTTCGCCTTCGAATTGCACCAACATGCATGTTCAGCGAGCGGCCTAGGCCTGTATTGTGCTACCGTTTGGCTTATTTACCAAATTATCCCATTATTACACGCGTCTGGATCAACCAGCTTTCTGAAACTTTGAAGGTTGAAGGTAAGTTGCGCATATATGAGGATATTTTTCTTTTAAACGAAAACATTTCACTGAATCATGTTGCGGAGTCGTGTGAATGAAGTGTAACTAATAAAGACGCATTAGACGCATTCGTACTAGACAAAAGTCGGGAATTATGGAAAAAATCGGTATCATTCGACATGTAACTAGCAACCGATATCAGCACACTGGACAAACACTTTCAATGTGTGTGTTTGATATTTACGATATGGTCTATCTGAGAATTTAGTTTTCTTTTCTCTCCGCTACGAAGCCCCAAGCTCGAACCTCTTTTATCACGATATATACAGCGCATAATACAACAACTGTTCATTTCCTCTCCGTGATTATGTTGTCGAAGATAACCATTGTGTTCAAATATTCTTTAAAAATTGTATGTGTTTTCAACTCATTATTTGAATCATGTCGCTGCTTGGAGGGATTTTACCATTCTTAATGAACGATATCATTATGAATATATTTATAGGCCTTTTCAGAAACGTGGTTTGTCTCCCTTTGAAAAATCGGGCCACATTCGAAATACCTTCACTTCCGGGTATTAATTTCGAAAGAAGTATGTGGGCAAAGGCAAAGAAAACGATCGCTATCGATCGGATTTTGAAATTTATAAGCTTCGTGTACCAAAATCAGAGATTTACATACGAAAACATCAACAGAATGATTTGTTGTTGGCGTTTGCCAAGCCTCGTTATAAAAGGAAATTAGATTAAATTGAATTTAATGAGACCCGAATAGCGCACCCCAGTTCAGTTAAAACATGACATTCCGTGTGAAAAAAGGCAAATAAGTATATGTTTTTGTCTGAATTAAATGCTTTGACAGATCAAAACTGTGTTACTCAGCTGGTTGATGGAAGGAAAGAATGAATGGAACACATATTTCTAGAATGTTATTACAAATTTGCATTAAATTCGATTTACGGATTTTAAATAAGATAGAACCAGAGACATAGATAACGTTATCTATGTCTCTGATAGAACAAACATCAGCATTTTTGTCAATAATGTGTAGAGGTTATGTTTCTCCAATGAGTATATATTTTTTCTTAAAATTGAAATTCGTCGTATAAATAAAGTACCTTAAATAGAGAATTAGTTGTTATATGAGGTTCTCTGTCAGCCTACCTTTGATGATATATCGTATCCAAATATTACGGGCTATTAAAACAGCCCCAGTCCATTTTTTCCACCTGTTGAAACTACAAATAACGTTTACTAAATTACGAGGGACACAGGGTTGTGGAGATCTTTCATATCTCTTTTAGCAGTTTCGGTAATAAACACCGTAAACCTAGGAAACAATGGTGGAATGTTGAGTTAACACATATGTGGAATGCAGTATGCAAAGCTGAAAAGTTATGGATGAAATGTAATAGGAGTGTTGCCAAGAAACGTTTAAAATCAGAGTATGTGTGTCTTCGAAAACGATTTGATAGATATGTTCAAAAGTGTAAACGTACCCAGTGGTATAATATGCAAAAAAGTCTTTTAAACGAGTGCAATTTAAATCAAACCCAGTTTTGGAAATCTATTGGAAGAATAGGCATAAATAATTATAATAATAATAATAATAGAAGTATTCCTTTTGAAGTTATTCTTGATGACGGGTCTATATCGTCTAAAACATCTGAAGTTTTAAGCAAATGGAAAAATGATTTAAGCTCTTTATATAATACAAGTAACGATGTCTTAAACGAGTCACAAAGAAATTCATATGCTATTAATGATAACACTCCGTCTTTTAATGAGGCCATATCTATAAACGAGATTAAGATAGCCATTGATCATGCTAACAAAGGTAAAGCATCTGGAGTAGATGGTATCCCAGTTGATGTACTTAAAAATGACACGTCAGTCTTATTTTTACATTCCCTGTTCAATACGTGTTTTAGTAAAGGTTTGGTTCCATCTTTGTGGGGGAAATGTGTTATCAACCCAATCCCTAAATCTTCTTCAGACGATCCTAGAAACCCACTTTCATACAGGGGCATCTCTTTAGCAAACTCGATGTACAAACTTTACTGCAATGTTTTAAACGAAAGACTTGGTAAATGGGCAGAAGAAAATTCTAAAATCGTTGATGAACAGAATGGATTTAGAAAAAAACGCAGTACGATCGATCAATTGTCAACATTAACCAATATTATTGAAACAAGAAAAAAATATAAACAATCTACATTTTGTGCATTCATTGACTTCAAAAAGGCCTATGATCTAATAAACCGGTCGAAATTGTGGGAACGTCTCCGAGACATAGGTGTTTCTGGTAAACTTTTCTTAGCGATTAAGTCTTTATATAATACGGTGTCTTCGTGTGTGAGACTTAATGGGTTACATACGGAGTGGTTTGATGTAAAATGCGGCCTGAGACAAGGGTGTGTGTTATCTCCCCTTTTATTTAATCTTTATCTCAATGACCTTGCATTGTTCCTCAAGTCTTTTAATATTGGTATACACACTGGTGAAGATATTGTTAGTATTTTGATGTATGCCGATGATATTGTTTTATTAGCTGAAAAGCCAGAGGATTTACAATTTTTATTAGATCATTTAAATAATTGGTGTAGTAGTAATTATATGGCAATTAATCCAATTAAGAGTAAGATTGTTCACCTTAGGCCAAATGCACTTAACTCTGCTAATGCAACATTTCGTTGTGGGGATTTCATTTTAGAAGTTGTTGATCGATACATCTATCTCGGTTTGGTTTTAGATGAACATCTTGATTATAATACTACTGCTAAAGCTGTCGCTAAAAGTGCCGGTCGTGCTCTCGCTCTGGTGATTGCAAAATGTAAATCAATAGGGGGAGTTACGTATGAGGTTTTTAAAAAATTATATGACTCTATGGTGTGGCCGGTTATTGATTACGGCTCACCAATTTGGGGTTTAAAGTCTTATTCTTGTATAAATTCTATTCATAACAGAGCTTTACGTTTCTTTCTAGGAGTAGGGAAATATACACCTAATGCTGCAATTGCAGTCGATATGGGTTGGGATCCTCCTACAATACGCCAATGGAAGTCTATATGTAATTTCTGGTGTCGGCTGTCAGACACCCCCCATTTCAGAACAAATAGACGCGTTGCACTTTGGTCTCAGTCAAAAGCGAATGTGAGTTGTAAAAATTGGTTTTATTCGGTTAAAAGAGAATTAATTGCTTTAGACTGTCTATGCTATAGTACTATCAATCAACATATAAATAGAAAAACATTATTTGATAAAGTTAAGCCAAAATTATTTGACATATTTGTAAATGAATGGAAGTCATCTGTTACAAGAATAACTGGAATTCGAAATGTAGGTCAAAATAAATTAAGAAATTACGCACAGTTTAAATCTATTTTTATAACTGAACAATATTGTAAATTGATAATGCCAGTTCAACATCGGTCTGCCTTTAGTAAGTTTCGTTGTGGCGTAGCTCCATTACGTATGGAAACTGGCCGATATGAAAATTTAAACATTGAGGATAGAAAGTGCCATTTTTGTAGCAGTATAGAAGACGAGTGTCATGTGCTTTTAACTGTCATATGTATAATGATTATAGACAAGAACTGTTTATTAAAGCTAAACAAGAATGCCCAGAGTTTCTTGAAAAGTCTGAAATTAATAAACTGAGTATTGTATTTTCCAACCCAAATTTGATAAGGATTAGTGCCAAGACCTGTTTTAATATTCTCAAACGCCGCTCCTTTTATCTTTGTAAATAATGTCTTTATTCTTTTGTCAGTGCTTTCAGCACTTTTATTTATTTCAAGATTGAGCTGCTTATTAATCCGTTCTTTATCTAATCGAAAGGGACATTCAAATTCCTAAAATATAGTTTTAATAATGTGCAATAGTGCAAATATGCACTCCTGACTTATTTTCAATCTAAAATTTGTTTTAACCTTGCATTATAAAGGTATTAGTAACTCAATCTTGATTTTACATTGTAATTATCATTTATTTGTAATGTATGTTTTATGTTAATAATTGTCTCTTATAATTCAAAATTGAATGGCCATATGCATATATTTTAATGTTTTTATGCTATGTATATGCTTTTATATGTATAGAAATGTATATGTATATGGATGAGACATTAATAAAGATTATATATATGTTTAAAGGACCTCATATTGCCGATGGTTAATTACTCTATCTCTCGATTGGCTAAACAATAAAGGGTGTGACTAGAACATATGGTGCAAACGTGGCAGATTGGTGTTAATTTGCATCAACACTCTTAATCCCTGTGATAGCCAAAGTTTGTTAATTGACCCTTTAAATGTAATTAAGAAGGAAAACTGGCAACAATCCATTGAATTGAAAAGAGATTACAAATGTGTAAATTATCATTTTAATGATATATAATAACAAAAAAAACTCAAACAAAAACACAATCGTTCTTGTTAAACAACAATTATAAGAGTCATTTAATCAAAAGATTACTACGCAATTAATTAAAGCTCAAAGTAAGAGAAACAATATTTTCTAGCAAATCTTTGAACTATTTATCAATATGATTACAAGGCAAAAAGTCGTCAACAAAGTAAGTGAAATGTTCCAAATAAACCCTTATTGCCGAATCTGACTCTTAAAAGTCTGTTTAAAAGTTTACTTCAAAGACCAGGGGTGGTCCAAAGGTTTTTTTTTTCGTTGCTTAAAAGAGGCCTCATTTTACATAATGTAATTCTGTATTACATCGCATGAACCATAAAGTCATAACAGAACAAACTAAACATACATGTCGGCAGATCAACAAATATGAAACATAGTACATAGGCAAATGAATTTTCTACATAAGGACTTCCCATTTAGTCTACATCCCACGTTGTCTACAGATTAAATTGCCAAACGATCTACAGTTAAAAGAAATATTTTCATTTCATTTTTAATTGATTAAAATATCTTTAAAAGATTTAAATTATTCTGAATCTGCATAAGTTGTTAGAAGCATATTACGAGAAAAAGTGTAGACCAACATAAGAAAAATATTCTTTTCTGGATCTACACTTTATACATATTTTGGTTTCCCACCAACCCCCCATAGAAAAAGTGATTGTAGGTTTGATTGATTTTCTACTCAGTTAGTGTCAAAAACAACCAAATTTTTCCGTATATGTGAGATGAAACTTCTGTCTGAAATGGTGTGAAAATTGGTAAAATAGACTTTAGACAAAATGGGAATAAACCTTGTACATAACAAAACGACCTGACACTCAGTAACATAGGGAATTAACTCATAAAGGGTTGATGCGTATTTGGTCGAATATAGAGAGTAAAAAAAGATCGTATATGTTATTTCCTACGTTATGCAGTTGACCAATAAAAGAAGCAATAAAACCCTCGACGTGAAAGATATGTATCTTTTGAAGCTTGCCGAAATACACAGGCGCGCATCACATCATGTTTCGTTGACACATAGTTGTGTGTTTATGGCTTCGAGGCATGCCATTGGTTGCTATATAATGACGGAATCATATTTTGATTGGCGTTGCAAAGTCAGATTAGGGTAAATCGTTCTGCTTTAAGGGTCTTGGAAACAGTAATTCTAAGTAGAGTGAATGGTATGGACATGTTTTAAATCGGAGGATTCTAATGTTGACTCGGTAGGTGTAATTATTATTGAAGTCCGATAATTAAACATGAATATAATCATTTCCATAAACTCTTATAAGTAAACTTTTATTTGTCACTCTTGTTGGACATAATTTGATGGAATGTCCCATAAATAAGTGGAACATTTATTAAGTAGGTTTGATCAGCTTGCATCATATCATCTGTTCATTGTGTTTGCATTTACATGGTACAACATCGTTTGAAAATGTTAGATTGCAAAATTGATTTTAAGTTATGTTATCATAAGTTAAGACAATAATCAAACAGATCTTCATCATCGTATTCTATACTTGAATTAATGTTTTAGCAGAGGATCGACTCTTCTCACTAGAAATGAATCGCAACGTTGTAACCGCGTTGGTATACAGTGTTTTATCTCGGGAAACGGGCTAAATTGTCCGCTAGAGAGTAAACACAAAGTAAGGATATACTTTGATATTTCCCCTCCTCAACAATCTTTCCAATGTAGTTTTTACAAACACGACTTTCGACGGCATTGTTAAAATACCCGCAGCAGTTTATCTATGTTTCTCAATGTCAGCTGTTATTATTTAATACCCGGAAGTCTTAAACCGGAAGCTACCGAAAATTTCGTACCTCCGATTAAGAGCATTCAAGAAAAGATAACAACAGTTTCTGAAAAGGCCTATTAACTAGAAATACTCTTGTTACCATTAATACCATTTATCGTGTGTAGAAGGGATGCCCTTGTTTTCTAAAGGTCACTCCATGTAATTGGCTTTTTCCGTGAAATCCCGGTAACAATTCAAATAGCCCAGAGCATGCCGGTCACGACCCTCCGATTAGTCCATTTGATTAGTCACTGTGATCTGGTATTTGTGTTTACCTGTCATTGGTGTAAAGAGGAGTTGAAAATATTGAGGAAGGACGACGTCTCGGTATAAAGGATTTAAAACTTATCATATTAACGTGGTTGTGAATAGTATATTTTTATTTGATCGTTTGAACTTGATTTCCCGTCATTCTGAAGTGATAACAGTTAACTCATTAGACTATGCACAGCCCATTTTCTGCAGTCGTTCGAAAAGCAAATATATCAATGAATATACAGGTTGATATGCCCTTCACGGCAAAATCTCGCAATGACTTTTTTTTTATAACTAAAGGACGATAGTCAGCTTTGAGTAATGCTCATAATTTTGAATTTTTCCTATTACACACTAGTCAACTATTGCCTCGGGGTTTTAAGACTTGCAAGTATTAAACATTAATTTCTACAGACAATTAAATATGTGTTTGTCAAATGATCATACTTTATACAGTTTTTTTTTTTTTTTTAGTGTTTCGAGACTTGGCCGGAAGGACAGAATGGAGGATTCCAGGACATGCATCCCTATATTTGATTTAGACGAATATGGTAAGCTAAATGGCGTATTATTCAATATCTCAAAAGAAGTCCTTTGTTTGATTTGAATTATTATTTCTCTCTATAATTTGGAAGGCCATGATGCGATAAAAGGAAAACCGAAGCGCTCCATAAGAGCCCTTTACCAAACGCAAATTTTCGAGTGTCCCAAATTGAAAAGGTTTGCAGACGACATCTCAAAATTTGTTGAAATTAAGAAATGCTCCTCTGATAGGGCAGAAAACAATGTAGGAAAAGGGGAAATTGCTTGTTAAGAGCAATTTCTCCTTTTCCCACAAAGTTTTCCACAGTCGTCTGCAACCAACTGGTCATACATCGTTATTGTTTGGTAATGGGTTAAGTCAAAACTTTGTCGGTTCAGTCTTCGGTTGTATGTGCTTTTACATAATAAACATACTGTAGAAGTAATCAGTTGATTCTTATTTAAATTTCAAATTCAAAAACATTATTTTTTCTAATACACTTTCACATTTTAGATGGAAATCACTTTTTAACATGAATTTAAGACAATGTACCATATGTATTACAGCTGCCAGTTCACCTTCGAAACCATCCTAATATTTCGCACCAACATCAAACAATATTCACTGCAATGTTTGAATTTCCATAGTTTATTCGTTATCAAGCAAATTAACTATATCATTGATTCAGTAAATTTCTGGTCCTCAACTGGTTTAATGTTTTATGCTCAGATAAGCTTTACCCATATGTTTTGAACTCTGTTTGTTTCTACTTTTCAGATGCAGTTTTAGAAGGATGATTAGCCACACAGCAATGTTACCTCATATAGAAATTCAACGGGAAGGTATCTATGCCATCGATACTTGTTATTATTTGATTGATATTCCAATTTATGTTCAAGGCTAAGTTTCATCTTGCAAAAGAGGATACTATGACCTTTCACCCAAATTGTATTTTCTAATGTTTGAGTTCATTCATGTAGACGACAAGTTTGAGATATTTTGAGAAACAGTGTACATTTTCCTATGTCATTTTCTGCAATCACATGTACCTATGATTGAAAATGAGATGCAATTTAACTCTTAACCACCTTCAGACGACATTCTTTTTACTTGAAGCAGACAACTAAAGAAAAGCTTTGTAAACATTTGATTTACCTTCCAGTTCAGCTGTTGTGATTTGTGAGTAGATTCAAAAAGCATTGTGGCAATAAGAGAAATTGCAATTTCTCTTTTTGCCACAATGCTCTTTGAAAGTCGTCTGCTGCAAGAAGCAAAAATGTGTCGTTATGTGGTAATGTGTTAATGAGGAATATTGGTGTGCTTGTATTCTAGAATTTGGTGACAAGCTTGGTTTATATTCATTTGAAGTGTGTTTAAAGATGTGTTAACAATCTTTTGGTTAAATTGTAGCTAACCTTTAACATATAGAAATTTTCTTATCCTGAACTCTTTTCCAATTTACTAAACCCAGTGTGCCATGGAAATAAGCTGTGACTTCAATTGTTGTTTGATCTTTTGTATGACTTAAGAATGAGCTTAAATGTATCCACTCTCATGCCATACAATTGACTTTACAACATACACATAATGCATTACTTTTTTAAATTTGTTTTTCAGATGGAGATGGAAAGAAAGGCTAGTGTACATCACATGTAAGGTAAACCAAGAGCCCTCAGATATAGGTATCGTTAACTTGTCAACCAAACCAAAATAGCTCAGGCAATAGCAATGTTTGCTTGTAGTTGATGAGTCGCAGGCTTGAATCACTGAATTTTAAATAAGGTTTTTCCTTTGATGGTAAATTTAAAATGCAGCAGATGAGGAGAACATTTCAAATGATCAGCTTTATTTCATTACCAACAATAGTAACTGCAGATATGTACACTGTAAATGGCACTTTATGGACTTAGTGAATGTGTCAAATAACTTGTGGTTCCTAAAAATATTTGTAGATAGGTATAGTATGAGTCTTCATCAAACACCATTCAGCACAAAATACTGGTTATGTATCCAGGTAGCAGAATGGACTGTGATAAGTATAAGTTGCCGGAACTTGATAAATAGAGACCCCCTGAGGCAGATGACATCACACAACCGACCATCCCATACACACACTTGTCTCTGTTTCATTATTACAAACCTTAGTTTGTACCAATACGTAAAAAAGACCTTACTACAGACTGACAATGTACACACACCTGTCTCTGTTTCATTATTACAGACCTTAGTTTGTACCAATAAGGAGGAAAAGACCTGACTGCAGACTGACAATGTACACACACCTGTCTCTGTTTCATTATTACAGACCTTAGTTTGTACCAATAAGGAGGAAAAAGACCTCACTACAAACTGGTAAACTATTCTGACTTGGTCCATAGGAATGCTGCAGCATTTGCATCAGTTTCGGAGTTAACACCAAAAGTGATATTCAAATGGAAATATAGTCAACAGACAAACTGAGCATGATGAGTTTATTCAAGTTCACTTTAATGTTTACCTCCATGGAAGAGCATTAGTAAGGCAGGGTATGGGCATTTGGGATCCAGCTATTGTTCTTTCCCCTACTGATCCTGATTTGTAAATCTTTTCAATTCAAAATTTCAAATAAATTGATGTCTAGTTGTTTCATGTCTATGGTGGCCTTTTATACAAACATGACATGCAGATGAAAAATTCAAACATCTACTGCATATTCAGTCTTTGGAAAACTGGAATTCTTATTTCAGACTCATTTTGTGACCAGGAACAGGGCTTTATTTTGTAAATGGAAATTTTTAGCTTTCATGATGCTGTAGTTAGCTGTATTAGCAGAAGGATCTGTTATCATTCCAGGAAAAGAACATTTGAATTGTGTTTACATTTAACATGGTGTACATCTATTTATTTAACTCTTTTTGTACACTTTATTGTCTTGCTAACAGTCAGATCATTGAAAGTAGGGATTTCCATTAATAATTATTTTTTTACAGGCCAGGAACGGAGACTCCACAGAATTAATGGAAATTTCCTCTATCAAGATGCTGTTGTTAACTTAACAGGATTAACATTCAGTAATGTACATTTGCAACACAACCTTTAGGAAGAGCATGTTAAATTATTTTTTTTTACTTTTGAATCTTTACAATGATCTGCTAGCATGCAGTATACTGAAAGAATGAGTTTCTCTTTATTTCATAGATATCTTTGTACCAGGAACAGGGGTTAAAGTTTAAAATGAAAAAAAAAAAAAAATCATGATTCTGTTTTTCTTGAAATGTTGCTTATGTCTTATCATTACTGATTTTCTAATTCATTATAAAGCTACTAATTAGTAGTTATGATTTACAAAAGATACATTCAAATGAACTTTGATATTGATTAAGCTTCACAAAATTCATATATTTCTAAAGATTATTAATTACTGCTAACACAAGCTATACTGAAGGCTCTGATTTCCATTTATCTTATTAGTATATGGTGACCAGGAACAGGGTTTTATTCTTACAAATTTCATCTATTATATCATTGAATCTATTGGTATAAAAATTCTTCAGCTGCTAAATGATATGATCACTAGACATGAATGTATAGATGTAATGATAGTTTGAATCTTATCAAAATTTTGTTTCCATGTATAATTGTGTCTTGGACAAATTACTGTTTTAAATTCTTTATATCCTTTTTGAACTAACCCTTAGCCAGAAAATGCTTTGACATTGTCCTTACATTTTAAATATTATGCCTTGATCAGACAACAACAGATTGAAGTTGACCTACTACCTGACATCTAGACCTGACTGAATTCTGCCTCAGGAGGATATCTGATTAGTTTGAGAAGAATTCAACAACAGCATTTTTAATTATTTGTTTTTTGATCTGAGAGTTTAATATGAAGCCTGAAGAATGCGGCGCTGGAACAATTCGAACCTACAACCTGATTAATGCGGCGCTGGAACAATTCGAACCTACAAACTGATCAATGAATGCGGCGCTTGTATGATTCGAACCTACACATCCGCTTATTAATGTGGCGCCGGAATGATTCGAACCTACACATACGCTGATTGATGCGGCGCTGGTATGATTTGAACCTACACATACGCTGATTAATGCGGCACTGGAATGATTCGACACTAAACATACGTTGATTAATGCGGCACTGGAATGATTCGAACCTACACATACGCTGATTAATGTGGCGCCGGAATGATTCGAACCTACACATACGCTGATTAATGCGGCGCTGGTATGATTCGAACCTAAACATACGCTGATTAATGCGGAGCTGGTATGATTCGAACCTACACATACGCTGATTAATGTGGCGCCGGAATGATTCGAACCTACAAAACTTAAAACTTGCAAACCCATTACAAAGGTTTAATGTGCCAGTTTCACCACTTACCCTCGATCCTGTAGTGCGAGAGTCTCAAACGTGCACGCGATAGGGATCATAGGGTAGAGAAATATTTAAGACTCTTTTACTCTTTCTCTCGCACAGATATTGTGTGGCTGTGGTGAATCGGTTGTGGCACTATGGACTGATAAACCTTATTTATGGTGTCACGGGACTGGCCTCCATGTATGGGTCTACAATGACCCTGGCGACACTGGAAACAGACTCGAGGACGTCATTACTGACTATCCTTGAGGCTGGCTGACAGTCCCATTATTCATGCTTACGCACACAGGTTGGATTCAGGGAAGCTGCCAAGAAAATTGGCGGCTGGCCTCTGATCTAACCTGTTTGCTACTCTTAGTATCCTTCCTCATCAAAAGTATGCAGATATTTAAGGTTTTAGGAAGCAGACAACACAAACATCTATTTTTAGAGAATTACTTAGCATTCTAAGGGTAAAAGCTAATTTCTAGAACTACCATAACTCTTATAAGTCTTTCCCACAGATGTTACCGAAGAGTCAATGAGACTCGGGCAACACTGGATACTGACTTGAATGTGAAATAGGTTTTCATTGCATTTTCATCTAGACATCTGATTTGATTTCGACCAAGCAGTACATGTATTCGTTAATCAACTGTGATAGTTTTAAAGATAAAACACTTCCTACTATAAGGAAGAGTTTTGGGTTCAAATCCTGGTCACAGTATGAATTGCATGCTTGAAAGAAGTTCATTATATGTCTATATTGTATTGTTCATTGTTGAATCAAAGTTTTAAGGGAAACAGTTGTTTGCTTTGGAATGATATTGGTAATAACCTTCACAAAGTTTCAACCACACTGACATAAAGACGTCATAACTGACTTCCTAAATTCTTATAGTGCTTGAACTGACTTAATGCTTATGTAAACAGGTCAGATTACAGCCAGCTGCCAAGTAAACTAGTGGCCGGCCTGTGATCTATCCTGTTTGCCACTCTGAGTAACTTTAAACAGATATTTAAGGTTTTGGAAAGCAGACAACACAAAAATCTATTATTAGAAAATTTCCCAGGATTTAAGGATTAGGCTGACAAATAGTCCTTATTCAGCTTCTGTCATTAACAGTCAACCTCATTATAACACATTATACCAAATTCTAAAACAAAAAAGTGTGGATTTAGCTTGGAACCTCTGTATTTCAAGTTTGATCATTAAGGTTATTGTTAGTATGGTTTATTAAGGAAGAACCATAGGCATTCCATACATCAACCAGTAGACAGGCCTCATGAAAATCATAATTTTGATACAAGGATGTGAGCCCACATGAAGGGATGGAGAGGGGACAAGTTATTTAAGTTGTCCAACCACTAGGCTAGGAAAGCGCCCACCTGTGCTCTGCATAATGGTATGAATCTGTACACTGTTCTGAAAACGACAAAAGGTTGGGGAAGCAAACAATAAAAATGCTCCTCTTCATATATCTTCTAGAAAAAAGATCCTCTTTGACTTAAAAGTATTACCTCATAATGATTATTTGATTTCCTTGAATTTGAATATACCAACTAGAGGCAACAGAAAATGAACAAAATATGAAATTTTGTGTTGAAAATCCATGAAAACCATCATTTCAAGCTAAACACAAGAGAGATACAGGGATGAGGTTGGCTTGGCTTCCACCCTTTCCAACTTCCAGTCATTATCTCAAACATTCTATACATATATCTATAATATGTACGTATATTTCTCCAACACACCATCTCGCAATATTTGTTTAGAACATTCTATGGATGTATCTATAGATAAATGTATACTCCCACACACACACAAACACCATCTCTCAAAATTTGTCTCAAACATTATATAGATCTTCCTTACACAGTTATTTCCCTTTGCTTTGAACATTCTTTGATTGCTTCTTTGCCATATATACTGGGCATTTGACCAGAATGCTCTAACATACATATGTCATGATAAAGAAGGCTTATAAAAGTGTTTAATTACAGGGAACACATATATGAACATCATATGAGTCTACATTAACGTGATATTTTCCACCAGAATCAAATCAGTCAAACGAGAATTAAGTGACTAGCCTTACACATGCCCTCATTTATACACATTTGTGTTACTGCACTTATTACAAAAACATTAAGAAGCAAGTGTACACCTAAGTGGGAAAATCCAATCTGTTTATGCCAATATCTCTGTCTGGATCATTCAGACTATTGAGAAAGAAGTTTCTTTTTCTTTTTCCCCATCCCCTTTTCAAATATTTTCAATCATAGTAAGTCTCAAAACTTCTTTAGAGATATATTCAATATAATGTATGCATAAATGAATGGGACTAGGGACTGGCCAACCCGTGTTTGATTCTCGATGGCTATCATATTTTTCATGGAGTGTCTTCAGGCAAGACATATTTCCTAGCCTAGCAGGCCATCCAGGGTGCTGTAATGCTCAATAATGAGCGCTGTGCATTAATAAGTAGAAGTTACAGTACATAAACGGCACATACATTTTACCTCATAAAAGTTTCATAACACTTATGAGCCATTTACATTTCCGTCACAATGACTTTAGATGGGCATTGCAGCGAAAGTATTTTGAAAAAAGTTTGCATTTCGTTAAACATGCTTTAGGATATCTAATTAATTAGACTCTGTATTAGTTCTACTACTTCAACGTCTTCTCTTAATGAAAATTATACGATGAACGATTATGTGCTGATGACAATCCTATTAATGTATTCATTATGCCCAAAACAATATTTGCAGTGCTCAGTAACTATGATGCATATAGTCGGCGCATTCGGACCTTTGATTACGTAATCAACTTCCGCGTGTTCATACGTCAGTACACAGGCATACTACCCAGTGGAAAGATGTGAAGTGACCGTCTGTCATTTTACAGTTTTATAGAGGATGGATGCTTAAACCAGGTTTGTGTCATGGAGATTTTCGATTTTCTTTTTATTCTTTGTAATTTTATACATGAACGTGGTGGTGACGATAGAGCAAATTGTGTTTTGTTAGAGAGATACATAGGCGTAGGAGCGTTTTCAACATGGGGGGGGGGCAACTTCAGATGAGGACTGGTCTAAGAATAAATGTTCCTAAACGTTTTCATGACTATTCATGCATGTACAAATTCAATAACATTATAAGAATTAAAAGAAAGCGTATGAAAACATGTATCTTTAATAAAAAAAAGAAAAAAAAAGAAAAAAGGATATGCCAGGTCTCGATCTCACGCGGAAATCAATTGTATTGAACTAAATAAAAAGTGGCAGCGACCAGACTGTCACAGCCACGGATCCATCTAAGTTTACCTAACAATTGAAGACAATATAGAGTCTGACACCTTTTAAAGAACATGTTTTACACCACTGTTTCCGTCGATCAAGACTTCCCGGGTATTTTAGTGAGCTGAGTTTTCATTGGATAAACCCGATGTGTTCAGATAGCCACTTGCGATGATGACGTCAAAAAGATTTTGGTTATTGTTCGTAACAAAAGGCGAATTGGTATTACATAGAGCACAAAAATACACATTTATTTTTATTCTGCTGTTAAATTTCGTTTCTTTCATTTTTCTATACAAATATCTTCATTTGCCACTGTGAATATTGGGGGGGCCAAAGTATACTCTGGCCCCCCCCAGTCTGGATATTGGGGGGGGGGGGGCCCCTGGCCTCCCCTGCTCCTACGCCTATGAGATAGAACTCCCTGTCTCCGGAGTCTAGTTGTATCCGTTGTGTTTTGTTAGAGATAGAACTCTCTGTCTCCGAAGTCTAGTTGTATCCGTTGTGTTTTGTTAGAGAGATAGAACTCTCTGTCTCCGGAGTCTAGTTGTATCCGTTGTGTTTTGTTAGAGAGATAGAACTCTCTGTCTCCAGAGTCTAGTTGTATCCGTTGTGTTTTGTTAGAGAGATATAACTCTCTGTCTCCGGAGTCTAGTTGTATCCGTTGTGTTGCCTATTTTATGAATGAATTAAACTGAGAGTGACAAAGCTGATCTTATCCCCGATCTCCAACAACCAATTATTTATTGCATTAAAATGTCGTTTGCAATCTCTCTATGTCGTTGGTAACGGTTTGTGGGTCTGGCAAGGGTATCGTCGTAGACTCAAAACATCCACTTATTTATGTCATGAGGAAATTATTCAATTCTACAAATGATTCACTGATAAAGAAATATCTTTTTCATTATGAATGATACAGTCTTCTACTGTCATTAGTCAAACAAATTTGACGTGATTGGGAAATATTGAGAAAATGTTGTATCTCGAGGGTTTAACGCAATGCTATAGTAAGTGCTTCACAAACGTGAAGCACTTACTATAGGGAGGGAGGGAGGGAGGAGGGAGGGGAGGGAGGGAGGGAGGGAGGGAGGAGGGAGGGAGGGAGGAGGGAGGGAGGGAGGGAGGGAGGAGGAGGGAGGGAGGGAGGGAGGGAGGGAGGGAGGGAGGGAGAGGAGGAGGAGGGAGGAGGAGGGAGGGAGGAGGGAGGGAGGGAGGGAGGGAGGGAGGGAGGGAGGGAGGGAGGAGGGAGGGAGGGAGGGAGGGAGGAGGGAGGGAGGGAGGGAGGGAGGGAGGGAGGGAGGGAGGGAGGGAGGGAGGAGGAGGGAGGGAGGGAGGGAGGAGGGAGGGAGGGAGGGAGGGAGAGGAGGAGGGAGGGGAGGGAGGGAGGGAGGAGGGAGGGAGGGAGGGAGGGAGGGAGGGAGGGAGGGAGGGAGGAGGGAGGAGGGAGGGAGGGAGGGAGGGAGGGAGGGAGGGAGGGAGGGAGGACACACAGACAGAGAGACACACAGACAGAGAGACAGACAGACACACACACTGACAGACAGACAGAATGACGAGGTTCAAAAATAAGGAGCTTACCACGTAAGCTGGATGTTTTCTTTAACCCTTTACCAAACAGCAAATTTTCGCATGTCACAAATTCAAAGAGTTTCAATATACGATGAAATTGAAAAGTAATCTTCTGATAGAGTGAAAAACATTGTGGGAAAAGGACAAATTGCTTGTCACAAGCAATTTCTCCTTTTCCCACAATGTTTTTCAAAGTCGTTTGCAACAAAGTGGTTAAATGTTGTTATTGTTTGGTAATGGCTTTAAGCTGTGGCACTAGCAGATTGATTTCGATTCGGAAAAGCGTCTAGTCATAAAACCCAGAGTTTGATTAGACAGACATTAGGTAGCAGATTGGAAAAGATACTACCTTGACCACCAACCTGTTTTCAGTTGTCTGTACTTTGTAGTATGGTACTACCAATTCGTAACAACCATTTACAACTTAAACATTTCCGACATTGGAACGGTTCGGTTGTTTTATTTGTTTCGCTAGGCATCTATATTCATTTTATAAATGCATGAAGTTGAGAATTTGCATGGGGTTGAGCATATCAGGGGCGTAGCATGACTGAAATTAATGAGTAGGCACGTCATTCTAGGGGGTCCGGGGGTATGACCCCCCCCGGTAAAAAAATGCAGTCTGAAATTGCCTCGGGTGCGTTCTAGCATGTATTTAAGAGCACAAATATATTTCGTTTGAGCGGGAAATAGGGGCCTTTCTGTGGCGTTTTTGAGGTTGTCTTTTTTGCTTCCTTCAATTAAAGTGTAGGCACATTCATTAAGTGCCTTAAGGAAGCTATGCGAATGCATATCCAGTACAAACTCACCGAAAGAATGTGTTCATCTTGATATAACATGCTGCGTATATTTGTAAAAGGATGATGCGACTTCGGTTACTAGTGTAACAAAACAGGAAAAATGCGTTATGCAGATGTCTAATGGCCTTGGCAAACATTTTTTTTTTCATTTAATTTACTCTGATACGGAAGTTTTCACTGACAGCAAATGAAATCCGATGGAGGCCTAACCGTCAGATTTGTTAGATATTCATAGATAACACGAGAGAACAAAAAGGACAGACACTGCCACTGACAGCAAATGAAATCCGGCGGAGGCCTAACCGCCAGATTTGTTTGATATTCATAGAAAACACGAGAGAACAAAAAGGACAGACACTGCCACTGACAGCAAATGAAATCCGGTGGAGGTCTAACCGTCAGATTTGTTTGATATTCATAGATAACACGAGAGAACAAAAAGGACAGACACTGCCATTGACAGCAAATGAAATCCGGTGGAGGCCTAGCCTAACCGTCAGATTTGTTTGATATTCATAGATAACACGAGAGAACAAAAAGGACAGACACTGCCACTGACAGCAAATGAAATCCGGTGGAGGCTAATCGTCAGATTTTTTTGATATTCATAGATAACACGAGAGAACAAAAACCTAATCGTCAGATTTTTTTTTTGATATTCATAGATAACACGAGAGAACAAAAAGGACAGACACTGCCACTGACAGCAAATGAAATCCGGTGGAGGTCTAATCGCCAGATTTTTCTGATATTCATAGATAACACGAGAGAACAAAAAGGACAGATACTGCCACTGACAGCAAATGAAATCCGGTGGAGGCCTAACCGTCAGATTTGTTTGATATTCATAGATAACATGAGAGAACAAAAAGGACAGACACTGCCACTGACAGCAAATGAAATCCGGTGGAGGCCTAACCGTCAGATTTGTTTGATATTCATAGATAACACGAGAGAACAAAAAGGACAGACACTGCCACTGACAGCAAATGAAATCCGGCGGAGGCCTAATCGTCAGATCTGTTTGATATTCATAGATAACACGAGAGAACAAAAAGGACAGACACTGCCACTGACAGCAAATGAAATCCGGTGGAGGTCTAATCGTCAGATTTTTCTGATATTCATAGATAACACAAGAGAACAAAAAGGACAGACACTGCCACTGACAGCAAATGAAATCCGGTGGAGGCCTAACCGTCAGATTTGTTTGATATTCATAGATAACACGAGAGAACAAAAAGGACAGACACTGCCACTGACAGCAAATGAAATCCGGTGGAGGCCTAACCGTCATATTTGTTTGATATTCATAGATAACGAGAGAACAAAAAGGACAGACACTGCCACTGACAGCAAATGAAATCCGGCGGAGGCCTAATCTTCAGATTTGTTTGATATTCATAGATAACACGAGAGAACAAAAAGGACAGACACTGCCACTGACAGCAAATGAAATCCGGTGGAGGCCTAACCGTCAGATTTGTTTGATATTCATAGATAACACGAGAGAACAAAAAGGACAGGCACTGCCACTGACAGCAAATGAAATCTGGTGGAGGCCTTACCGTCAGATTTGTTTGATATTCATAGATAACACGAGAGAACAAAAAGGACAGACACTGCCACTGACAGCAAATAAAATCCGGTGGAGGCCTGACATAACCGTCAGATTTTTTTGATATTCATAGATAACACTAGAGAACAAAAAGCACTGACAGCAAATGAAATCCGGTGGAGGCCTAACCGTCAGACTTTTTTGATGTTCATAGATAACACTAGAGAACAAAAAGGACAGACACTGCCACTGACAGCAAATGAAATCCGGTGGAGGCCTAACCGTCAGATTTGTTTGATATTCACAGATAACACGAGAGAACAAAAAGGACAGACACTGCCACTGACAGCAAATGATTCTGGTGGAGGCCTAACCGTCAGATTTTTTTAATATTCATAGATAACACGAGAGAACAAAAAGGACAGACACTGCCACTGACAGCAAATGAAATCCGGTGGAGGCCTAGCATAACCGTCAGATTTTTTTGATGTTCATAGATAACACTAGAGAACAAAAAGGACAGACACTGCCACTGACAGCAAATGAAATCCGGTGAAGGCCTAATCGTCAGATTTTTTTGATATTCATAGATAACACGAGAGAACAAAAAGGGCAGACACTGCCACTGACAGCAAAAGAAATCCGGTGGAGGCCTAATCGTCAGATTTTTTTGATATTCATAGATAACACGAGAGAACAAAAAGGGCAGACACTGCCACTGACAGCAAATGAAATCTGGTGGAGGCCTAACCGTCAGATTTGTTTGATATTCATAGATAACACGAGAGAACAAAAAGGACAGACACTGCCACTGACAGCAAATGAAATCCGGTGGAGGCCTAGCATAACCGTCAGATTTTTTTGATATTCATAGATAACACTAGAGAACAAAAAGGACAGACACTGCCACTAACAGCAAATGAAATCCGGTGGAGGCCTAGCATAACCGTCAGATTTTTTTGATGTTCATAGATAACACTAGAGAACAAAAAAGGACGAACTACTGCCGCGACAGCAAATGAAATCCGGTGGAGGCCTAATCGTCAGATTTTTGATATTCATAGATAACACGAGAGAGAGAACAAAAAGGACAGACACTGCCACTGACAGCAAATGAAATCCGGTAGGCCTAGCAGCAAATCAGATTTTTTGATATTCATAGATAACACTAGAGAACAAGGACGAACACTGCCACTGACAGCAAATGAAATCGGTGAGCCTAGCATAACCGTCCAGATTTTTGATATTCATAAGATAACACTAGAGAACAAAAGGACAGGCACTGCCACTGACGTAAATGAAATCCGGAGGCCTAGCATAACCGTCAGATTTTTTTGATATTCATAGATAACACTAGAGAACAAAAAGGACAGACACTGCCACTGACAGCAAATGAAATCCGGTGGAGGCCTAATCGTCAGATTTTTTTGATATTCATAGATAACACGAGAGAACAAAAAGGACAGACACTGCCACTGACAGCAAATGAAATCCGGTGGAGGTCTAATCGCCAGATTTTTCTGATATTCATAGATAACACAAGAGAACAAAAAGGACAGATACTGCCACTGACAGCAAATGAAATCCGGTGGAGTCCTAACCGTCAGATTTGTTTGATATTCATAGATAACATGAGAGAACAAAAAGGACAGACACTGCCACTGACAGCAAATGAAATCCGGTGGAGGCCTATCCGTCAGATTTGTTTGATATTCACAGATAATACGAGAGAACAAAAAGGACAGACATTGCCACTGACAGCAAATGAAATCCGGTGGAGGCCTAACCGTCAGATTTGTTTGATATTCATAGATAACACGAGAGAACAAAAAGGACAGACACTGCCACTGACAGCAAATGAAATCCGGTGGAGTTCTGACATAACCGTCAGATTTTTTTAATATTCATAGATAACACTAGAGAACAAAAAGGACAGACACTGCCACTGACAGCAAATGAAATCCGGTGGAGGCCTAGCATAACCGTCAGATTTTTTTGATGTTCATAGATAACACTAGAGAACAAAAAGGACAGACACTGCCACTGACAGCAAATGAAATCCGGTGAAGGCCTAATCGTCAGATTTTTTTGATATTCATAGATAACACGAGAGAACAAAAAGGGCAGACACTGCCACTGACAGCAAATGAAATCCGGTGGAGGCTTAATCGTCAGATTTTTTTGATATTCATAGATAACACGAGAGAACAAAAAGGGCAGACACTGCCACTGACAGCAAATGAAATCTGGTGGAGGCCTAACCGTCAGATTTGTTTGATATTCATAGATAACACGAGAGAACAAAAAGGACAGACACTGCCACTGACAGCAAATGAAATCCGGTGGAGGCCTAGCATAATCGTCAGATTTTTTTGATATTCATAGATAACACTAAAGAACAAAAAGGACAGACACTGCCACTGACAGCAAATGAAATCCGGTGGAGGCCTAGCATAACCGTCAGATTTTTTTGATGTTCATAGATAACACTAGAGAACAAAAAGGACAGACACTGCCACTGACAGCAAATGAAATCCGGCGGAGGCCTAATCGTCAGATTTGTTTGATATTCATAGATAACACGAGAGAACAAAAAGGACAGACACTGCCACTGACAGCAAATGAAATCCGGTGGAGGCCTAGCATAACCGTCAGATTTTTTTGATATTCATAGATAACACTAGAGAACAAAAAGGACAGACACTGCCACTGACAGCAAATGAAATCCGGTGGAGGCCTAACCGTCAGATTTGTTTGATATTCACAGATAACACGAGAGAACAAAAAGGACAGACACTGCCACTGACAGCAAATGAAATCTGGTGGAGGCCTAGCCGTCAGATCTGTTTGATATTCATAGATAACACGAGAGAACAAAAAGGACAGACACTGCCACTGACAGCAAATGAAATCCGGTGGAGGCCTAACCGTCAGGTTTTTTTGATATTCATAGATAACACGAGAGAACAAAAAGGACAGACACTGCCACTGACAGCAAATGAAATCCGGTGGAGGCCTAATTGTCAGATTTGTTTGATATTCATAGATAACACGAGAGAACAAAAATCTAATCGTCAGATTTTTTTTTAATATTCATAGATAACACGAGAGAACAAAAAGGACAGACACTGCCACTGACAGCAAATGAAATCCGGTGGAGGTCTAATCGTCAGATTTTTCTGATATTCATAGATAACACAAGAGAACAAAAAGGACAGACACTGCCACTGACAGCAAATGAAATCCGGTGGAGGCCTAACCGTCAGATTTGTTTGATATTCATAGATAACATGAGAGAACAAAAAGGACAGACACTGCCACTGACAGCAAATGAAATCCGGTGTAGGCCTAACCGTCATATTTGTTTGATATTCATAGATAACACGAGAGAACAAAAAGGACAGACACTGCCACTGACAGCAAATGAAATCCGGCGGAGGCCTAATCTTCAGATTTGTTTGATATTCATAGATAACACGAGAGAACAAAAAGGACAGACACTGCCACTGACAGCAAATGAAATCCGGTGGAGGCCTAACCGTCAGATTTGTTTGATATTCATAGATAACACGAGAGAACAAAAAGGACAGACACTGCCACTGACAGCAAATGAAATCCGGCGGAGGCCTAACCGTCAGATTTGTTTGATATTCATAGATAACACGAGAGAACAAAAAGGACAGACACTGCCACTGACAGCATGTGAAATCCGGTGGAGGCCTAGCATAACCGTCAGATTTTTTTGATATTCATAGATAACACTAGAGAACAAAAAGGACAGACACTGCCACTGACAGCAAATGAAATCCGGTGGAGGCCTAGCATAACCGTCAGATTTTTTTGATATTCATAGATAACACTAGAGAACAAAAAGGACAGACAATGCCACTGACAGCAAATGAAATCCGGTGGAGGCCTAATCGTCAGATTTTTTTGATATTCATAGATAACACGAGAGAACAAAAAGGGCAGACACTGCCACTGACAGCAAAAGAAATCCGGTGGAGGCCTAATCGTCAGATTTTTTTGATATTCATAGATAACACGAGAGAACAAAAAGGGCAGACACTGCCACTGACAGCAAATGAAATCCGGTGGAGGCCTAACCGTCAGATTTGTTTGATATTCATAGATAACATGAGAGAACAAAAAGGACAGACACTGCCACTGACAGCAAATGAAATCCGGTGGAGGTCAAATCGCCAGATATTTCTGATATTCATAGATAACACGAGAGAACAAAAAGGACAGATACTGCCACTGACAGCAAATGAAATCCGGTGGAGGCCTAACCGTCAGATTTGTTTGATATTCATTGGTAAAATGATAGAACAAAAAGGACAGACACTGCCACTGACAGCAAATGAAATCCGGTGGAGGCCTAATCGTCAGATTTTTTTGATATTCATAGATAACACGAGAGAACAAAAAGGACAGACACTGCCACTGACAGCAAATAAAATCCGCTGGAGGTCTAATCGCCAGATTTTTCTGATATTCATAGATAACACGAGAGAACAAAAAGGACAGATACTGCCACTGACAGCAAATGAAATCCGTTGGAGGCCTAACCGTCAGATTTGTTTGATATTCATAGATAACACTAGAGAACAAAAAGGACAGACAATGCCACTGACAGCAAATGAAATCCGGTGGAGGCCTAATCGTCAGATTTGGTTGATATTCATAGATAACACAAGAGAACAAAAAGGACAGACAATGCCACTGACAGCAAATGAAATCCGGTGGAGGTCTAATCGCCAGATTTTTCTGATATTCATAGATAACACGAGAGAACAAAAAGGACAGATACATCCACTGACAGCAAATGAAATCCGTTGGAGGCCTAACCGTCAGATTTGTTTGATATTCATAGATAACATGAGAGAACAAAAAGGACAGACACTGCCACTGACAGCAAATGAAATCCGGTGGAGGCCTAACCGTCAGATTTTTTTGATATTCATAGATAACACTAGAGAACAAAAAGGACAGACACTGCCACTGACAGCAAATGAAATCCGGTGGAGGCCTAGCATAACCGTCAGATTTGTTTGATATTCATAGATAACACTAGAGAACAAAAAGGACAGACACTGCCACTGACAGCAAATGAAATCCGGTGGAGGCCTAATCGTCAGATTTTTTTGATATTCATAGATAACACGAGAGAACAAAAAGGACAGACACTGCCACTGACAGCAAATAAAATCCGCTGGAGGTCTAATCGCCAGATTTTTCTGATATTCATAGATAACACGAGAGAACAAAAAGGACAGATACTGCCACTGACAGCAAATGAAATCCGTTGGAGGCCTAACCGTCAGATTTGTTTGATATTCATAGATGACATGAGAGAAAAAAAAGGACAGACACTGCCACTGACAGCAAATGAAATCCGGTGGAGGCCTAGCCTAACCGTCAGATTTGTTTGATATTCGTAGATAACACGAGAGAACAAAAAGGACAGACACTGCCACTGACAGCAAATGAAATCCAGTGAAGGCCTTATCGTCAGATTTTTTTGATATTCATAGATAACACGAGAGAACAAAAAGGGCAGACACTGCCACTGACAGCAAATGAAATCCGGCGGAGGCCTAACCGTCAGATTTGTTTGATATTCATAGATAACACGAGAGAACAAAAAGGACAGACACTGCCACTGACAGCAAATGAAATCCGGTGGAGGCCTAATCATCAGATTTTTTGATATTCATAGATAAAACGAGAGAACAAAAAGGACAGACACTGCCACTGACAGCATGTGAAATCCGGTGGAGGCCTAGCATAACCGTCAGATTTTTTTGATATTCATAGATAACACGAGAGAACAAAAAGGGCAGACACTGCCACTGACAGCAAATGAAATCTGGTGGAGGCCTAACCGTCAGATTTGTTTGATATTCATAGATAACACGAGAGAACAAAAAGGACAGACACTGCCACTGACAGCATGTGAAATCCGGTGGAGGCCTAGCATAACCGTCAGATTTTTTTGATATTCATAGATAACACTAGAGAACAAAAAGGACAGACACTGCCACTGACAGCAAATGAAATCCGGTGGAGGCCTAGCATAACCGTCAGATTTTTTTGATATTCATAGATAACACTAGAGAACAAAAAGGACAGACACTGCCACTGACAGCAAATGAAATCCTGTGGAGGCCTAACCGTCAGATTTTTTTGATATTCATAGATAACACGAGAGAACAAAAAGGACAGACACTGCCACTGACAGCAAATGAAATCCGGTGGAGGCCTGACATAACCGTCAGATTTTTTTGATATTCATAGATAACACTAGAGAACAAAAAGGACAGACACTGCCACTGACAGCAAATGAAATCCGGCGGAGGCCTAACCGTCAGATTTGTTTGATATTCATAGATAACACGAGAGAACAAAAAGGACAGACACTGCCACTGACAGCAAATGAAATCCGGTGGAGGCCTAACCATCAGATTTGTTTGATATTCATAGATAACACGAGAGAACAAAAAGGACAGACACTGCCACTGACAGCAAATGAATTCCCATGGAGGCCTAACCGTCAGATTTTTTTGATATTCATAGATAACACTAAAGAACAAAATGGACAGACACTGCCACTGACAGCAAATGAAATCTGGTGGAGGCCTAGCATAACCGTCAGATTTTTTTGATGTTCATAGATAACACTAGAGAACAAAAAGGACAGACACTGCCACTGACAGCAAATGAAATCCGGTGGAGGCCTAATCGTCAGATTTGTTTGATATTCATAGATAACACGAGAGAACAAAAAGGACAGACACTGCCACTGACAGCAAATGAAATCCGGTGGAGGCCTAGCATAACCGTCAGATTTTTTTGATATTCATAGATAACACTAGAGGACAAAAAGGACAGACACTGCCACTAACAGCAAATGAAATCCGGTGGAGGCCTAGCATAACCGTCAGATTTTTTTGATGTTCATAGATAACACTAGAGAACAAAAAGGACAGACACTGCCACTGACAGCAAATGAAATCCGGTGGAGGCCTAACCGTCAGATTTGTTTGATATTCACAGATAACACGAGAGAACAAAAAGGACAGACACTGCCACTGACAGCAAATGAAATTCGGTGGAGGCCTAGCATAACCGTCAGATTTTTTTGATATTCATAGATAACACTAGAGAACAAAAAGGACAGACACTGCCACTGACAGCAAATGAAATCCGGTGGAGGCTTAACATAACCGTCAGATTTTTTTGATATTCATAGATAACACTAGAGAACAAAAAGGACAGACACTGCCACTGACAGCAAATGAAATCCGGTGGAGGCCTAATCGTCAGATTTTTTTGATATTCATAGATAACACGAGAGAACAAAAAGGACAGATACTGCCACTGACAGCAAATGAAATCCGGTGGAGGCCTAACCGTCAGATTTGTTTGATATTCATAGATAACATGAGAGAACAAAAAGGACAGACACTGCCACTGACAGCAAATGAAATCCGGTGGAGGCCTAACCGTGAGATTTTTTTGATATTCATAGATAGCACGAGAGAACAAAAAGGACAGACACTGCCACTGACAGCAAATGAAATCCGGTGGAGGCCTAGCCTAACCGTCAGATTTGTTTGATATTCATAGATAACACGAGAGAACAAAAAGGACAGACACTGCCACTGACAGCAAATGAAATCCGGTGAAGGCCTAATCGTCAGATTTTTTGATATTCATAGATAACACGCGAGAACAAAAAGGACAGACACTGCCACTGACAGCAAATGAAATCCGGTGGAGGCCTAATCATCAGATTTTTTTATATTTATAGATAACACGAGAGAACAAAAAGGACAGACACTGCCACTGACAGCAAATGAAATCCGGTGGAGGCCTAACCGTCAGATTTGTTTGATATTCATAGATAACACGAGAGAACAAAAAGGACAGACACTGCCACTGACAGCAAATGAAATCCGGTGGAGGCCTAGCATAACCGTCAGATTTTTTTGATATTCATAGATAACACTAGAGAACAAAAAGGACAGACACTGCCACTGACAGCAAATGAAATCCGGTGGAGGCCTAATCGTCAGATTTTTTTGATATTATAGATAACACGAGAGAACAAAAAGGACAGACACTTCTACTGACAGCAAATGAAATCCGGTGGGGGTCTAATCGCCAGATTTTTCTGATATTCATAGATAACACGAGAGAACAAAAAGGACAGACCCTGCCACTGACAGCAAATGAAATCCGGTGGAGGCCTAATCGTCAGATTTTTTTGATATTCATAGATAACACGAGAGAACAAAAAGGACAGACACTGCCACTGACAGCAAATGAAATCCGGTGGAGGTCTAATCGCCAGATTTTTCTGATATTCATAGATAACACGAGAGAACAAAAAGGACAGATACTGCCACTGACAGCAAATGAAATCCGGTGGAGGCCTAACCGTCAGATTTGTTTAATATTCATAGATAACATGAGAGAACAAAAAGGACAGACACTGCCACTGACAGCAAATGAAATCCGGTGGAGGCCTAACCGTGAGATTTTTTTGATATTCATAGATAACACGAGAGAACAAAAAGGACAGACACTGCCATTGACAGCAAATGAAATCCGGTGGAGGCCTAATCGTCAGATTTGTTTGATATTCATAGATAACACGAGAGAACAAAAAGGACCGACACTGCCACTGACAGCAAATGAAATCCGGTTGAGGCCTAGCCTAACCGTCAGATTTGTTTGATATTCATAGATAACACGAGAGAACAAAAAGGACAGACACTGCCACTGACAGCAAATGAAATCCTGTGGAGGCCTAACCGTCAGATTTTTTTGATATTCATAGATAACACGAGAGAACAAAAAGGACAGACACTGCCACTGACAGCAAATGAAATCCGGTGAAGGCCTAATCGTCAGATTTTTTGATATTCATAGATAACACGAGAGAACAAAAAGGACAGACACTGCCACTGACAGCAAATGAAATCCGGTGGAGGCCTAATCATCAGATTTTTTTATATTTATAGATAACACGAGAGAACAAAAAGGACAGACACTGCCACTGACAGCAAATGAAATCCGGTGGAGGCCTAACCGTCAGATTTGTTTGATATTCATAGATAACACGAGAGAACAAAGAGGACAGACACTGCCACTGACAGCAAATGAAATCCGGTGGAGGCCTAGCATAACCGTCAGATTTTTTTGATGTTCATAGATAACACGAGAGAACAAAAAGGACAGACACTGCCACTGACAGCAAATGAAATCCGGTGGAGGCCTAATCGTCAGATTTTTTTTATATTCATAGATAACACGAGAGAACAAAAAGGACAGACACTGCTACTGACAGCAAATGAAATCCAGTGGAGGTCTAATCGCCAGATTTTTCTGATATTCATAGATAACACGAGAGAACAAAAAGGACAGATACTGCCACTGACAGCAAATGATATCCGGTGGAGGCCTAACCGTCAGATTTGTTTGATATTCATAGATAACATGAGAAAACAAAAAGGACGGACACTGCCACTGACAGCAAATGAAATCCGGTGGAGGCCTAACCGTGAGATTTTTTTGATATTCATAGATAACACGAGAGAACAAAAAGGACAGACACTGATATTGACAGCAAATGAAATCCGGTGGAGGCCTAATCGTCAGATGTGTTTGATATTCATACATAACACGAGAGAACAAAAAAGGACCGACACTGCCACTGACAGCAAATGAAATCCGCTGAAGGCCTAGCCTAACCGTCAGATTTGTTTGATATTCATAGATAACACGAGAGAACAAAAAGGACAGACAGTGCCACTGACAGCAAATGAAATCCGGTGAAGGCCTAATCGTCAGATTTTTTTGATATTCATAGATAACACGAGAGAACAAAAAGGGCAGACACTGCCACTGACAGCAAATGAAATCCGGTGGAGGCCTAACCGTCAGATTTGTTTGATATTCATTGATAACACGAGAGAACAAAAAGGACAGACACTGCCACTGACAGCAAATGAAATCCGGTGGAGGCCTAACCGTCAGATCTTTTTGATATTCATAGATAACACGAGAGAACAAAAAGGACAGACACTGCCACTGACAGCAAATGAAATCCGGTGGAGGCCTAATCGTCAGATTTGTTTGATATTCATAGATAACACGAGAGAACAAAAAGGACAGACACTGCCGCTGACAGAAAATGAAATCCGGTGGAGGCCTAGCCTAATCGTCAGATTTTTTTGATATTCATAGATAACACGAGAGAACAAAAAGGACAGACACTGCCACTGACAGCAAATGAAATCCGGTGGAGGCCTAATCGTCACATTTGTTTGATATTCATAGATAACACGAGAGAACAAAAAGGACAGACACTGCCACTGACAGCAAATGAAATCCGGTGGAGGCCTAATCGTCAGATCTTTTTGATATTCATAGATAACACGAGAGAACAAAAAGGACAGACACTGCCACTGACAGCAAATGAAATCCGGTGGAGGCCTAACTCGGATGATCCAAGCTGAAACTGCGTGACAGCTTGGAGGCGCCCTGCGATAAAAACGCGTCAGTATTCCCCCTCTGTGTGTGAGGGGTCCAATCGGCAACGAGAAAAAATATAGGCACCAATCAGAATGAAGGGAGGATTGACCAATAAGATTGCTTATTGCTTCCATTTCCGGTAATTTACAGAAAAAAACAAAAACACTAACATTTGTAGACATATGATTGACGGGAAAAAATGAATTCGTTTTAAACCAAAGCAGAGTCATTTGATGAAATCCATTGTCGAAGGAAGACACTTAAGTTTCAATTTTGATAAAATATCTCTTACATAAAATAGGGTCATCTGTACCCTATATATATATTAAAACTTAACATTCATTCGGACTGTTTGTCAACTCTATATCACGATGCTAAAAATGAAACAACATCAACGCCTCCCTGATAAAACTGATTAACCCTTTTTCAAACAATAACGATACTTGACCACTTTGTTGCAGACGACTCTGGAAAACATTAGGGGAAAAGGAGAAATTGCTCATGTTGAGCAATTTCTCATTTTCCCGCAATTTTTTCTGCCCAATTAGAAGATTGTTTTTCAATTTCATCACTTTTTAAAATGTCGTCTACGAACTCTTTCAATTTGGGACAGTCGGAATTTGGTGTTTTGGAAAGGGTTTAAACAATGTCGTTGGTGTTGAAGGGATTTGCTTCGCCACACTTATTTCGAAATCAATCCTTTGTGGTTATTTGTGTTGGTAAAAAGATAGTCACCTCTTGTTATATATGCGCTAAATAACCGTGGATATTGATGCATCATTAAAACTATAGCCCATTTACCAATCTAGTGATAATCAAAATCGGTCTGTCCGACTCATTCCATGTATATAAGCATTTGGCAATACCCTTTCCTGTAGGCCTACCATTTTAGTTTTCAAAAATATTGAATCCAAAGGTAATCAGTTTTGTTAAGATTTCAACATTTAGTTACCCTTCTGTTTCCCAGTCAAGGTCGTTACCATTCTAAAATTCAAACTGCAATAAAACACACAAACTATTCAATTAGGTAAAATACAAACTTTTACTATATTAAGAAAGTAATCGATATTGTATTGGCAAAAAAGATTTGGTTTTGACGATTACCATTTCGCTGCAAACATAAATGATATTCAGAAGAAACTTGCTCTTATATCTGTTAATTTAATTATATTAATATACTTAAAAAATAAAAATCTATGTCAAATGCGTATACCTTGAGGTCAAAACTATGATGCTATTAACAAGATAACGGGTAAGGCACGTGTTGTGTGATGTACGGCGGTGTCTGGATTAGTATCTGTGTGTGACGCGCGTCGCTCCCGTCTGGTGTAATAAAACTAGGCGTTTGATATTTAGACCAACAACCCGAAAGATGTACTATTCGATACTCCCCCTTTATAACATGCCCCGAAGTTGTTTATATAGCTTCTTTTTGCTTTAGGAATCATTTGTTTAAAAGACAAAGCTGTTATCTATATCTCTGTTTTCCATTCGCGCTCGCCCAACCTGCAAATAATATACTTTGAAATAGTTTCTAGCTTTATAATTCAGATTAGACCCATAATGCCGATTTCTATAATCAAGAAAATATCAAATTGAGAGCCTATTTTCCCATAGAATCGGCCGTCAGAAATAATAGGCTAAAGGCTTCTTTTGTGGCAAAAGTTTCCATAAAAAAAATCTCTGATGGTTTGAGTGTTGTCTAGATTTTCGCTTAGAGTCACAAATATCTTAACTCAATGAATGAATATCTACGTATTCAATTGAAATCAACTGTTGCAATACTTTGGCAATTGACAAAATTCATATGAGGGAAAGGGAATCTCGGCTTTAATGAAAATAGATCTATTCTACCAAACGAAAAGGAACCAATATTATATTCCCGCCAGAATATACCTGTCATTTTAACTCCGCCCCTTTCTACAGATTTTCCAACATGCACTACCTCGAAAAATCGATATCCGCTTGACGCGCTTTTACATCGAATGCATCCAGACGGAGAGTGAAATATCTACTAGATATCTACTGGGGTCCTGGCCCGTTCGTATACCGCGAATTAGGGCCAGGTGTCAGAGAAAGTTTACCGAACACAATAGTGTTCGGTTATGCCGTTCGAATGAAACAACATCGACTGCGCATGCGCGTCGATTAAGAGTCTGCAAGCTTATTCATCAGAAAATGCCCCTATTTAGACACCCTACTTAGCGTTGGATCCTTTTGAGATGAAGCCGTGACTCCGGTTTTTATTGTATTTTATAGCGTTGTGTTTTGCAATGGAACACAAATGCAGTACATCGCGCAAATCACCCAAACAGGGTTGTGTTTGTGACGCAAGTATTGAAAAGTCAAGCTCTTTGCGTCGTGTTTTACCATATAACAAATCCGGAGTATACCAAAGTAAACTTTATGGTGGAATTTCTGTAATAGATGGTTTTGCTTAAATTGTTATAGAAAGGTATAAAGTATTGACAAGATAGTTACAGAATTAAGGAAGGTGTGTCAATCTTCCAAAGTTAGAGTTAAACGTGGTTTTAAGACGAGATATGACGAGACAAGAATATATCTGGAAAATCGTTTGATAAGCAATGTATGTTAGAACAGTATATATATTCTGATATCATATTCTTGAGATCTAAATGTGTCCAAAGCATCTTATTCTTAGATCATGCGTTCCCCCTCTTCTTGATGGCTTTGTCAACTACAGGTTCTTATGTTAAATCAGACTTTCAAACAACAGTAAATAAGCTTATAGCGATAATGTTTAATACTAATTGTAATTGATTTTGTAGGCTTCATATGATTTTGTCAAAACGAAAAATATAGGTGTTTAATTTGTCGAGAAGCTTGGCTTTTGATTAATATTGGAAAAGAAAAATCACGTTCTTTATTCCTTGTTTGTTATTTAACTTATGACTGCATAAAGGGAATAAATACAGATGCCGTTTCGTTGATATACCAAAACTCTTGTCATTGGGATTCTTATCTTTATTGCCTGTTAATTGAATTCGTGATTGTTTAACCAGAGATAAGTGAAACCCTTTACCCTTTCCTTTTACGTGTCGTTGAATTTGATTAAAAAGAAGATGTTATGGGAAAGATAGAAGAAAATCCCATTCTTTTCACATTTTTGTGGTCTTTCTTTCTTTCTTCAAAGTCGCCTATTAACACTTAACAAGCCTCAAATTTAAGCATCGAAGGAAATAAGATAATATGTAATATTGATTGGTGGAGATATACGTCTCCAATTTGTCTCCATTAAATTTGTTGTGTGTGTGTGATTTAAAACTCATTTGAATATCTAAACAATATTTTTGGTAGAATTCATTCAGAGAGAACTACTAAAGTAAAAAGTTTGATTCTTTTACAAAAGATAATAATTTAATCTGATATTTTGAATCCCAATAGTTAAATCCAACAAAATCCATTTAAGTGCAATTAATTTATAAAAATGGAGTATTGTATGAAAATTGTAAAAGGTAAAGGCTACCATGGATAAGGGATGGAAAAGGGTAAAAAATGATAAGGGTAAAAAAGGGTAAATGCACAATTCAAACGCCATCTTTTCATAACAGACATGTGGCAATCCGTAAGCCAATCAGAAGCGACAATTCATTCCCTGACACCTGGCCCTAATGCGGGTTAGCATGGGCCAGGATAACCTGGGGTCCTGGCCCGTTCGTATACCGCGAACTAACCTTATGCGGGTTAGCATGGGCCAGGACCCCAGGCTAAATATCTACGTCTGGATCATTCGGACTACTGTTGTTGTTGCGACATGTATAGTTGTTTATATAGTTGTTAAGATCTATTTTTAAAAACAAAAGAATAGTGACGTCATTCTTGCAGGAAACAATATGGCGTCATCCTATTATTTCAAAGGTGTTTTCATTGGATAAATCCGATGTGTTCAGATTGCCCCTATAGGTAAAGATTGATTCTGAGCAAGGTAGCAGGTCAATTCGTACCCAAACCAATTCGTACCCACCCTTTTTTGGCTAATTCGTTCCCACTTTTCGGTCAATTCTTACCCATCCTAATTTTGAACAAGTCAATTCGTAACCATCCTATACTTCAGTATTTTAATATCATTTCTTTTATGTTGTTCATGTTTTGTTTTTGTCTATTGTGCTTTAATTGTGAGGGAAGCATTGTGAGTAGGTGTATGTGTGCTTTGTTTTACGTAAAATGGTGTTCGATATTAAATAAAATGATATATATATATATATATATATATATATATATATATATATATATATATATATATATATATATATATATATATATATATATATATATATATATATATATATATAACTTTATTGCCTCCATTTTCTGGAGATTTACATACAAGTATTACAATATTAACGAAAAAGGAAAGCAAATACAATGAGAATAATTAAAGATGAATAGATAAACAATATGTACATTAGTTGAGTTTTCAACCCGAGCAGATTTGCCCTCAACCTCTGTTCTCCCGAATAAGTATGACCAGATGGTGAACAGTATTAGTTAGCCGAATGCCCTGAGTCAAAGGGAGAAATCGCGCTCTTTGAGCAACTTCAAAACTCCGACACAACGCATTCACCCGACCGTAGTGGTCAGCACCTCAAGAGATGACGAAGTGATAATATGGTCACGGTTGAAAGCAAAGCCCGAGGGTTGGCTCGCTGTAGATAGTTGATGTTACACAAAATTTTCCCAGATGGTGACAGTGCATGTTACAGCTTCCCCGAAAACGAAACGGAAGCTACAACAGTGGGAAATGGGTGTAAATCAGGACTATATCGGCAGATCGATGCAGAGATAAACAAAGCAATGTTGATATCAACAATTCCTTGATCAGATCTGCCTCGACAAACCGATATGTACAGGATAAACTTAAGAGCAGATGTGTTCTCTATCTAACAGGACAGCGCATGCCTCAACCAAGCGATATTGAATTCAACAGCATTTGGTCAAGACTTGTACTAACCATTGCACACTATAACGGGTGAGATCCCTTGCATGAAAATTGAATTTGATCATGTTAGGCATATATACATTTCAAAAACTGGGCACATGTGATTAAAAATGATGGGTATTGTTCAACAGTTACATTGTCCATTAACGTATTATCGATTTTTCCAAGCATATAGCTTATAAGTTCGAGCCTTGGAAGACACATTAGTAGGTCGCCAAGATTGTCGCTTAATGAGTTAAGTTCAATATAGAGCATATTCCAATGATGGTCTCTCTGAACACATGGGCACTCATATACCAAATGTTCTACCTCCCATTTGCACAAATACTGGCATCGAGGACACATTTCCGGTTGAGCTGGAAGCTGTTTACAGCAAATGTTTGCTATCATTTTCATCAGGGACAGCGACCAAGGGAGTTTTCTAGCCACTTTCCAAATGCTCGATTCGCAGAGCTGTAAATGGCAGTTCCGGAAAACTATAAAATCATCTGAATTGTTCACTCGTTCAGTCCAGGCTCTCTCTTCTTGATTAATAATGGTGCTTTTACAGAGCCTCTTCCACGCGGTTTTATGTGGGAATACTCCTGAAATTTTGAAGTCCGCCAAAACCCTTGTCAGGCTATACTTCTCTAATATCCTTACTATGTCAGGGATGAAACCGAAATGGTCTTTATTGCGAGACTCGTATTGATAAAGTCTGAGTAGAAACACCTTATTGCATAGATAACTACTAGGAGACCGACACAATGTGCCAAAGAACAGTAATTTTAGTCCAGTCATCCTATGAAAAAAATGGACCCAACCGTCAACTAATTGCAACAGAAACGAAATCTCTTTTAAAGTCATGATGAATGTGTTAGAGATCACAGAAAAAAAGTCCTCCAAAATCCCTTCAGGGGAAACTCCTTAAAAAATCATTTTATTATTGCTGCTCTCAGGCCTTTTTAGAGAATAGTATATGTGCCTATATCGATCAAAATAGCACTAACCTCCCATATTGTCACATATTCATGATGTTTTTTATACACGGGATACTTCATCTACTTACTAATTTATCATTCAGATTCTTTTTTCATTAAGAGAAATAAAATATTCCTTTAAAACGTCAATTTCATGGGGTAAACTTACCCCACCCACCCATCAAAACCATATATTTCTTTTTTTTATGCAAAAACATAATTTTATGCTAGAATTTATTTGATTATATCTAGTGACCTGTATTGTCAAAACCTTGAATGAAATACTTAACACACATTTTCGCATTAATTACTTGTATATTAGGACTGTCTCTCAAATCAAAGAACTAAAAATACTGAATGCTGATGTGTTTGTATTATGGGAAATGTGTATGACACAATCAAAACTAAGTTTATGTCGTATTTTCAAGGTTTTGCATTTATTTGGTAGAGTTCAAAACAGACATATGTTATAAAAATAGAAACATGGTGGGAAAGACAGCAAACTAATACATCTTTATTGTCATTTTCTTTATGAACACTATACACATTCTTGGAAATACACATAATGATGAAATATCTACAGACCCCCCTCTTCCACTAAGTCTTGTTCTTGCACATTATCTGTATTGGCACAACTTATTCCCCGACATTCCCCACACCCTGACGAACAGTCAAGACCATGACGTCTGCAAGTACAGCGTTTCGTATCACAATTTGTTTTACATGAACACCTGATGATTTTCAACAACTCTTCGGGTGCAGGCGGCATGTTTGTCTGGACTGGCATCAGTAATCCATTATCAGACTTCCATCCCCACTCAAGAGGATTTAATGAGTTCTCTGTTGTAACCCATTCTTGTACTTGAAGGAAGACCCTTAAACTATGGTAGTATGCCGAGGAACATGTTGGTGGCAAAGTGTTTACAGGGACATATTTAGTGCTTGTCATAACTTTGTTGACAAATTTTCTATATCTGAAAGAATTTAGTGCTTCGTGCGCTGATCCACCATACAGATTCACAATCATAATTTCTCCTGCAGCAGATATATCTTCTTGTGTTGCTGTGTTATTCAAAAAAACTAAAGATTGTTCTTGAATAAAAGGATTGCTTTTAATTCTTTTAAGGGCTGCAGCTTTGCCAATACCAAACACTTTGGAAGTCGTGTCACATCCAGTGAAAGCATGGACAACTGGAAGAATCCCACAAAGGTTTAACCCAAGTATATTCTTTGTACGGGTTATATCCCATCTCTTTATGAGTTTTGCATTTATTTGTTTTCTGCCAGATATAAAATATATATTGTTTGATGACACGTTGGCATGGTGGCAAAGTAAAACCAGCAGGTCTGTATCTTCCCCAAGAACAACAGTTGTTTTGCTCACAGCACATGATATAGCTGTTTGAACTATGAGGACATCAGCATCGCCAAGAGCGTGTATTGTTCGACAGCCATTTTCCTGCAGACTTTGGCTGAGCATATCAATGAAAGATTGTTTATTTTCAATATTTGATAAGAAGTGCTCTTTTTTAGACCTGAAAGGAGTTTCTATTGTAAAATGAACCTTTGTACTAAAAACTCCTTTACTGCGCTTTTGATGTGCACAGTCCTTTGTAGACGGACCGTTTGCATATCCATCAAATACAACTATTGAAGAGGAACCACCTTTTTTGATTACATGATCAACATACGCTTCACATATCTCCCTAAATGTGTCTCCGTATTTCCAAGGCAAACGCTGGAGCAAGGACCCACCGTCTTGTACATACTGAAATGATCCATCAAGCTGTTCTTTAAAACTGCAGTCACCAAGGGCCCAAATTGCGTTAGCCAATGAAGGTTTGTCAGCCTGTCTCAACAGCCCAGAACCCTCAAATAGTGACGACGGAAAACTACAAAGTTCGTACTTGAATATTTCTTCTTGGTTGTCATACAATCTGTCTGCTGCAGCTGTTAAACGCTGGAAAAGCAACTGTGGGTCAATTTGAACAGTTTCTCCATTAACTCTTACTGATGATTTAGAGTTAAGGGTTACAGCTTGACTAGAACGCTTAAAACTGTACTCTAAAACGTTTTTACCAACCATGTTGTTAATCAAAATTTTGCCTACTTCATTTGCAGTATCAACATTTACATGCGTGTCTGCTGTTAGACCAGTTTCAATGTTTCGAAGTGCACTCTCCTGAGCAACAAATGGATTTTTATCCCGCATGAAATTTAGGAGTTTAGTTTTGTCGATTTGGTCTCTTGCCAACCTCGAATTACATGTTTCCACATGCTGATCGCTTGTATAGTAAGACACATTTGCAAATTCCTGCATTGCATTATTGTAATCTGTGCATGCTGGCATTGACAACAACCATTGGTTTCTTTGTGCTTCTGTCAAGCCACGACCACGTGTTAATCCACCTGTTGTCTTTACACTTCTCATGAGAACCTGCTCAATGACTAGATCAGTTGAAAGTCCTGCCCAATAGCGATCGCTTCGACGAACAACATGGTTTCCTTCATTGAAATGAATGAAGATATCTGGATACTCTACATTAAGTTTGGCCATATTCTGAAGATAAATGTAGGCAGATTTTAGATACAAGTTGTGACCTGCAGCTGCAAAGTAAGGTAGCATTTCTTTGACAGCTTGAAGATGCAGTTCCCAGCAACCAATTCGTTCGGCTTTGATAAACTTGCGTAGTAGGTCAACCATTCCCATATACATAATCCAAAGTCTTGAAGTACGATTCTCATGCATAGAGAGCTTCTGTTTGTCAATTTTGTCTTTAAGTGTTTTGAATACTTCTTCATGGCAAACTTCTTTAGCTGGTTTTTCTTCTTTCATTAGACTTTGATACAAATCAACTAACTTTGAAATAATGGCATTCGGTTCAACATTGTTCAATGTTTCAATATCATCATCACAACTATCTTCAAGTAAGTTGACTTCTTTTCCAGGCAATGAAATATTTAAGGTTTTTGTCAGAAGCAATGCATTTAACACTTCATCAAGAAGGAAATGAGCTCGAGTTGCTCTAGAAATAGCTTTGCCAGTTAGCATATGAACCACTGCATTAGGAGCATAAATGGATTCGAGCAATTCTGCAAGCCCCGATCCAGCCATTAGATGCCCAATACAACCAAGGAAGCTCATTATGGTGTGGAATCCACCCAAACGAAGAACTACGGATTTTATTGAGCTTGAAGATGGTTCATTTACAACTATATTTAAAGCCTTCCAATAGAGGGGCTGATCAAAAGTGAGCACAGGTATGGTGTTGAGCCTCTTAGCTTGTGTACAAACAAAGGTCAGTGTTGAATAGATGCATGATACATCACTGGCATTTAAATCAATCATAGGAAGGAAAACGATTGAAGACTTCCCCGAGTAAGAGCCCTTTTGTACCATTTGCATTATTCCAGACCATCCCTGTTTCCTTTCCTCGAAGGGCCATATGTATTTGGAAAGCTGGTCTACATTTTGTGTGCAATCTTCGTACCTAAAGTCGGGTAATTCTCTAAATGTTTCATGTATCATAAAGTTATTTTCCTGATTGTAAAAATAAACTTTGATTTTACCAAGTGCCACAAGATCTTCAGCAGAAACAGACATTCTTGGAATTGTTTTAGACAACTGAGTTGTAGGTGTATAACACGCAATGATCCCCATGCCATGGAAGGTGTTGTGACCATCTAATGTCCGAATATTATGATCGACATTGTCTGCCACGAACTGGCAAAACTGGCCATCTTTTAGACATGGTAAGTCAATGCCTTGTGATACTGCAGCACTACTCTCAAAACGTTGAACCTCTTGATAAGAACAACAAAATCCTAATTTATTCAGCATGTCAATTAACAACTTCGATGCAAAGTGGTGATGCATTTGCACTCCCAGGCCAATTTGAAGTGGTGGAATTAACACCTTTGGTCTTGCTGCTTGCATAATAGCTTGTCCAATTGAGGCAATTTTAACATCTGCTTTTTTCTCACTGAATATTTCTCTTAGAAATAATTTAAGGCTATCTGGAATATACTCGATATTTTCTTGTGTAGACATTAGACAATCTGAAACTGGGTAACATAACTTTGAGGCCTGTATTTCCTTTATGTCAGCTAACATAAGTTTAGCTGCTGTTTTTATTATGTCATTTTTATCAGCGGTCGATTTCATACATGACTTTTGGTAGAATGACTGTAAAATGGATGATGCAGTGTTTCTGAAAGTTATCACATTATGCTTTCCATCAATTTCTGTTACTACAATAGAAGATCCAAAGTGATCAAGTAATCTCTTTTTCATGTGTGTGGGAGTATAAGAAAGTTCTCCACAAAGGGTTTTCATCTTATCAACAAGATCTTTTAAAGTTATTTGTTCATCATCATTATCAACAAGATATTCTGCTACTTCCTGAAAAGCAAACTCCTGAACCATATTCACTGGCCTTCCACATTTCTTCTTCTTTTCATTGCTTGGAATTGGAATATCTTTACCTGTCCTAAAATTAACGCTGCAAGATTGATGGTAAATAGCATCTGCGGCTGGCAAGTCGTTTACAATCTCCAGTCGACATTTCACTTCTGCTGCCCATTTGTCATTCCTGTCAATACAATTTTTTTCGACATTTCTTTTGAATTCAATCGTTCTAACAGGATAAACATCATAACCCCTTTTACTTCCTTCACATTTGGTAAGTTGAGCACAAAAGAGACAGTGTTTGCTGAACTGAAATGTTTCAGTATTAGATCTCAAAGATGGGGAAGTTATACCAACATTTTTCTTTTTGTTTATTGCCCGTTTTATATCATTTGGTTTGCAGTAGAGCTTGCGACACTTAACATGAACTATCTGTCCAGGTACAGAAACAATATTGTCTAGGCGAACTTTGCTTGCAGCATTTATACCATCACTCCCCTTCTGTCGTAAAGTTACCTGCGCTTGGCCATCTTCAAGTGATTGACTGCACAGTATACACGCATTTCTGTAAATATACATGTACAGGCATTTAAAAATATGATCAAAGTATTACCAAATGACAAAAGTTAGACTATCCGAAATTATACAAGTTTGAAGACCTATTCAATCATTGTCGTGGTGAAATATAAATGATTGTAAAAAAGAAGAAGTTGTTCAATTTTTATTTTCCTACAAATACTTCTGGTCTTCCGTAAAAAGCTTGTAAAATTTCTCACCATCGTTTAATAAAAGTTGATTCGTAGACAAGTGATTTTTTTCAATAATAGCGTTTTTTGTTATATTTCTTTGGAGTCGGGCTTTTAACAGTATATTTACCTCTAAATTATCATTTATGTGTATAATAAATATTACCTTTCGTTTCCGCCTATTACAGGTCCGCATTCTGTTGTCATTGACGCTTGGAGTTCCATACTTCATCTGAAATTTAAAACACCCTATCAAAACTAGTGTTTAAGCAAGACTGGGTGAAAAGATAAAGGCTTAGATTATGTAATTATCATGACCAAGAAAAAGATATCCCCATGTTTCATGATCGGAAAGCCCGGATTTCCTTATATGATAAAGTGATATAAATATTTATATACCTTAAACATACACACAGAAAAAAATATTCACCTTTTGTAAACTTCATCAATAGAAACTCTTCTACAATCTTTGGCATCCATCTGGCTTTCTTGGTTGCTATACACTTATTCTCTGCAAAAGAAAAATAGATTAAAAAGCATCATTTATCAACAAATGTGCATTTCTTTGCTGTCTGTTTGTTAAATCGTTGTTTTTGTCTGTTATGTACACTGAAAATGTCTATTATAGTTAAACATAACTCGATTTTTTTCTTATTGCTAACTTTTACTTGCTCATGCACAAAATTGATTTTGTTTTAAAAGTTCAGTCATGAGAATATTTTTACAAAAAAACGATGACGCTTTGCATAATTTTACATGATATAGTAAAATAGTCACCTTTCACAGTAAGTCATAATCGCCCTTGGTAGATTGCTGACAAAAGTCTCTGCTCTCAAAGAATGTTATCCGTTCATCATTCTGCTTTGTACATATTTAAATCTGAAAGAGATTAAGTACAGCTATAAAAAAATAAAGCAAATAGTTAAGTTTTACAAGAAAATTTCATTCATTTAAAAGCGATTAAAAAGATGGATAATCTTAACAGTTAAAAATGTAATAATTACAGATAAGTCCGAAGGAAAAATTAAGGAAGTTAAAAAAAAAAAATAAAATCAATGTTTATAGAGGCACTAATGGGCCACCGTAGTTGACAAAATAAACAAAGTCCGCGGTAAATATTTCATATTCATTTTGCACTTTTATAAAAATTAACGTTGAATTTTAGTATACTAGTAAATATTTAAAGCTTTACTCTTGGGTAAATCGATGAAATAAGCAATATTTTTACGAAACAGATGATTTTCTAATCACCCACGAAAACCCGATCCAAAGCTTTTTGCAGGCGATTTATTAAAAGATAATTCATATGAAACATAGTAATAAACATTATCGTGTAATTCTATATTATATCAGGGCAAGTCTAAGTCAAGACAATGTTTACTTACCTTAAAATATGCCTTAGAACAGCAAGTTGACCTCCAAAACAGACGAAACGATCATATTGTATAGACGCTTTACTGAGAGCGTCTGATCATTCACTTCTCTACGGTGGTGCCGTCGGACCATGGATAAATTTGTCATTTTCAAAAAGTTTATAAACGTTTTTCGGTCTTTTCCCCTGATAGGATTTCGGAGGACTTTTTATATGTTATAAAGGAAATGTGTATCTGTTATAATATCGCAATTTCATTTCTGTTGCAATTAGTTGAGGGTTGACTTATAGGATGACTGGACTATTTCTGGAGATCGATATAAGCTTGCAATGAGGTTACTCCAGCGAGACCTAAGACCATGTCCGATCGCGTAAGATGGGGTAACCCTTGGGCTCTTTTTAAGCAAAAGTGATGAGCGATCTCTAGTTTTCTATGGTTGAAATCCGTAATGTCATTCCATAACTCGCAACCGAATAGGGCGCGCGGAAGTACGCACGTATTATATAATTTGATTGCTGTACACGGGTTTGGACCAACAATTCCGGTTACTAAATTCATGATAGACATAAAAGTACCTCGAATTAATTGTTGCGTTCTACTCACGTCATATGGTTGTTTTCCAGATGATGATTGAACAATACCTAAATGTTTGTAAGAGTCTGTTTCTGAGATCACTGACGATCCGTACAACGCAGATTTCGGTACGCTGTGCTGTTTATTTTTACGGTTTAAAACAGACGCGGCACATTTATCTGGATTGTACACATAGCGCCATTTACGAGCGTAACTATGGCATATTTTGAGCAGTTCGTTTAGACCGTTTCTCGACAGGGAAAGAAGCACAATGTCATCAGCTTGCGTTGGCGCGGACAGGTTGATATCGTTGATGCTTAGGCCAAATGTAGAGGCCTGAAGAGAGTCAAGTAGAGCATTGATGTAGACAGTATAGTAGAACGGTGCACATATTGAACCTTGCCGGGTGCCTTGTTCGATCCCGAAGCTAGCGGAAAGGTAACCATTTTGAAGTACTTGGCTTGAGCAGTCTAAGAAGGAGTTCCATATGAGTCTTAGCATTTTACCAGTGACGCCTAGATGATGGAGTTTATAGATAAGACCCCGAGTCCACACAAGATCGAATGCAGATTTAGCGTCCATGTAACACACGTGTAAGGGACTTCCGCGTTCTACACAATAGTCTCTAGCCTCTTGTACCATGAAGGACACCATTTTGCAGCTCTTACACTTTTGAAATCCATATTGTAAGCCATTTAGTTTATTGCTAAACAATTTGTCTTCAAATCGTTTCATCATTAGCTTTTCAAAGAGTTTAGAGATGACAGGAAGTAATGATATAGCACGATAATTATCTGGATTACTGAGTGATTTGCCATTTCCTTTGTGTAAAGTAACAATAAGTCCTGCTTTAAAGTTGCCTGGCAATCTTTCGTTTTTAAGTATGAAGTTAAATAGTTTTGATAAACACAATGTTAACTCTGAGCCACCATACTTTAAGTGCTCGTAAGTAAGATTGTCAAGGGAACCACTCTTGCTGTGAGGCAAACTGTTTATAAGGGACTGTAACTCTGTGGCATTCGTTTCGCGGCATAACACCGAGTCAATTGTTGGATCTGATTGTGATAAATATAGATCTACCTCACTGTCAACATGGAGTTTGAAATCACTATCAAAATCACTGCTTTCCTTAAACTTATACAGGCTGCTAAAATGATTCGCCCAACCATTTAATATCCCATCGACAGTTACCTCCCTTTTCTCATTGAACACTAATTCACATCCTTGCTTTTTATTACCCGATTTCTTAGACTTTAAAATTTTCCAGAAAAGATTCTGGTCTAATTCACATACACCGTCAATCTTTTGTAGTTCTGATTGTTCAAATTCGTGGGATGCGGCGCGTAGGGATCGTCTAAATGTGCGTTTAAGGTTCTTATATGCTATATGTTCATTACTGCCATTTAATTTCCCCGACCATTTCCATGCCAAGTGAGCATCCTTAAGACTTTTATGTAAGTTCTTTAATGCGGCCGACCAGTATGGCTTTAAGAATGGTTTAAATTCACGTTTCGTTAAACAACTTTCAGCTGCTACAGTTACACTCGAAACTATTGTCGAATAAGCTTGATCGATGTCTGTATAGTCAATTTCGGCTGCTCGTAGAATGTTGGTGACTTTAGCTTCATAACTACGTGTCTTATGCGGATTATTCCATTTAAACAAAACTCTTTGGAATAATTCATTTCGAATATCTCCTTGTGGAGTTATGTCCATTTTAAGATGAAGGAACATTGGCAAATGACGTGACACGTTCAGAGGTGCGTCTTCAGTAACATAACAATCTATAATATAGCGCACTAACGCAGCGTCTATAAATATGTGATCTATTTGCGTGGGGTTCGAACCATTATACGGGTAAAAAGTTTGCGTCTGACCTGTATATGCGTCTGTTTTTGTTATAGATGTCAGGTTAAACGATGAACACACGTTCGACACATAAATGTCACGAGGGCGTTTGCCATCTGGTATCCTGGCGTTGAAATCGCCCATAACGACAATGTTGTTGTTAGTCGAGTATGCTGAGCAGAGGTCGTTTAATTGATCAACGACACACTTGAACGATTCAACGCTATTGTTTACAGAAGGTAAATAGACCTGTACCACAATAATCGACAACTCTGGAAGACACACTCGGATTGCAGCTATCCTATCACTTCCAGTATTAATGGTCTCAACACACTTGTCTATACTTCGATGCCACATTAAAGCAACACCACCTTTGCCGATATAACGTCCATTAAAGTTACCAGGGTTAAAGCATGTGATGACGTGGGCATTGTAATTCTTGTCAATCTGACTTAATATATCTGCGTTATGCGGTAGTAACCAGTGTTCGGATAATCCACAGATGGTAACACTTTTGGCGTTTAGTTCGCTTACTAAGAACGGAATAGCAGTCATGATGCCCGTGGCGTTATATGAAAGAAACCTAACGTCCATTATTTGTTTGAATTGGTTTGGTATCGTTGAACATACTCCGATCGTCGGATCCAAGGGCGACAGGAAATACCTTCGGGCCACTGTATTTCATTTTCAATAATTAATGCTTGATCGGCGTTTACGACAAGTTGAGCAACTTTGCAGTCTGTACGTCCAGTTTGGAGGAATTTTACATACTTAACCGAAATCCCCAACTCATACTTAAGATAGTCTTCCAGTCCCTCCTGATCACTCTCTGTGTGAATACCGGTTATAACGAACGACTTAGTAGTATATGATCGCGGATTAGCAACACGAAAGCGGCCTTTATTCCTCTGAACTGTAAGATATCCGTCGACGTTGACGTCTTCTTTTGAGTTTTGCGATGGTCTGCTTAACGACGTTTTGGCGTCATCATTCGGGACACTTGGACAAGCAATCGAGTTACTTTGATAATCTACAATTGGGTCATCAGTGATTTCAATTGTCATTTGTAAGGGATCACGTGACGAAATAGTGGGTGATTTTTCCGCGCGATTCTTTTTTGACGATTGCATCGTGATGCTGTGGGAAGATGGACTAATAATGTCATCTATTTTCCTGTTTTCGAGAGGCTTATTTATGGCAACAGTAAGCTTCTCGAACGAATTTTGGATCGTACATGACAGCTTTTCACAAAATGTTTCCATTTTTTCGTTCATGTCGCTGCTTATAGATTCAACAGAATTCTGAACAGAGGCCTCCGTCTTTTGTTGGGAATCGCACATGGATTTTATTTGGGAGCTGACATGCTTAATCTCTTTTTCATGTTGTACCTTTGTCACAGTTTTGTCTTGTAAGTGGGATAAATCTTCTGATAGGTTGATTCTTAAGTCTTTTATATTATTTTGACAATTACGTTTGTGGCTGTGCTCTGAGTCATTAAGTCTCTCGATGTTTAAAGAGTTATCTCTTATTGAGGTCTGCATAGATGTCATCTGCTCTGAAAAGTTGTTCCGAGACGTTTCAAGCTTTGACACAACAGTAGATAATTCTTTTAAACACGCGCTCAGTTTACGATCACTACCGACTCCGTCGAGAGAGCGTATGTTCGCGGAAATGGCGTCGGAACATTGCTGGATATCTCTTTTGATTGTGTCAACCTCGCTTGCTATCTTACTACAGACCGATTGAATGCTGTCATGATTTTGTTTAGTCGATTGTTTCAGGGACAGGATATCGGCCTGCATTTTAGCCAAAGTGTCATTCAATATAGAATTATCATCATTTCCCACTATAGATTTCTGAGTTGCGCTGTGCGATGGAGTTGACTGGTATTTTCGATACAAAATATTTATATCAGGGGTATTGTCATTTAGAAATTGACTAATTTCGTAGCAATCTTTTGCATAGGTTTCAGGTTTTCTACGCGAGCGTAAAACTCCTGTGGGACCGTTCGGCTTTTCTTTAGATCTTGAGGACAGCTCGTTTCTGTAATTTGACAGCACTTGCTCGGATGAGCTAGCAAGATCTAGGAGCGTTTGAATGTATAAGTCTTTAGGTAGTCCTTGCAGCTCTAGATCGAGTCTGTCTATGACCACTGAGTCCACCCGATAGACAGAGGCACGTTGACCACACGGGATGCTACTATCAAGTTCTAGTTCTAACGAGGATGTGTAACTCTTACTAGAAGGTGAGACGCAGTTACCTCCCTTGTCGAGTGCGTTTGGTGAACGTTGGACATTGAACGCCGATTTCATGAGTGTTATTTCGTCGTCATCCTCATTTTCAAACGAATCCGTGTCTAAGATCCCGCTGTAGTCGTAATCATCTTGATTTGACGCCATATTGTTTGTTTACCTTTAAACGGTGAATAGTAAACACCACGTTTCGCTTGAGAGCGGAAGTACCGTTATGTCCGTAATCGCCGTTAATCCCGTGGGCTATCTGGGGCTCGGATTTCCTCTAAAACTACTAGTAAAAAGTGCTCACGACACTACATGTGGCTCTATTTTTAGACTATCATAAGGAAATTGAACAAAGGCTAATGTTTTTTTACCTTTAAATATCTCCAGTTCACGTTCAATTTTTGTCCAAATTAGTCCACACAAACACTCACAATAACTTAGTGTCCAATAGTTCGCACTTTAATAACTCATGTCTTACCAAATCACATTAAAACTATCAATTTCTCAGAGGCGATTGAAGCGCGGTCCACTACGTCCGCCATCTTCCCCTTCTCGTCCGAAAAATATAGGTGTTTAATTTGTCGAGAAGCTTGGCTTTTGATTAATATTGGAAAAGAAAAATCACGTTCTTTATTCCTTGTTTGTTATTTAACTTATGACTGCATAAAGGGAATAAATACAGATGCCGTTTCGTTGATATACCAAAACTCTTGTCATTGGGATTCTTATCTTTATTGCCTGTTAATTGAATTCGTGATTGTTTAACCAGAGATAAGTGAAACCCTTTACCCTTTCCTTTTACGTGTCGTTGAATTTGATTAAAAAGAAGATGTTATGAGAAAGATAGAAGAAAATCCCATTCTTTTCACATTTTTGTGGTCTTTCTTTCTTTCTTCAAAGTCGCCTATTAACACTTAACAAGCCTCAAATTTAAGCATCGAAGGAAATAAGATAATATGTAATATTGATTGGTGGAGATATACGTCTCCAATTTGTCTCCATTAAATTTGTTGTGTGTGTGTGATTTAAAACTCATTTGAATATCTAAACAATATTTTTGGTAGAATTCATTCAGAGAGAACTACTAAAGTAAAAAGTTTGATTCTTTTACAAAAGATAATAATTTAATCTGATATTTTGAATCCCAATAGTTAAATCCAACAAAATCCATTTAAGTGCAATTAATTTATAAAAATGGAGTATTGTATGAAAATTGTAAAAGGTAAAGGCTACCATGGATAAGGGATGGAAAAGGGTAAAAAATGATAAGGGTAAAAAAGGGTAAATGCACAATTCAAACGCCATCTTTTCATAACAGACATGTGGCAATCCGTAAGCCAATCAGAAGCGACAATTCATTCCCTGACACCTGGCCCTAATGCGGGTTAGCATGGGCCAGGATAACCTGGGGTCCTGGCCCGTTCGTATACCGCGAACTAACCTTATGCGGGTTAGCATGGGCCAGGACCCCAGGCTAAATATCTACGTCTGGATCATTCGGACTACTGTTGTTGTTGCGACATGTATAGTTGTTTATATAGTTGTTAAGATCTATTTTTAAAAACAAAAGAATAGTGACGTCATTCTTGCAGGAAACAATATGGCGTCATCCTATTATTTCAAAGGTGTTTTCATTGGATAAATCCGATGTGTTCAGATTGCCCCTATAGGTAAAGATTGATTCTGAGCAAGGTAGCAGGTCAATTCGTACCCAAACCAATTCGTACCCACCCTTTTTTGGCTAATTCGTTCCCACTTTTCGGTCAATTCTTACCCATCCTAATTTTGAACAAGTCAATTCGTAACCATCCTATACTTCAGTATTTTAATATCATTTCTTTTATGTTGTTCATGTTTTGTTTTTGTCTATTGTGCTTTAATTGTGAGGGAAGCATTGTGAGTAGGTGTATGTGTGCTTTGTTTTACGTAAAATGGTGTTCGATATTAAATAAAATGATATAGCGTTTCCCTTTAAGTTTTATATGTTTTCTTCATTTGATATCCAGATTTGTTTTCTTGTTTTTCACACTTACCTCATTTTAACTAACTGACATGGATTCTTTTCATCACGTGCAAACCGAAGAATGGTCGCAGGGGATGCAGCGTCAATTGTCATTAATTGTTCTATCAATTGGTGTCCTTAATTACTAGGCTAAACATAAGCCAGTTACAACAAAAGGGGTGTTACAAAATTATAGCAAATTAAAACAAATTGTTATGGATTAATTTATGATAAGTTACTTTCAAATCAAATTGAGACCGACATGTTGTTAATGGCTAATCATAAATGTATAGATAATATCATAAAACACGTGCACTCGTGCCTTATAAAAATAAACTTAATGTTTGTGGTATATTTTCATTTATAAATGATATCTTTCTATTTGTGAATGCTAACACAAAAGGTAAATTTGCCGGCACGCGTCTTCATTAATGGTTTATCATAAGTTTATAGATAATCTACATGTATATGTTCTTTTTATATGTTGTTGTTTTGTCAATTCTTTGATAAAAAGTTTTTTTTCGGAAATTCATTTATATGGCCGCCTATTTACGAAAATTGCCTATTGATAGCTAACTTACATGCCTCAAAGCTCAAAGTTTAAAAAATATATTTCATTTATTATGTACTATAATTCGTTTCAAAATATGTAAGAATTTTCATTTAATATGTACTATAATTTGTATTAAATTATAGACTGGTTACGAATTGACTTCTTAAAAATTAGGATGGGTACGAATTGACCGAAATGTGGGTACGAATTAGCCAAAAAAAGGGGGGGTACGAATTGGTTTGGGTACGAATTGACCGGGAAGCCTGAGCAATTGCTATATAATCTTTCTGTGCATGCACTCGCTACGCGTATAGAACTGACTTTTTTGACTTCCATTCATATGATTTTACTCTAGTTTTCAATTATACCTAACCTGTCATTTACTATACTTACCTGTTATCGCCCTAAACACTGCATTCATACTGAAAATGTCCAGAAATATGGCACATTGGTGGATTTCATCGCCCATTTGATTAAATCTATACATTGACAAAAACAAAATGATAATTCAGCATAACTTGTAAATATTGGGGAGTATTTAGGTATATTTTGGATTTCCGATTAACCGCTGATTGATAGATTGATAGTATTTTTCATGATTGATTTCAATAATTTCTTAATTGCAAAACATGACAAAATAAACTATATCATCAATTGATGATAGTAATGATTGATGATGTTAAAGTAGAAACGTTTCTCATACAACAGGGATTCAGCTTTATAGAATCCAGTAAGACGAAAAGACTTTCATCAACACTCTTATTTGCTTTGTAGAAAAGTTAGACGAAACAACTTTAATGCTTTGGTGGATTACAACTTTATTTTACATATTTTGTCTTATCAATTGAATTTTAAAGTCCATTTCGTGCTTTAAATCCAAAAATCAGAATTTGAAAAGTCCGATCCTTCGAAAAATCGACGTTAGATTACCCCATCAGAAAAGAAAAAAAATATTCACGTCGAATTATTTTGACTAGGCCGACGCTCTACCACTGTCGCCAACTAGTTGTAGCTGTGGACAGCCACTGACAGAGAGCTAAGCCTCAATGTAGAACATTACCTGGTTATTTATGGACTGCCTGATGACAATTTAATGCAGAAATACCAATTTGCGTTTTCTTTCTGATGCGACAACAACTTCAAGACATTTCGAGTTGCTTCCACTTAAAGTTGTATTCGCTACCAAATAGTTTTCGGGGTCCTAGTTTTTGCACTACTCCGAGTTCGTGTTCAAGAAAAGACGCAATTTGCCTGGGTGTTTGATGGAATCTTTCCTCTTGATCTAAAGAATTACACCCTTCTATAAGATTTAACTCCTAATCATAGTATTCCTCGCCGAAAGCGTGTATTGTTTGTTGATAAACACCTTTTACAGAGAATCGCAAAAATATCGGCCATTTTGTGACTACAGCCTAACTCGATATAAAAGCTCTTATCTGATTGTTTTTTTTATGAATCATTAATCCAATCAAACAATAGCCTGGTGGAGCCTGGCCCGTTCGTATACCGCGAACTAGGTTAGCGGGTTAGCATGGGCCAGGACTCCAGGCTAGCGCTATAAGGGACCTGTATGCATGGGGCCGAAACCCTAAATGAAACTTTGACTGACATATAAAGTTTAGGTTTAAGTTAATTAATTAAATAAGACACCTATTTCTATGAGAATCTCATTCTTGAAACGGCGCTGTTCAGTCCTAATCAAACTTATTCTTCTTCCTGTTGATATACAGCACGCATTTTTGAGTATAATAGTACACGTTCAATGGTTCCTACCAGTACTCGGCTAGGAAATGTGTTTTGCCCAAGGACACTCTTTCGTGAAATGATTGGCCGCCATCGGGGATCGAACCCAGGGTGACTGGTCTCTGGTCCGGACGCTAACCACTACACCACCGCAGAAACAAATAATTTAATTATAAAAATGAAACATCATTTGGATTGATAAAATATTCAATTCTATTAATTTGATATAATACCCTTTACCTTATTTGACTGCTTAAACCGGACGTCATCTTATAAAAAAAGATTTCGATGGGAATTACTTTCATAACTTGGGGCCTGGGCCGTTCGTATGCCTTGAACCCTAATGCGGGTATGCATGGGCCAGGACTCCAGGCTATGGCTTCCAGGGCTTAAGAAGCTTCGCATCATCACAAAGTCCAAACCCCACTACATAAGAAATACATTACCTAAACATAAAGGCAATCAGATCACTCTAAAACAATGCATACTATTTTTTTTAAATAATGAGTTTTCAGATTCTTTTTGAATGACGTTATATTACTAGAGTTCTTTAATGTTGGCCCAATTGTGCTGAAATTCTATCGCTAAATGGGCGATTCTCTCAGGCTACGATATTGCGATTATTCGCTTAGTAGTTCATTCAAATATACAGACACACGCCCAGTGGAGTAATTATACATATAAGTGAGACTTGAATTAAAAGTGATCATTTTCTTGAAAGACCTGTGTAATCGATGTAAATCGAACAGCACTTGCTTTAAATTGTCAAATCTGCTACTGTTTGGAACAAGTTTTGCGCGCATGTTTTGTACACGTTGCATTTTGTCAATTAATCAAATACGCGGCAACATTTTCTACAACTGTGAGTCCAGTTCACAAAATGAGACGTGTATCTTGAACAAATCTAGCAGACAAAGACGCATTTAAAATGAGTATGAGCAGTTAAGACAACTATACAAATCTTTCACAGCACTTTTCCAAAAAATTTTGATTGAAAAATGGTTCTAGAGTGTCTAATGGGTGTGGTCGGCATCGCATCACTCAGTGATGTCTGCAAATGATTATACAACCAAACGACGTGTCATTAGAGCTGGACCCGTACACAGTTTCTTTTAGAAAGCCTAAGGATGCATAAAATCAGGTTCTCCTTTTCTATATTATATATCAAAATTATAGATCGTTATGTTCAGTTCGTGTTCATTAAGTTCATCATTATTAAGATGTGACTTTTAACATTTTTTCCAAGGAGTATATCCCATCCCAGAGACATAGATAACATCTATGTATCTGTCAGACCTTATGAAAAGTCTTAATCATAATTTTGCCAAGAACCTTTCTTATTTCACGATAAGATCTCTGTCATCTCAAAAACCATTTAAAAACACACAGAAGTGGGTTATGTGTTTGTGTTTAATAGAGGTAGATGTTCGCCAGAAAATCTCCCACCTAATCCCCTGTTCATGTATCTAATGAATTCGATGAAAGAAATCCCGTACAAGTTCTGTTCGGAGTATATTAAAAAGGATAAGGTTGACAATGCAGACACGAAAGTTTGACAAAAAAGATCAGTGCATTTAAAAGTCTAAATGCATATAAAAATCCTCCAAGAGGAAGTTTTTTCCATCTATTTACTTGGGAAAAAAAACAATTAACTTTCCTGTAGCTGAGTCAACTTACCACATTGAAACTTTCGGAAAGCTGAAGTAATGCAAGGGTGGACTCTTCAAAAATAATTAAACTTACCAAATTTATGTTATATTCCTCTAATTCAAATTCCATAACAATCACTCAACCTGGAAATAGTCTTCCAACCCTGTCAAGATGGACAGTAAACCAAAACTTTCAATCACACATCAAAACCTTTGATACCTTTGGTAATTAACCAATCGCATACCTCGAAGTCATATAACACCTAACTATACAAACATATATTTGACGCATTTATGTATTTCGAAATGCTTTGAAAATTATCTATGTTTTTTCTTTATGAAGCCAGCCAGTCTCAGTGTATTTAACGTTTATTTTATATGAACACTGCAATAAAATAAATAAAAAAGAATAAGAGGGGAGTGTCTTTTATTTTTCAGTAGCCTTCGATGCCTTTTTAAAACATTGTATATTCAGTTTACGTTGGTTACGATCATAATGATCGCATTTTTCTTTACACCCATAACGATCACTCAACCTGGAAATCTTTTTTCAAACCAGCCAAGCAGAACAGAAAGACAATCTGACATCAAACTAATTTCTACATAAAATAATAACCCATCCGCAAACCTTGAATATATCACATAATTGATACAAATATTTATTTGACGCGCGTTTTATGTATTTCGGAATGCTTCGGAGATTATTCATGTTCTCTATGTGTTTAGCCAGATAGTCTCGGTGTTTGTTCATATCAACATATTTTTGACATTAGCTTGGCCCAGCCTTTGTATCGAACTCGCTACCAAAGGCACACTTGAAGGACCATCACAAAGTTCTACACAATGCTCGGAACAGTGCTTAACCATTAACTAAACACTACAGTTACGACTGTCCCAAATTGAAAGAGTTTGCTGAAGACATTTCAAATTGTGATGACATTGAAGTTATCATCTGAAAGTGCTAAAAATATTTTGGGGAAAGGAGAAATTGCTCATTAAGAGCATTTCCCCCTTTTCCCACAATGTTTTCCAAGGTCGCCTGCAAGCAATTGGTCAAATGTCGTTATTGTTTGGTAATGGGTTACACAGAAATTGTTGTATACTAAGAAGACAGTTCATATATATGTATTAGACGTAAAACTATGTGTTACCTGGTATAATAAAGTAAAAATCATGCAGCATGATTTTCTCGAGATTTCCTTTCGAGTACACGAAAATAAAACTCACGTGGTATTCTGTCACTTCGAACTCAACTTTGAGAGGTAACGGTCATGCTTATTTTTGTTCTTTATTTTGATTGATTTTTTGGAATATTTGAATACAACTTTTATGCCTATGCCTACTAATTTATGTCTCGAGTTTACAAACTTTGGTGAACGCATTTAATATTCTTTGTTTGCATGGGTTGAGAAGGGCCAATTATTGTACCACACGGAAGTAAAATAATGTCAGCAAAATGTTGGCGCCATTTTGTCGACCACGTGGGACATCATGTACCGTGATTCTGTTCCACTGGTTTTGGTGCCAATAAAGCCAGAGGCTTGCTTAATTGATTTCTGTTTTCATCCGAATTCTTTGATAAAGGCAAGACTGTTTAACCCTTAAAGTGCTGGAATCAACTTGATGCTTATGCAAACCCATTAGATCCAGGCCAGCCACAAAGAAAATTGGCAGCTGGCCTGTGATCTGAAATGTATGCTTTTCTGGATATCTTTCTTCAACAATATTAAGCAGATATTGAAGGTTTTGAAAAGCAGACAACACACAAATGTATTTTTAGAAATTACTTGGCATTGTATTGAGGGTCAAATTATTATTCCTCTCAACAACAGGTTATTTCCGATGGTTCCCACATTTAGAATTTGGAAATTCTGCCATAATTTATGCCCTTTTAATTTGATACAATGTGGAGGTACAGGTCCTTTAATTCCCTGGGGATAACCCATTACTGCCCATTATAGTTGAGCTAAATTGAAAGTATCATAAGTCAAGACAAATCAAGACAAAATATTCTTTTTTTAAATTCTCTAAATGTCATTATTTTCCATTCATAAGTACATATATAAGGGGCCAGATGTTCTCCAAAATAGTATGAATCAAGTGGTCAAGGAGAAAGCCTGCTCCCAAGTTACAGTGCCGCTGTTAATATAAGTGTGTCCTTTGACAAGACACTTCCGAGTCTGGTCTAGAATTGATAAATCCCAGAAAAGTTATAAAATAACTGAAAAAACTTAACACAGGATTAAACCCCATTACCAATTCTTCATTAATGATAAATAGTAGTCATTACCAAACAAATCTACTCCGACAACTTCCCAATTTTAGAGAAAAATGCTGCGATTTTTCCCAAACTGGCCAGTACCCAACCCGTTCCTAAAATCAAAAACAAAAAAGTCACAATATGGCTTATTTTGAACACATAGAAAAGAAATTAAGTGTGACCACCTAGTGCTTTTTTTTATTTTGAAGAAATATTCACCATCTATAGTTCTAATATATCCCCCAACCCCAAATATATTGACCTTGAAGTGTAATTCAATACTCATTTAAAGGAATTCACAGAAAAGCCAAGAAATATTGAACTTTGAACTTGAAACTTACAATGAATCAAGGGTACAAAAGACAAACTTGCTCATGCATACCTCAGTCATCTTGGTTTCCAAACCTGCCTGCATGACACCATGAACCAAAACCCTTTACCCAGGGTGGCATGCAAACTTGTGGTAAGTTTATTGCCCCTTTCCGTGGTATAAACACTGCCAGTCAAAAGTAAAATGGTCAAAGTTTCGACCTTTTGAAGCAGATAACTTTTGAGACCATAGAAAGTAAAATTGAACTTGAAAACTGTCATTATTCAATGTTAATTTTGATTTTTCATTCAATGGTCCTGGGTGGCCAAGTAATTAAGATTTTGGAAATGTTACTCAGTTAGACATGTAACAGTGGGGTTGGGTTTAATCCCCATCATTGCCCCTTTCTTGAGCTTGTTTTGGGGAAAGACCCTGAAAAGCCCTAGCCATGTACAGATGTCTCCATAGAATGTAGTCCTTAAGCTAAATCGTTGCCCAGGAATCAGGAAATGTCCAAATCTCAATGGCTGAAACACTTAACACCTCTTCACCCTCCCACCCTAGAAAATCCATTTCTCTAATACATTAACCCTTTACCAAACACCTAATGTTTGACTGCTCCAATTTGAAAATGTTTGCAGATGACATTTCAAAACGTGATGTAATTAAGAATCAATCTTTGGGGCAGAAAACATTGTGGGAAAAGGAGAAATTGCTCATTATAAGCAATTTCTCCTTTTTCTATTATGTTTTCATAGTTATCTGCAACAAAGTGGTTAAATGTCGTTATTGTGTGGTAATGGGTTAAATAAATGCTGTGACCATATCAAATCCTTTTTATTTGACCAAACATTAATTATGAATCTTGTTTTGTCTCTGAGCTTTCAGTATTTCAATACATATTTTAGAAATGTCTGATTGTTATGGGAGATGACTGCTATGGAAGATAAATAGGGTTTGAGGTCTGTTTGTTTTTTAATTCTTTAAGATTGTATTTGATGGTTCACATGATGAACAATAAAGTTGTTCAATATGAATAAAATAAAGGCATTTCATTTGCGAGGGAAGCAAACTTACAATATAATCAAACCTATCTCTTCTTGCATTCTGGCAGCATAGCGTGCATCATTGGACCAAATGTTAGGCCTTTTCTTGTATAACAGTGGCCCATAAAAGGCACCTTCCCATTTGGAAATTACTAAAACAGCATGCAAGTTTCCCAAATTTCACTCCACTTTTTTGATTCCCAGTTGCATCAATTTCATCAATACGATTTCTAAAAAATCAACAGGCCTAGGCCCAGGGCCTTTTTGCATTATATACCGGGAGCTTATGAAAGCAACTTTTCCTATTGGAACTATTGTTTAAGTCACACAGTTTTCCCAAAGATTGAAAGTCACACCAGCTTTGTGCTTTTCCAATACAACAATTTCAGCAACAAAAATAACGGGCCAAGGCCTCTTCCCAGTTCAAGGGGAATAAAACCCTGAGGCCCTTAATGTAGTCAATATTCTTGGTTTTCATGGAACAAGAGCATTACATGTACTTCCCGAACAAGTCTGCAGATTTGTTAACATATTTACAAGGTCCTGTAAAACCAAAATTGGTCCAACACCAACAAAACGGACATTTTCCCGATCCCTGAGTTTCACATTGCAGTAAATTCCAGAAACAAGGCATCATTAGCATTTTCCTTGACCCTTGACATTTAAGGCAAATGACCACTAATTCCTGGATATGACCCTTAAAGGTCATAATTCTCCATTCACGATTCCATAAATAAAATGGTCAAGGGAAGACTCTGCATAAGTTAATTAGTTTCATTATCATAGGTCATATTCTTTGTTAATTCATAATGATCATAACCTCACTTCTTTTTATTGAAGAGTAGTTTACATCAAACAGTGTTGGCTTACTTTTTGGTACCCTTCCTTTGTTTTTATACAAAAATACTAATTTAGCCAACCAATAGTGCCTTCCACAAGGTTCCATATTCCTCCATTGATGTACTATCCATGCTCAGTCCTTAACCCTTTACCAATCCCCAAATTTTCGACTGTCCCAAATTGGAAGAGTTTGCAGACATTTCAAAATGTGATGAAATTGGAAAATAATCTTCTGATATGGTGGAAACATTGTGGGAAAAGAAAAAATTGCTCGTTAAGAGCAATTTCTTCTTTTCCCACAATGTTTTCTGAAATTATCTGCAACAAACTCGTCAAACCTCCTTATTGTTCGGTAATGGGTTAAACATTAAAGGAACCAGGGCTTCATCATCTTGATTTTTTCTCTATAGACTTCAGTTTTTGCATTAAGAACTGATTGCTAATGCAAATGATTGGTTAAAATTGCTTGTGAATCGGTTACTTTGTGTCCAGTCATAAAGTCCGATGAAATAGGGTTGTCTGGCTGAATCGGTAAGATCTCAACCTAGATCTGTTATTTCAAATCTTGATGAAAATTCTTTACCACCCTCTACTTGCACTTCTTAAAATGAGGTCAGGGCAGTTAACCGACATCTTTGTTCATCCCTACAGCGTGTAGTGAGGAATTAATCAACAAAGTCGCTTTTCATTTATGGTTTAAACCCCGAAATATCAGAATAAGTCTGCAAGGCCTCCTCATGTATCTTGAGCAAATGCATGGCACAAATTTTTGCTTTTCAAAGTTTAAAGAACTATTTCTTTGGGTAAAAAACCTGTTAGTAATCAAACAAATGGAGAATAACTCTTGCAGTACTTTTAAACTAACTTGCAGGAATTACCTCCCTTGGACTACAATATCATTCCTGGTAGTCTCAATGTACCACATGTCCTCCTCCCTCCAAGATATTTCATTTTGTTTTCAAAACTCACAACTCTCTTTTAGCATAACTATTAATCAAGATTTGGAAAAAACTTTTGATTTCTTTACAGAACCTCTTGCTCCAAATTGTCTATGATATGTAGCTGCTTATGGTGTTACTTAAAACTCTTCAGTCCTTACCTGTGGTTTGAAAACTTTGTTTATCAAGCAGCCTTATCTTGTCCACATGCAATCTTGGTTATCCCTTTACCAAACACCAAATTTTCAACTGTCCCAAGTTGAAAGAGTTTGCAGACAACATTTCAAAATGTGATGAAATTGAAATATATTCTTCTGGTAAGGCAGAAAACATTGAGGTAAAAGGAGAAATTGCTCGTTGAGAGCAATTTCTCCTTTTCCCACAATTTTTTTCTAGAGCCGTGTTCAACAAAGTGGTTAAAAGTAATTATTATTTGAAAATGGGTTGACAGGTTTCCTTTCATTCTCCTACTGGTCTTGAGGGCTTTTGTATAGTTTACAGTTTGTCTGTTTCCATCCATTCGATTCCATATAGAGTCTCTTGGTCCTTAACTCCAGTTTTATTGGACTGGTGTCTTAATTCCCGAGTTTGAAAACATTTTTTTCTTGCCCATTACCCCACGCATGTTCTGGGCTTTTTCTCGTTATATAACAGGGACCTATTAAATGCATCTTCCTCATGGGAAATTTCTTTAAAATCATGCAGTTTTCCGAAAAGTTAAGTTATACAAGCTTTTTGGCTTCCCAATTCAGCAATTGCATTGTTAAAACTTCCCAAAATCAACAGACTTTGGCCTCTTCCCAAGTCAAGGGAATAAAGCCTTGATTTTCTGATTTGCTATCTGGATTATCATTTTTGTAACACATTCTCACCTGGTCTATATGCCTTTTGACCATATTTCAATGACTATTTTAAATGGTACAATCAGAGCCCCTTTTCCCAACTGCAGAACGATAAGAACATAAACCTGTGCTATTTTGAAAGTCTTATTCTTCTTGAAATTCCCTTTTATTTTTACATGTATGAAACAGATCCCGACATTTCAACTATATGACCTTATAACAACTTATCACCATGCACCCTGTGATATTCAACTCACACTATATGATATCCCCTTCAAATCCACTGTTTTCTTACATGGATGGTCAATTTATTTTTGACACTGCTTATCTACCCTTTCTCTGAGGTTAGGCTGATCTTATCCCTTAATAAACGCCTGATTTTCTACAGTCTTAAAGTGAAAAACAAGTATTCATTCATTTTCTAATTTACCAAGACGCCGCAGGCATTTGTCCTGGGCTAGATTTTCAAAAGTGAAGGAATCTGGACAGCTGTTCCTTGCTATTTAATGAAATTCTTAACCACTTATTCTTCTAAACCATCTGTTGATGAATGATATGGTGGCATGGTAATGTGGTTTATTCCATTGATGTATTATAATTCTGTGCAAGTAAAACGACTTCTTTTGTCTCATGACCTGGCATTCCATTTGAGGAAAACGACTTGGTCAACCATTGGTACTTTATAAACAGACCATTGTAATCAATATAGATTTTTGGACCAGTATCTGCAAAGTCTATTTCAAGAAAGAAACATTGGCCCTTTGGTTTATGTCCTAAGGTTGAACTGTGACACAATTTCATTTTAATATTTATGTCCATGTTAGGCCACTATATATATATGAACATCCCAGTTTTCAACTTGCCCATTCCAATATTGCCACATGTATTACATTGAGCAATAATTCATGGCCTAGGGGTGGTATCCTTACCCTAGTTCTCCATAGAATACAGTCACCAAATATACTTGGTTTACTATGATGGTTAGAATAGGACTTTAAATCATTATCAATCTTAGATGGTCATCCTTAAAGAAGACATATGCTTTCATGACTATCAATATAGGACCACAAGTCTTTCTGTCAATTGTCTTATTTGTTTTGAAGTAACAGGGCATGGCTGGTTCCGTATTCTCCATTTCCACCCGGACTCCGCTACACTTTCTGCATGACCTATATTATACGTTCCTAGATTATGCATGAGAATTTGTATTACCCAAACTTGATGACCAATGAACAATCCTTGGAGAAACAGTTGCGTCCCTTGAATAGCCATTTCATCATTGCACTCAAGTTCATTGTGTTGATGGAATTTTTTAACCCCAAAAATGATACCCGATCTTTCTGACTTTAATGCATCTATCAGTGTGTTTCACCAAATAAAGTATAACTCTTGCAGTAATATTTGAGCTATTTTGCATGATTTATATCCCTTGGACTATATAACATTTCCTGGTACTCCATAAACTACATATCCTCGATTCTTTATTTTTCCTCATTTCTATTTTGAACACCCATTTTCTTGCCTAACCTAACTGAAAAATTGTTGATTTGACGTTAAACTCCATACAATGTTTTTCTTCCACAGTTTGCATTTTGAGTTGAAGTGAATGCAAATATTGAATTGTTTTTCTAGCTCTTCAATATGAAAGAGAACCTTTTCTTACTCTCTATCTCATGGATTTTCTGACCCACTTTGCTCATAACAATTTTTATATCATTTTTTCATCTGGTCTTTATGCTCTTTGACCATATTTTGATTACTCTGCTTTATATGATTTGATACAAAGCCCCTTTTTGCGACTGCAGATCATTTTAACCAATTACCAAAAGCCAAAATATTTGACTGTTCCAAATTGAAAGAGTTTGCAGTCGACATTTTAAAATGTGATGAAATTGAATAATCATATGATAGGGCAGAAAATATTGTGGGAAAAGGAGAAATTGCTAATTGAAAGCAATATCTCCTTTCTCCTCAATATTTTCCAGAGTGGTCTGCATGAAACTGGTCAAATGTTATTGTTTGGTAATGGGTTAACTACATAAGACAATGAACCTATGTTATTCAAACATACTGTAGTGATCTGTCTTGAAATTAACTCTATTCTTACATGGGTGGTTAAAATGTTGACACTGTTTCCTCTCTACCCGTTCCCCGACATAAGATTGAACTAAACCATTACAAATTTTCGTCTTCTCTCTTGGCACGCTGGTGTTTGTGCTGTGCTAGATTCAGTGAATGTGCTGTTTGGCCCAGTGGTTAAGTTGGCGGACTAAGAACTCAAGGCCTCTTGGTTTGAGCCCCACCATCACCTATGGTCCGGCAGTGTCCTTTGGTTGGGCTCTTCAGAGCCATTTCCTAGTACTGGTGGATCCAATAAAACAGTTACATAACTGAAACATTGTTGATATGTAATTAAAACACCATCTAAATTGGAACAGTGTGAAGTTTTGAAATTTTAAGCTTATAAGACAACTTCCATTGTCCAAAATGATGACATCTGGCAATCCATTTTTAAAAAGTGATTGTTGTAACAACTCGGTTAATGCTTCTGATATTGAAGTTGGCTACATTTCTATCTATATAGCATGTGCAGGAATTTCCATAAAAAAACATATTTTCCATGAACAGATGAGTGAAATTAATATAAATTCTTGGTCATGGTTTTCTATGCTAAGCCCAAAAATGTAATGCCCCCTTGGTTTCTGGTCTTGCATTTAAACTAGCAAACCCTTTCAATTGATTATTCATGTCCATGTAGGCCACCATACATATCCTATCGTGTCTCCCTTATTCCAATATATAGCCATCATGTATTTTATTGAGGATAATTCAAAGCCTTGTGGTTTTATGATTACCCTGGTTTCACATAAAGTACAATCTCCAAAAACTCTCAGTTCTCTTTGATGGTAAGAATATGGCTTTGAATCATTATCAACCTCAAATGGCCATCCTTAAAGAATGTAATGCTTTCATTACGCTTTACTTTTAAAAGGACCACTCTCTTGCCTTCATCTGTTTTGCAGAAACGGGGTTAATTTTAAAAAGATAATTCATCAACAAAATTGTCTCCCCTGGCCTTACTTGTTCAGGTGTAATGGGCTGTTTCATCCCCCCTAATTTTCTTCCCCGGAAGAAGAACTGAGCCGGCCCGTTTTTCCCCTGAGGAAAATGGCCTAGGCCATTTCTTCCGTGGGGGAAGGAATGGGCGGCCCAGTTCTTCCCCCCCCCCCCCAACCTTTTCAAAACTATGCTTTTCATTTAGAAAAGGTCAAGACTGTTTTTCTCCTTCACACCAATCAATGATTAAGTGATGGATAAAGGGCCTAGGCCTTATATTCCCCCCTATCAAAATACTCATTTTGCAGTGGGGGAAGAACTGGCCTGATCAAGCTTTTTCTCATACCCCCCCCTTTTTCTAGACTATACTTTTCATTTAGAAAAGGTCAAGACTGTGTTTCTCCTATACACCAATCAATGATTAAGTGATGGATAAAGGGCCCTGGCCTTATATTCCCCCCTCTCAAAATACTCATTTTGCATTGGGGGAAGAACTGGCCTGAGCTTTTTCTCATAACCCCTCCCCTTTTCTGGACTATGCCTTTTTTTAAGAAAAGGTCGAGACTGTTTTTCTCCTTCACACCAATCAATGATTAAGTGATGGATAAAGGGCCTAGGCCTTATATTCCCCCCTATCAAAATACTCATTTTGCAGTGGGGGAAGAACTGGCCTGATCAAGCTTTTTCTCATACCCCACCCCCCCCCTTTTTCTAGACTATACTTTTCATTTAGAAAAGGTCAAGACTGTGTTTCTCCTATACACCAATCAATGATTAAGTGATGGATAAAGGGCCCTGGCCTTATATTCCCCCCTCTCAAAATACTCATTTTGCATTGGGGGAAGAACTGGCCTGAGCTTTTTCTCATAACCCCTCCCCTTTTCTGGACTATGCCTTTTTTTAAGAAAAGGTCGAGACTGTTTTTCTCCTTCACACCAATCAATAATTTTGTGATGGATAAAGGGCCCTGGCCTTATATTCCCCTCTCTCAAAATACTCATTTTGCAGTGGGGAAAGAACTGGCCTGAGCTTTTTCTCATACACCCCCCCCCCTTTCTAGGCTATGCTTTTCATTTAGAAATGGTCAAGACTGTCTTTCTCCTTCACACCAATCAATGATTTGGTCTGAGCCTATAATCAGTTTAAAACAATGCATTTGTTTAAATAACCACAATCATTGATGTGTCTTAGCCCTTTTGATGTCTCTTGCTGCCCCAAATCTGTCTAATTGGGTCTTTGATCAGTTTTAGACATTGCATTTGTTTAGATGATGACCATCAATTGTATAATTTACTGCTTCTTGTTCAACAGAGTAAATATAACAATTTTATGTATTGGTAATATGATATAGATGTACTTGCTACTTTTGGTCAGCACAAGATACAAAACTGATCGCATACAAGACGTGCTAAATGACCATAGCAGCTGTCCATGCACCTTAAAATTCTATTCATTCAAGTATTGGTGAAATCATTTAACCTCAAAGTTCATATCAAATCCTTTTTGTTCTATCCAATTTTAATGCTTTACATCTTGGTCAATGTTCTCTCAGATTTAATTGGTCTCTCCGAGCCATCTTTTCTTCTGTGGTATAGAACAGCTTTAACTTCTTTTGGTGAGGCATCAAAATGTTAAAACATTAATTCCATGCTCTGTTCAAAATGCACAAGATAACCTGGTTTAACTTTGAATTTCTTAAAAGCAATCAATAAAAGAGACAATCAAAATGTTATGTGTTCATTTTCAACAGGAAAGTCATGCCTTGCTCGCAAGGAGCAATATCTTCTTTTCCCACAATATTTTCCAGAGTTGTTTACATGAAACTTGTCAAATGTCGTAATTATTTGGTAAAGGGTTAACCACCCAAGACAATGAAACATTGTTATTTAAAACATACTGTAGAGATCCTTATTCAAATTCTCTCCATTCTTACAGGATGGTTAATATGTCGTCGACATTGCTTCCTCTCTACCCTTTCTCTTAGATAAGGTTGTACTTAATCTAAATAAGTTTTCATATTCTCTCTTGGCAACGGATACGCTGGTATTTGTGCAGTGCTACATTTAGTTAATGTCCTGTTTGGCCCAGTGGTTAAGTTAGCGGACTAAGAACTCAAGGCCTCTGGGTTTGAGCCCTACCAACACCTTTGGTTCGGCAAGCTGTTACTTAACTGAAAAATTGTTGATATGGCATCAGACATACATAGCAAATTTTTATTTTTTCTGACTTTAATGCATCTCTTATTGAATGTTCTCTTAGATTTAATTGGTCTCTCAGAACCATCTTCCCTTCTGTGGAATAGTACAGCTTCAACTCCATTTGGTGAAACATCACAATGTTAGAACTCAATTTGCAGTTTATTAGACATGATCCATGCCTCTTGATTTTCACCTTGGTTCAAATGTGCCCCCTTTTGCTCAAAATCCCTATTGGTCGTAGGAACAGTCTAAAGTTTTTGATACCCCCCCCCAACCCCCGTTCTGCTTAAAAGCGTTTAACATGTTTTCTTTTTATCATACATCATGGTTTTTAGCATTAAATATTTTTTTTAGTTTCTGAAATTTTAGTTGCTATACTTTAGGATTGTTGATCAATTGAATATTCATGTCCATTTTAGGCCACCATATATACATATAATCATCCAAGTGTTTTCATGACGCTCAAACCAATATGGCCATTGTGTATTTCATTGAGCAATAATTTATAGCCTTAGGGTGGTTGGATTACCCTTGTTCCCCATAGAGTACAGTCACCAAACACACTTATTTCACTCTGATGGTTAGAATATGACTTTGAATCATTATCAATTCTTCAAGGTTCATCCTTGAAGAATGCATGCTTTCATGACTCTTTACTTATTATATAATCACTTGCTGTCCATTGTCTCATTTGTTTTGTAGTAATAGGGCTGGTCTTCAGAACATAAGGAAAATCTATCGGCAAAATTGTCACAGCTGGCATTGCTGTTTCCATGTTGTCCATTTTCACAGGGAATCTACTCACTCTCAGTATGAGAATTTAATTGAATGCAGGCATATTTAATGTACAAGGAATAACATTTGCAGATGCCATCATGGTTAAAACCATCATTCTTTTGAATAGTCCATATAAAAGCTCTCGATAAGTTTTAATAAAAAGCGGTTTCTTCGCATACAAGTCATGCTAAATGACCGAAGCTGTCCATGCACCTTCAAACCCTATTAATTAATTCATTCATTTAAGTATTGATGGAATTGTTTAACTAAAAAAATACAAATCCTCTTTTGGCAAGTCACTTTAGAGTCATAGCCTAGTTTTGGTGGATCCAGGAAAGCTGTTACATAACTGAAGAATTGTTGATATTAAACACATACAAAGCAAATCCTTATTCTATCTGACTTTAATGCTTTTCACTCTCGGTCAATGTTTTCTCAGATTAAATTGGGGTCTCGGAGCATCACAATGTAACAACTCAATTTTGCAGTTTCTTAGACATGATCCATGGCCTTGGCCATCATGCATTTCATTGAGCAATAGTTCACAGCCTTGGGGTGGTTTAATTGCCCTTATTCCACATAGAGTACAGTCACCAAACATACTTCTTAGTTTACTCTAATGATTAGAATGTGACTTTAAATCATAGTTAATTCTAAAAGGTTCCAAGCCACACTGGTATCATGGGTAATGAACATGCGGATAGATCCGCTAAATCAGCTCTTAACCTTCCCATTTCAGATTTTAAAGTACCATACACCAATTTTGAACCTATTTTATCTTACATCACATCCATCTGGCAATCAAAATGGAATGCAAATGTTTTTAATAAATTGCATTCAATTAAGCCTACCCTCGGAGAATGGTACCCTTCTTACAGGTCTGTACGAAGAGAGGAAGTTACAATTGCACGAATCCGAATTGGTCAGTCACACATTACACACTCCTGGCTCTTGGCTAAGAAAGATGCACCTAAATGCATTCCCTGCAATGCACCCTTTACCATCAAACATATATTGCTCGATTGCATTGATTTTCAAAGAATTTGTGCAAAATATTTCAATGTCAACACTATGAGCTTTTTGAGACTGTCAGGATTTGATTCTTTCCTTTCTCAAAGAAATTGGAATTTACAATAAATTGTGATTCCTTACACATTTTAAATATATATACATTTATCAATATCATTTTTTCATCACACACTGTTTATTCAATATCACACATTCATTACAAACAATCTATCAATAATCATTAATTTTTTACAAATTTTCTATCTACTTTTGTTCATTAATTACAAATTCTCATTTTTTTTTTCTTTAAACAAATACATTTTAACCTGTTAATATTTTTAGTATACATTCATCCACATCATCATGATGCGCGCTAAATGATCTTAGCTGTCGATCCGCCTTAAAACATCATTCATTCATTTCATTGGTCAAATTAATTGACTGTCATCTCGTAGATTACGTTATAAAATATAGGGTTTTAGAATATTTATCAGAGAGACAGTCTAATGGACCTCGTTAGATGACTTAACACATTGGACTGGCACTCGGTATCATCTTTTTGATAAAGAAAACCGATTTTAAGACTAACTAAAAGAGATACAGGCTGAAAATTGGACCTGTTATTGTTTGAGATGGATATTATTTTAAACTATTTCTCCAAATAAAAACCTTTTAAGAACACAAAATCAAACAGAAAACATTTTTTGAATCAATGAATGAAGGAGAAAAGGTCAACGACTAAAAATCGAAAAGCCTTTGTTATCAATTATTTTCAAATAAATAACAAAAATAAATATAGCCTCCCTTTCCCCATGTGCACTAACCAAAAGCTTCTACAAATATGATCGCCACCTTCTGGCGGGCGATTAATAATGATGGTGATACAAAATTAAAAAATCCATTATTAAATAAATAAATTGCCTTCTTAAAGCTTATTTCTTTCACTTGTTTCTTTTCATGTGCTGTTCTTTGCTGTTTCCCTTCAACTGTTGATGTCGTCTTCATGCGGTGTTTCTGTGATAATTCAACTTCCTGCCACCTTTATTGATGCGTCTAGACCTTAATTATCATTCGCTTTACAACTTGCAACAACGTAACTATGGTAAGTAGTGTCATATTTTGATATTTATTTTTTCATTTAAATAAGTTAGCAAAACATATTTTAACAAACAAATAGACAAAACCTAGTTTGTTGTTACAGATTAGAATTGTCATGAGACGGTTATATTCAGGACCATCAATATGGACATTTTACTGAATCTCAACACATTCATTGCAAATGATCCATTTACTATCATTAAATCATTACAAATTTTCTATTCATTATAATTCATGCATTCATTACAAATTCCTATTTAGTTTTCTCAAACTAAATACATTTAAGCCTGTAATATGTTTATTTGCATCATAACAATGCACGCTAAATGACCTTAGCTGTCAATGACCCTTAACACATTACCAAACAATAATGACATTTGACCAGTTTGTTGCAGAGGACTCTGGAAAACATTGTCGAAAAGGAGAAAATGCTCTTAAGAAGCGATTTCTCCTTTTCCACAATATTTTCTGCCTTATCGGAAGATTGTTTTTCAATTCCATCACATTTTAAATGTCGTCTGCAAACTCTAAAAATTAGGCGTTAGGTAAAGGGTTCAAACACCATTCATTTATTCATTCATTACCAACAAAATGAATTTAAAGGAAAATAGAAGATAGCTAGAGGAGTATGCAGGGGCTTCAGTGGCCTAATGGTTTGAACGCTTGTAATAATATGGCCCCTCTCAGTGCGAGTTTAAGTTCTGGTGATGACATTTGGGTTCACATTAGAGGCAAGCTGATCAACAATCCACCTTGAAACAGGCTGTAAATGGCTTGTAAGGTGTACATTACTGTTGAGGAAATACTAGGAGTGTGGTAGCTGCACTGACTGCTGAAATAAGACTAGAAAATTGTTGAAAATTGCATTGACAAACAATAACATTTTACCATTTTGTTGCAGACAACTCTGGAAAACACTGTGGGAAAAGGAGAATTTGCTCGTAAAAAGGCAAATTTTCAACTGTCCCAAATTGAAAGAGTTTGCACACAACATTTTAAAATGTGATGAAATTGAAAAATAATCTTTCAATAGGACAGAAAACAATGCAGGAAAAAGAGAAATTGCTCGTAATGAATTGAAACTAATTGTTTCTTTTTTAATTGTAGGACTGTCCTGCTGAATTTTTTCAATTCCTGTTGGCTGTTTTGTATATACTGGGAAAACTAGCTGTTATTCTTTTTATCATGTAAGTTGTATTTTTATTCCTTTTTACGTCTTGAAAAATTTTACAATGGCGATGAAACTTTGTGATAAAACAGAATCTGTTCATGATGAACAAATTGTCATTTTATCATAATTTATTCTGAATCATACACAGCAAAGTCATGAAGTCATTTGCATTGTTGAAATGGTTGCATGAGGTCAAAACATGAAGACTTTAGAATTGCTTGTTCACAGATGAGAATATCTAAAAGTCAAAATATGTAATTGAAACAGTCAACTTTGCATATTGTTGATGCAATGCCTTTGGATTTAAAAACCTATCAATTGACCATAAACAGGCTCTAGACTTCAATACAGACTTATTTAGCTTCCAACGACTATTCTCCTGTACATATCATAAAACAGTACAGTTTTGAAGACATTAGACTTTTAAATAATATCTCATGTGTAAACAAGCACCTTTAAATTTGAGCCTAGAGTGAATACAAAAGGCAATGGGTCTGAAATCGAAAGAACAGTTTGAGAAAAAAAAGTTAAAATGGTAATTTAAACTATCCTTGTCACTAAACTATGGACCATTTTTAATTCATTCATATAGAAGTTAAACAATCTTCAATGCCTCAATTTCAGGGGTTTGATTCTTACCCATTTGATAATTACCATTGATGGAAATGTGGTATGCACATGTGTAGTCAAATCCGAGTTCAACTCACATGATGATAATAACTTAAGCTACACTTTACCTAGGGGTAATTAAAATTTAGGTCAATGTCAATTTGGTTTCTTGGTAGGAGGCCTGTGACTAGATAATTTGGAGCCCTAGCCTAGAACTGGTGAATCCAGGAAAGCTGAAATACAACTGGAAAATTGTTGAGTTGGCAGTAAGCCCCATACAAACAAACACAGATTGTGTTCTGTGAGCAACAAAAATCAAAATGGTGACTAACAACCCTTCTCACTCAAAGAGACATTTTAATATCTATTAACTTAACACTTGTTACTTGTTTTTCTTTAAAGAATTGAAAGAAGTTTCTTTGCCTTTAAGTGCTTTTAGAGCAAGCCCTTAACTAATCATATTTATCCTTTCACTTGATAGAAATAAGTTTTGTGTGACATAAATGTTGATCCTATTTATCGAGTATGTCACTCACCTTTGGGTCCTGGTGTTGGTTTTGTGGGCAAGAACTAACAGAGAAAATCATGCATTTATCTATAAATCCTGATTTAAAGTTTTCACCAAAAGTTTTCTTGGCATAAATGAGAGGACGAATATAAACTCATTCTCAATTAAGGACAATTCTGAGTGTAGCTTTAATTGTCATAGGTACAAAATAAATAAAGTTTATTTGATGTTTAATGAGTAATTGCTTGTGTTTATAAACCAGGGTCTTCATAGAAGCGCTGATCGACAGGCGTAAAGGCTAACTGCACATAAATGAAATCATGCAATTAAAAATGAAAGAAATTTGAAATGGTCTTTGGTTTAGTGACAATGATTTTCAATGTTCATTTCTCCTCAAACACACATCTCTGGATTAATCCCTTTAAAACACAAAGTGCATAAGGGCCCTGTTTTGTACAGAAGTTCAGATTGCAGTCTTTGAACTTGAGGGTTTTGGTTTTGAGTCCCACTGATATCTCAGGATTAATGGGAGTGTCCTTTGGCAAGACACTCCAGAGCTATACCCTAGTGCTGTTGAATTCAGGAAAGCTGTAAATATAACTAAAAGTAATGACACAGTGTTTAACCCTAATAAAACCATGTCCGATGGTAAATTTTGGAACTCGTAAGTTCATTGACAACAGGCAGATCTTAAATGTACTGGTGAAGAATGCTGAAGGTTCTACCTGGCTTGACCAGCCCTTATATGCATTTAATAGCCTTAGGCCATCCTGCAACATTATGATTCAGGCATTGCAACATAACAGAAATGTTAGTCACACAATGCAAAACTCGTATGAATATTGTTTGCATTGGTGAATCCATGAAAAGCTTTAGTATAACTGAATGATTGTTGACATAGCTGTAAAACGTTATGGAAGAAAAGCAAATACAGATGTGACACACAAGATGTCCATTTATTCAAAACAGGGAAAATTTGTCTGCTTTGTCAGCTGTGATAGTTATTTGTTAGCTCGTCTATTCGAAGAATAAGGAGAGCTATGCTACTCACCTGGGCGTTGCTGTCAGCGTCACACCTTGGTTAAGTTTTTATGTGCAAGTTTGTATCTCATAAACTACTGTATGGAATGGGTTAATACTTCACACATGTTTTCAGGGTCATACTTTAAGGTCCTTGACCATGTTTCATATCTCTAATTTTGAATTTAAGCAAATTATGCAGCTTTTTGTATTTAGAAAGTCTTGGCTAAGTTTTAACATACAAGTTTGTATCTCATGAACTACTGTATGGAATGGTTTCATACTTCACTCATGTGTTCAGGGTAATGATTTAAGGTCCTAGACCAAGTTTCAAATCTATTGTTTTAAATTTAAGCAAATATTATGTATATGGCCTTTTGTACTTAGAAAAATCTTGGTTAACTTTTTGTGAGCAAGATTGTATCTCAAGAACTACTGTAAGAAATGGGTCGATACTTCACACATGTATTTAGGGCTATAATCTAAGGTCCCTGACCAAGTTTCATTTCTCTAGTTTTTAATTGAAGCAAATTATGAGGCTTTTTGTACGTAGAAAATAAAGTTATGGATGCATGTTCATTTAACAAGAACTACAGTCTAACTTGTGTTAAGCAACCACCCTTTTAAGCAACCAACCTGTCTTAAACAACCACTACAGAAAGACCCATTGTTAGATTTATAGTGTAAATCAATTAGTGTTAAGCAGTCAACCTGTCTTAAACAGCCAATTTACTCTGCCCCATAGGCTGACCTCTTAACACAAGTTTAACCGTATTGTAAGGAATTATGTTTGCCCTCATATTTTAGAAACAGATGATATTTCACTGACCTTTACCCCTCTCTGGCATTATCGAATATTCGAGCATGCTGTCTTATATGAACAGCTCTTGTTATATGTATTGTTGTATAATTAAATTAACAATTATGTTGTGTTTGATCTTTTTAATATTTGACTCCTCTCCTATCCATAGAACCCATTGTTTGTAATTAAGTCCAGACTATGATTGTAAACAGCAGACAATTTAGTACTGGTGAAATCAAGGATAGCCATAAAACAAGTGAAACACAGTTGACTTTGTGTTAAACCATATAAAGTAATTAAAAGTCCTATAGTTTGGATAATTTCGGGCTTTTCCTTTAATGAGAAAGTGGCCCTGACTTACTAATTTTGGGAAATTGTATGAAATAGCTGATTTGGGAAACTAATTAAAAGCTTGTGAATATATAGTGCGAAAAAGCCATGTTATTTAACCCATTTATAAATCAAGTGGGAACAAGAGAAAATTGATGCAAGCCTCAAAGTCGCCCGCAAAAATTATTTTGATTTTTCTTCCTAAACAAAACATCCAACAAAACATGAAAGGAATAGAATAGAAATTTATTTACTATACATACAAACCTATCTAGTCATTCAAACCCATTAGAAAGATATTTTGTCTTCAAACAGACTTGTGTTCTGTTGGCTTCCAAGCCACACTGGTATCATTGGTAATGAACATGCGGATAGATCCGCTAAATCAGCTCTTAACCTTCCCATTTCAGATTTTAAAGTACCATACACCGACTTTAAACCTTCTATTTTAACTTACATCACATCCATCTGGCAATCAAAATGGAATGATGATGTTTTTAATAAATTGCATTCAATTAAGCCTACCCTCGGAGAATGGTACCCTTCTTACAGGTCCGTACGAAGAGAGGAAGTTACAATTGCACGAATCCGGATTGGTCATTCATACATTACACACTCCTGGCTCTTGGCTAAGGAAGATGCACCTGAATGCATTCCATGCAATGCACCCTTTACCATCAAACATATATTGCTCGATTGCATTGATTTTCAAAGAATTCGTGCAAAATATTTCAATGTCAACACTATTTTTGAGCTTTTTGAGACTGTAAGGATTGAATTAATTCTTTCCTTTCTCAAAGAGGTTGGGATTTACAATAAATTGTGATTCCTTACACATTCTAAATATATATACATTTATCAATATCATTTTTCATCACACACTATTTATTTCATATCACACATTCATTACAAACAATCTATCAACAATCATTAATTTTTACAAATCTTATATCTACTTTTGTTCATTAATTAAAAATTCTTATTTATTTTATTTATTTATCAACCTGTTAATATTTTAAATATCCATTCATCCACATCATCATAATGCGCGCTAAATGACCTTAGCTGTCGATGCGCCTTAAAACACCATTCATTCATTCATTCGGCTAATGAAAACAATTGCACATGACATTATGAAACCAGCAACTTTAAAGACATTGTAACAAAACAAGATATGGCTTTTAATACTTATCTTTACCATTTATCAATATGGCTTCTTCCAAATTTCACAATATTAATTTTTTTGCAGGGTTTTCAATTTGGAAAACTATCTAATTTCAATAAGATCAAATGTGTTAATAAATATGCAACAGAAGAATTTAACCAGCAAACCCATATAGAAACTGAGTCTTTCTAAACTTTTATGAAAGTTGTCTGTAATTGTTTTCATTGTTTGCCAACACAAAATATGTATTGGAAACTGCTTGTTTAAAGATATTGAATTTGGAAGTCAGATGTCAAACGAACACGCGATAATACACCTGCAGCAGAAGCTAAAATCTATTGAGAAGGCAAAAGAAAAAATGTTCAATACAAACAATTTCTGTATATTACTTGTCATACTTTGTAATTGGTGTCAGTTTATGCTTACAAATTGGATAATTAAATTATCACATGCAAAAAAAATCTTAAACAATGAAAATGTTCATGGAAGCTGCACCATTAATCATTTTCTTTAAATGACTACCAACTATCATTAAACTGATAGACCCAAAACTTTGGGAAATCATTGTGACGGAATGAGAAATTCATTACAACGAAGCAGTTGTTGATGCTATTGCGCCAAGTGTCCTAAAATTAAATGTACGGTACGAACGTAATATGGGACGAATCGCATAGAAAAAGATCGAAGTGTTTTAGTCATTATCTTTTTGCTTTTAACAATATAACAATAAAAGCATCTGTATAAATACTTCCTGATTGTGAAATGTTACTTTCTTTAATGTTGATAATTCTGCCTAAAGGCTGAAACCCGCTTTTTCATCGGCACTTAGACCGTAACACCTATCGTTTTCTTTGTTATTTTCGTCGATCAAAATGAAATTTATAGGCGATGGACTAAAGACTAAATCGCTGCTTATATTATTATCATTTAATTATAATCAACTATATACAATCAATGCTTAAGCGGTTAAAAGAAATGTTTGAGGGAATAAACAGGGTCAGTCTTTTAACAAAAGCGATTTGACAGTTGAGATGATACGAGCACCTGCAGACGGTTTTCATTGGTCAAATTGTTTGACTGCTACCTTGTAGATTACGTTACAAAATATAGGGTTTTATAACATTATTCATAGAGCAAGTCTAAAATACCTCGTAAGACGAGTTTACATATTGGACTGGCACTCGGTAACATATTATTGATAAAGAATACCGATTTTTTGGCTAACTAAACGAGATACAGGCTGTAAAATGGACCTGTTATTGTTAGAAATAGATCTTATTTTAAACTAATTCTCTTAATAAAACCTTTTAAGAACACAAAATCAAACTTTAAACATTTTTTGAAACCATGAAAACAGTAGGAAAGGTATAGAAGTAATAAGATAAAAGCCTCTGTTATGAATTATTTTCAAAATAATGGAAACAAAATTCAATATAGCATCCCTTTCCCCATATGCGCTAACCAAAAGCTTCTACAAATATGATTGCCGCCTTCTGGCAGCGATCAATAATCCCTTTAACAAGATGGTATTTCATACAACATATGACATTAAGATACTTTAACCCTGTACCAAACACCACTATTTCGACTGTCCCAAATTGAAAGAGTTTGCAGACGACATTTCAAATTGTGATGAATTTGAAAAATAATAATCTGATAGGGCATAAAATAGTGTGGGAAAAAGAAAAATTGCTCATTAAGAGATTTCTTGACAATGAGTACAATCCACAACACTGTCACTGGGATGGTTTATAGGAGTATCGTTGGCAAGACACTGCAGAGCTCTCCGAGACGTGTCACATTGCAGTATTGTACTTTCATTGAAGCAGTATTGTACTTTCATTGAAGATATTATCCATGTTAATCAATTATGACATACGCAAACATTTTCCGTAAGTTGTTTAGTAAAACGGGCCCCTGGTTTGTCCCATGGTTAAGATGGGGAACTTGTAACAAGGGGGTCTCTGGTTGTATTCTCACCAGCTGCACTGGGAGCAACAAACTCTTGTACAGAGAGGCCGAGGTTTGGGGAGGAAAGGGGGTGAAAATAGCCAGGACTATCCCACATATCGACATGAGGGATAGGTACTGGTATAGTATCCAGGAAGCAGTCTTCAGGAGTGAGTTTTATAAGCTTCTGTCACAATCAATGTAAAATATTAAAGTTTAAACTTTTTAAAGACTGCAGAGTCCTGCCTTGTACATGTGCAACCAGGAAAGCCATAAATAACTGAAATAATGTTGACATGGCGTTTACACCCCATATAAATCACGAAACTAGGGTAACAGTGATAGAGGGGTTTAAAGACAGTGGTCAAGGGGTAGACTGTTGGCCACGGGACATAAGGATCATTAGGTTCAAATTCTGAGAAGTGGTTCATTAACCCTTAACCAAACACAATTTTTTGGACTGTTCCAAATTGAAAGGGTTTTGTCACAAGCAATTTCTCCTTTTCCCACTTTGTTTTCCAGAGTTGTCTGCAACAAAGTGGTGAAATGCTGTTATTGTTTGGCAATGGGTAAATCCACATATGGTGCAAGTACTGGTTATGTTTCAGGAAGCAGAATAGAGTGATATATCTTAGTTGTGAGAACTTGTTTCACAATTCATGTCAAATGAACAAGTTAGAAATAAAGAGAAACGATAAAGAAGCTATTCAGAGGAAAACACCTAATATCTGGACAGGTGATATAAATAGATTAACCCATAACCAAACAAACTTTTTACTAGTCTGTTGAAGACAAATCTGGAAAGTGTACCGTTTCAAAGAAAGTTTTAACTTCCAAATTTTCTCTTTGTTGAAGAAGCAGTTTTCTATAGCTTGGAGAAAAAATTATGAATGTAGCTGTAGATAAGAATAACAAATTGGCAAGGTTTTGTTTTGTGTAATATAACCAGGGCGCATGAAGCCTTTATGGTCTATAGCACTGTACGCCGCCTTATCGACTACCATATAAGAATAAAACCCTTTTTACCGTTATACCTATTACCGTATAAAACCTCTTTTGACTTTCTATCGATGACCACATAGAACGCATTTTGACATCCGAAAAATTGATTCAACTTCATCCCTTAATTACACACATTAACACACATGACACTTTTTCCAAATTTCCTTTTCCTTTTAAATAAATATTTTTTCTTTCTTTTCCAATGATAAAATCAGTTGGTCAAATTTTAAACTTTGCTCTAGAGAGAATCTGCACTAACACCCTTTTGAAAAAGACGCTTTCAAGTTGAGATGAAGGGAATTCAAATTACCAACCCAATTAATGAGAAGCCTTTGATATTCGGTCATTAAAGACCAAAGCAATGCCCATTTGTAAAGACTCGATAAGGATTTCATGCAATTCTTTAGAAACTTATATTAACACATTTCTAGAAATACTATCCAATTAAAACGAGACCATACGCCACAAGCGGCTAAAGGATATTTATGACACGGAGCTGTTGTTCAAAGTTTAAAGGCAAATGAAAATAAAGCCGTAGAATAACGGCTGTTTTAAGATATTAAGCAAATTTTGGTGTTTCCGATCGCAGGTCAGACTTCAATGTAGATTCAGAGCAGTCATTTGATCAGCCTTTCGAGCTTGAAGATGATGAAATGTTGATAAATCTCACCAAATCACGAACAAGCAAATTAGATCATTCCTCTGACTTCAACAACGACCTTTTGGTAAATTTATCACCCTTGGACATGCATTTCACTGAATTATAAGCATGTTTGGTTGCCATTATAAATTGATATTGACTGTTTTGCATGTATTAGAGGACCAGTTTTGACAACCTTATGAAGCAAGATTTCGTTGAAAACCCTTTTTTTTTTTCATTTTTGAAACAGTTTTAATGGAAATTGGAGTAAAACGATTAACATGTATCTGGAGTCATGAATGGCTTTTTTCGTCAACAAAATTCCCTGCAATTGATGACAAAACAGAAAAACAAATTGGGGATCTCTCAGGGACAACATACAAGTCATTTTATAACTTCTGGTTTAATATAATTCACACTGCAATGTACAGTTTCATTGTTTGTCTAATTTTCTACATGTTAATCTTGATATGTATGCATCAATAATTAACGAAAAAAAGGTCAACTCAAATGAAATTTTGTTCTTTTAAAACTATTCTAATGACATAAATTGCATTAATTTTGGTTTGATTTACAGTACACCAATCAGTGACAATTATTGTGATAATCCTGTGCAAATAGGTACCTAGATTGACTGATAATAAAATTAAATGGTCTCCGATAATCGGATGGTTTAGCATTATCTCTATACCTAAAAGGGTTAAAGGCACCTTTCCAATTGAACATTTCTTTAAAATCATGCAGTTTTCCCAAACAATTTATGTCACACCAGCTTTTTTTTTGTTTCCCAAATCACCAATTTCATCGATACAATTTCCCAAAATTAACAGGCCTTGGCCACTTCCCAATTGAATGGAAAAAGCCCTGATGAAGGGAACTGTTGGACAAAGCTGTAATAGAAAGAGGCAATAGTTTAGTACAGCTTTAGATATGCATAAGTCTTTTCTAGCAGAATTTTCTATTTAAGTTTTTGTTTCTTTTATTTCAGATTCATCAAATTGCTCGTGTTTATATCCTCGATGACTTTTAAATATGGTAAGAAAACCATAAATTTCTTTGTATATATTTTAAGTGAACGAGCAGGTCCAACTCATTATACTCCTACAATTGTGCACCAGAGACCATTCTCCCATCCCCTTCATCGGCTTAGCCATGGAAGGTCTGGGAGGATGGCCTCTTGTCCACCTTCATTTTCATTAGGAGGAACTTATGTCTTCCCACCCAGACAGTCGTCGTTGCCACCTCGTCACTTTTCTCCGGATGTTAGAATGGTGGGGTTGTTTCCCCGTCAGTCGGTGTCTCCGCCCCGACAGTCGGTGTCGCCGCCCCGCCCTTCTACCTCCGGAGTTGGGATGCCGAGAATGGTACCGCGTCAGTCACTGTCCCCGGCCCACCCGTCAACCTCAGGAGCGGAGCAGCACCGGGTGTTTGCTAGGCAGTCTGTTTCACCACCTCGTCCGTCAACTTCTGGAGTAGGTCCGGTGGCGATGCTGTTTAGGCGGTCTGTTTCCCCACCCCGTCCATCTATGTCAGGATTAGAGCTGCCGCACATGACAACTCGGCAGTCGGTGTCGCTGCAACGGCCTTCTACTTCGGGAGTTGAGATGAGGCGCGTGGGCCGACATACAATGTCGCCATCGCCGAGCTCTTCATCGGGAGTAGATAGGTCAAGTGCTGCTTCTAGGCTGTCCGGGTCGTCTGTGCACAGTTCTTCTTCTGGCCTAGATTCGGCGAGCGTGAGGGGCAGACTGACCTACTCATCATCCCCCAGTCGCACTTCTGAAGTTGACGCCACGAGTGTGATGGGCAGTCTGTCGAGCCATTCACCCCGCAGCTCCTCTCCGGATGCTGATAGGAGGACTTCCGGGAGCTCTCTGTCCTCGACATCTCGTCAAAGTTCTTCTCCGGGGGTAGATTTTACGAATCTGGATAATTGGTTGAATGGGGAGTCATTCCATAGCTCAGACTCCCAGTTAGATAGACTTGATTGGTGGGGTTTGGTTCGTCCCTCGAGGACTCCTCCCCGCCGTCTGTCTACCTTGGGGTCTGGGCTACAGAGAACGGCTACCCATCAGCCAATTTCGCCACCTTCGAGGTCTGCCTTTGGAGCGGAGCGGAGGCGACCGGTGCCGTGGCAGGTAGCTTTGGCATCCCTTAGCAGCTCTGAAGATGAGTCGACGGGGTTGGTAAATCGGCTGCCGGTTTCATCGTGTCGTCGCTCAACTCCAAATGTAGAAGGGGCACGGGTGTCATCACCCCGCCCCTCTACGTCTGGAGGTGGGATGGCGTCAACGATGACACGGCAACCTGATTTGTCACCTCGTCCCTCAACTTCAGGGGTGGTAAGGGTGCAACCCCTGAGACGTTCAGGCCTTGGCATGAATATGCCAGGGCCTAGCGTTCCAAGGGGCGACAGAATGGGTAGGATGACATCAGTTCCTAAGTTAGGTAATCCGGTTGATGGTAGAAATCCGTGCTCGGCTCAGCGCAGATTTCAACCATCATTCGGACCCTCTAGGCAGCCTGCAGCTGAAAGGCGCCTAGAGACCGGCCTCCGAGAGCCTGCTGGCCCTGAACGTGATGCCCGACCTGAATACATCACCAGGAGTGGGCGAATGAGCCGTCAACCCTTACGCTACAGGGAAGGTACCTATCGTTAGAAAGGTCTTGATAGAATTTATTCTGTCAATATCGGTCTAATGATGGCCCGCGGCTCAACATTTCAATGAGAATTAGTCACTCAATACTCTCAGCATCTCAATTTGGACTAGTCTGGGCCTGCTCGTACTGTATTATACTTGTTAACTCACCTGAGCACAAAGTGCTCATGGTGAGATTTTTGTGCATCACTCGATTGTCTGTATATCTGCCCCTTAGTAACATGGTCTAGTACTTAGACTCCAGTAAAACTGTTACATAACTAAAACATTGTTGATGCAATGTTAAAAACCTGTGTAAAGATAAAAAAGTCACTTGGTCAAACTTAGTCACTTTTTTGTGATACACTTTAGTTTCGAAAATCATTTGAAATATTCTTGTCGCCTAGAGTAAGGCCTTTCATATTGATAGAATCATCTTGTGAACTTCTCAATAAATATTGTTTGATTTTTTTCCTGAGAGATCAGAATTTACCCCACTACAGGGTAAATTTTAACACATTTCACTAAAGTAATATCTTTCAAAACCTTGCCAGAAACTGGAAGGACTTAGACTTTATTATTCCGTATGCATTATCATAGAGATATTCTACAAAGGTTGTTTAAACTTTACCTCAGGGAAAATTTAGACATTCAAAGGTTTAATTGAAATTCTTTTAAAAAGAAAAAGATAAGAGCTTTTATAATCTGTGTATGCCATCATCTAGATTTTAAGTAGAAAGTTATATATATCTTTTTCTTGAGGTCCAAAATTCGCTTTGCCCCAAAGATAGCCTGTTTAAGTATTTGTCTCTGAACTCAGGTGAGCGATATTCGTAATTTTTTGTAAATAATCTTTTTATGTTTTCTTATTTGCCTGTGCCTCTTTGTCATTAGTTACTTTACCCCATCTCCTGACAAAAGGAGATATTGCTCTTTATGAGCAATATCCCCTTTTGTCTCATTAAGTTTTATTTTCTGCTGAAGGTACAAACTTATTTCAAACATTTTACAAAAGGATAATTGGAGAAAAGATTTGATTGATATTTTGTTTTTAGCTCGACTATTCGAAGAATAAGGAGAGCTATACTACTCAACCGAGCGTCTGCTTCACTCCTTGGTCTAGTTTTTACATGCACATTTTTTTTTCATTATTAACTGTATGGTATGGGTTAAAAACACATGTGTTAAGGGTCATTATCTAAGGTCCCTAACTAAGTTTCATATCTCTTGTTTGGAATTTAAGTAACCTATGCAGCTTTTTGTACTTAACAAATCTTGTTAATCTTTGTTAAGTTTTTATATATAATTCTGTATCTCATGAACTATGATATGGGTTGATACTTCACACATGTGTTCAGGGTCATATTTTATGGGCCCTTACCAAGTTTTATATCTCTTGTTTTGAATTCAAGCAAATCATGCAGCAATTGGTACTTATAAGATCTTGGTTAAACTTATGTGTGCATGTTTGTATCTCAACAACTATTGTAATGAACCATAATAAATGCTTGTGTGCATACTGATATATTAGAAACAAATAATGTTTTACTGATCTATACCCCTCCCCATCACTATCAAATAGTCGAGCATGCTTTTTCTTGTTCTCTTCTGGCAATTGGTTGCAATATCCTTAATTGAAAATTAGCCTTAAGCAGTTTTGTTTTATTTAAAAGAAAAAAAACTTACAAAAATAAAATACAAAAAAAATATATAAAACAAAAACTAAAAAAAAAAATGATAAAAAGAAAAATACAAAAAAAATATATAACATAAAATATAAAAAAAAATATCATTGGGTTATGAAGTGTATATGGTTTGAACAGTATATGTTATGATGAGTATATGTTATGATGAGTATATGTTATGATGAGTATATGTTATGATGAGTTTATGGAATGATGAGTATATGTTATGATGAGTATATGTTATGATGAGTATATGTTTTGAATAGCTGTAGATGTAAGAAACATCGTTATATAACCTGTCATGTAAACTCATTAGTTTATCCTTTCTTTTGGTTGATGAGCATTGAAATGGACACACATTTATTCAGAATGGTTTGAACTTTAGACTTGTTTGAATTGAAACCTTTTATAAGTACCTCTTGATAGGTTTATCATTCCTCAACCCTTTTAAGAAATGATGTCTTAAAATAATTGTGATATCTTCAATAAAATATTACAGAAAATACAATGTGACAACTTGTGAATGATCATTGTGCCCATGATAATCCAATGCAGTGAAGTTATGATGTCCATAATTATAAATTTAACAGGATTAACATTTAGAAAAAGGTTTTAATGCATGCTATAACAACTATTTTCTGATATTCATAGAAAGATGTTGCTTGACCTCTCAGTATATTGTATTTTGTAATGAAGATCAGTTATGGATACAAGTTAACAATTTTTGTCATTGTGTAAATCTTCTCGTGGTATTTCTACGTCCTTGCATCCCTGTCCGTGATTTGTTTTATTGTGAAAGTTTAACCTCTGGCATGATCTAATAGTCTGTAAGTTTACTTTTAAGAAATGCCTTGAGGAGACTGCATCAATAACTTGGGTTAGGAGCTTGATCTATAATTGGGCATCAGAACCAAATATGGTGAACTGAGGGGTCTGGGAAAATCTCTCTATAGATATTTCAAACTAATTGGAATAACATGCATTAATACTGGATTCTACATGATGATTCTATTAAATTTACAAACGTGAAATATCATCTTCAGTCTGAAGCACATAATTCACATTGAGATGAAGATCTTTTTTATTAATAACTTTGGAAACCTGCTACAAAAGGTACTGAATTTAAATTATTAACGCTTGAATGATTTGATGAATTTGAGAATTGTTCTTGAAAGAAGAAAATTTCATGTCACATTTTGACATTGTTGTTTATTTAACTATGTAATAACCCCTTTATTTCAGTTTTCGCTTTGATGAGCTGAATGTGTAAGAAACATCCTTTATAACCTGTAATGTAAACTTCAGGCGCCTTATTTGCCTAATCCATGTTTTCTAATTATCTGACAATGATGAGTATCCTAATTGTTGATGAGCACAGAAATAGACACATTTACTCAGAAGGATTAGAACCCATTGGAATTAAAACTTTCTATAAGTACATGTACCTCTTAATATTTTTGGTTGAACAATTTAGGTTCAATATTTTCGAAAATCAAGGTTACCATTTCTCAACCCTTGAAAGATGATGTCTTATTGATTATGTTATTTTCAATCAAATATTACAGAAAATACAATGTAACAACTAAATATTTCACATTTAATTCAAGATCTTTTTTATTAGAGGTATTTGGAAATATTGCTACAGAGGTACAGAATTCAAATTAACCCTTGACATAAGATTTGGTGAATTTTGTAATGATTGTTGAAAATAGAAACATACTGAGACTCCAACTTTGAGCTATATGACACAACACTCAATGAAGATTGAAATCTTTGTTATAAGAAGAAACATCAGTCATGGTTGATTGTAAGCCACATGATTAAGGTGTTATTCATTTAGCAAGTTGCATTTGATACTTTGAAATAATCCACATTATTTTAGTACATCATATCCATCCATATACTTTTGTACCTTTCATCGGTTCCTTTTATTACATTGTAACTTTTTCCATTATATAGTTACACATCAGATCAATGGCAAGAGAATGAGGCATCAAGTGTTATGTGGATGATAAACTTTGCCCTAAGGACCACGACATGAGGGGACAAGTTTCAACATGTTTGTAGGACAAACTCTGTGGTTCATTCAGCTGCGGACAGAGAACATGCCCATGGTCCCTTCACATTGGATACAGGTAAGTATGACTCTATCTAGATAACTAAGTGGCCCTAAACTTCACTCCACTTTAAGGACTTATGTTGGCTAAGCGTGAGCATATTTATGCTAGTCAATTAGACTGTATCATGGTAGGACAATGGACCAATCCAGACACTTAGTCATTTCAGACTGTAGGACAGGTAGTAGGGTCCTGTGTGGCAAAGTGGTTAAGGTGGTAGTCCTGGAACTTGGGGTCACAGGTTGTGAGTCCGTCTTGTACTTCTGGTTTAGTGGGAGTGTCCTTTGGCAAGACACGTCAGAACCCTAGCCTAGTATTGGTGAATCCAGGTCACAATATAATTGGAAAACTGTTGACATAACAGTAAACATGAACAATAAACATTAAGATTATTGACACAATATTAAAGGCATATTTACAAAGAATAGTAAGTGTTTGTTTACCTTTCTGAAACAAATAGAATACATAATGGTTTATGGAAAATAACTGAACAATTCAAAAAGCATTTGGTTTTGTTTAAGTGATATTTCAATCTTAATTGAGTCACACTAGCTTACAGTCAATAGCAAGTCCAACATTGTAAACAGAGATCCCAAGTTTGAAAGTAGGTTTTTGTCATTATTCTTTCCAACATATAATCAAGTTAATAGTCTATTTGGAAACCGTTTTTTCATTTATTTCCACTGTGCATTTGCAAATTCAATATAACTGACATATATAAGCAAAGATAAGCCTAAAGGTAAAGCCAATGAATATTTTCTTTAAAATACTGGTCATAGTTTGGATTGATTGTTGATAATGACATTGAAATGACAACTCCACATAGCAATGGTTTTAGAGCACCACATTTACCTATCTTTGACTTTGAAAAAAGTATTAGATGTTTGCATTTCAACATAAAAAAAATTCAAATTTAAAAGAAAACAAAATACAAATTGACTAGATAAGATTCATTTTTCAAATAGTTCATTACAGAACATTTAACTTGAGGGCTAGGGTTATTATGAAATAGACTTTAATTCTTAAGGCTCCTGTATGATCATTCTCTAGAGACAATTTTATGATGGGCATTAGTTTAAACATTGGCATGATTTGCACCTTCAATGTTGATATTTCATACAGAATGATAAGCCTGACTGGATCAAAAAGTATGAGCTGCCAGGGATCCGAGCTAGCCCAGGGGTTAAACCCATTACCAAACAATAACAAGACTTGACCAATTTGTTGACGAAGACTGAAAAACATTGTAGGAAAGGAGAAATTGCTCTTAACAGTATTACTTTTCAAAAATTTGGCATTTGGTAAAGGGTTAAGGTGGCAGTCCTAACGGTAGACTGTCTGCTTTTCCCAACAGTGTGTCATTTGCAAACGGATTTACCATGTCATTTAAGTACACTCAATGTGCATTTATAACATCAGTATGCCTTTATTGAAAGGTTGACCTATACCCTTAACGTTGACTTAATATCGATTTATATACAAATCCAATCAGCGTGCCCTTGTTGAATGATTGAACGCTAATACCCTTTAGGTTGACTTTATATCAACGTTTCCTATCATTATACTCTTGCCGAATTGTTGAGCTATACACTTTAAGTTGATTTGTCAGCTTTTCCCGTCAATTTGCCCTTATCTAATGGTTTAACTTTAATCTTAAAGTTGACTTTATACCAATAATTTCAGTCAGTGTGCCCTTGTTGAATGGTTGAACTATACCCTTTAAGTTGACATTGTCAGCTTTTCCCATCAGTCTGCCCTTATTGAATGGTTAAACTTTAATCTTAAAGTTGACTTCATACCAATAATTTCAATCTCTGCCCTTGTTGAATGATTGAATGCCAATACTCTTTAGGCCGACTTTATATCAACGTTTCTTATCATTAATATCTTATCGAATTGTTGAACAATACCCTTTAAGTTGACTTTGTCAGCTTTTCCCATCAGCCTGCCCTTATCTAATGGTTTAACTTTAATCTTAAAGTTGACTTCATACCAACAATTTCAATCAGTGTGCCCTTGTTGAATGGGTGAACTATAATACCCTTTTGGTTGACTTTAAGTCAGCTTTTCCCATCAGTGTGCCCTTATTGAATTGTTAAAATATATTAAACCAGTTAAGTTGACTTTGTCAACTTTTCCATGCAGTGTGCCATTGCCATTTTAAAGTTAACTTACGAGTTTTCCTGTCAGAATTTCTTATTGAAGGGTTTTAACATATCCTTTAAGTTGAGTTTGCATCATCTGCTTTTTTCATAAGTCTGCCCTTATATCCAAGAGTTTAACTTTTTCTATAAATTCTACTTTCTGTCCACTTTTCCCATATGTCTGCCCTTATTCAGGGATTGAACTACAGCCTTGAAATTGGCACTACGTCTTTTCTCATCAGTGTCTTTATTAAAGGGGTTTTATTTTATCCTTTTAGCCTGATTCACCCATCAGTAGTCGCATATCCAAAGGTTTAACTGTATTCTAGAGGATCACTTTGTCTGTGCTTTTCCCATCAGTCAATGTGGTGACCATTTACTAAATCTCCTTTAAGATGAAACAAATGGGGAATTCCCCAAGCCCCTCTGTAAGTGTTATTAATTCTGGGTCTATGGTTTGAACCCTACTAATATTGCTACTGTTTTCAATGGTGTGTGCTTTCGTAAGACACTTCAGAGCCCTAGTTGGTATTGAAACATCATAGCAATTCCACAATATAAAAAAAGGTAACGTAACAAAAATGATAATTTAATGATTGTTGACACTGCATTACACCACATACAAATAAGTACAAATATATAAATTAATAGATTAAGTATCCTTAATGCAGAGTCCATCCTCTCTGGCCATCCCTGTCTGAGCCGATGAAGGGGATTGGCTAAAGGTCTCTTTAAACAACTGACGGGGAAACAACCCCACCATTCTAACTTCTGGAGAAAAGTGACGAGGTGGCAACGACTGTCTGGGTGGGAAGATATAAGCTCCTCCTACTGAAAATGACGGTGGACAAGAGGCCATCCTCCCAGACCGTCCATAACTAAGCCGATGAAGGGGATGGTTGAATCAGGTCTCTGGTGCACAATTCTTGGAGTGTAATGAATTGGACCTGCTCATTCATTGAAATGATTTACAAAGAAAGTGATTGTTATCTTACCATATTTAAAACTTAATGAACATGTGTAAACGACCAATTTAAAGAACCTGAAATAAAATAAACAAAAACCTAATTAGAAAGTTCTTCTAGAAAGGACTGTTATGCATAACTTCAGCTGTACTAGACTATTGTTCCTGTCTATGTCTACAGCTGTACTAGACTATTGTTCCTGTCTATGTCTACAGCTGTACTAGACTATTGTTCCTGTCTATGTCTACAGCTGTACTAGACTATTGTTCCTGTCTATGTCTACAGCTGTACTAGACTATTGTTCCTGTCTAAGTCTACAGCTTCATCTAACAGTTCCCTTCATGTTTTCTCATCAGTGTCTTTATCAGAGGGTCTTTTATTACATCCTTTAAGCCAAATTTACTTCAGCTTTTCCCATCAGTTGGTACATATCCCAAGGTTTAACTATATTCTAACAGAACAGCCCTTATGGGTAGTTGAGCATTGTGGTCTTTCTCCCATCAATAATACTCAACCAACATAACTGAAATAATGTTGATGTTAAGTAAAAAATTCCTGTATGAATAAATTTTAAGCATATCCATTGCTTACCCAGAACAGCCCTTATGGGCAGTTGAGGATGAGGTTCTTCAGGGTTTTCCCTGATCCCCAATCTATACAGTAAATGACCCTCAATTCCAGGATATGACCCTAAAACTCATCATTTTCCATTTACAATTCCATATCTAAGGGGTCAAGAGTCCCACAAATTAGCATAAATCAAGGGGACCAGGGAAACCCCGGGTCTTCCTCCATCATTATGACTTGGGCATTGTAACATAAGTGAGATGTTATTGATGTGATGTAAAAAATCTATATAAATAAATACCCTGAACACCAACACTGATTGCATGTTTAAATAAAAAAGATGATTTCTCTGAGGCTCTTGTGTTATCCTTCAGTACAAGGAGTTTGCTGGTTTGTTTGATAAGGAATTTATGTTGTTTTCAACACTATTTAGTTATAGAATGACAGTCAATGCCCCATTCAATCATCCTAGAATTTTGAAAACCAGAAATTTATTATTTTCAATTTACTGACTCCTTTCCCACATGAACACATGTACAAGTTGTGTTAAACTCGCATACAATCGCAGAACTAATAACCTACAAATATAGTGTGTTGTGCACATACTACCTGATGAAAAACAACACTTGGTGACTATTAGATTATTTCGGAAAGTCATTTCAACTTTTTAAGAAATTTTACAAGATTACATTACTATTAACTGTGTGTAACATAACCTTTCTTTTGCAAGTTGGTGCCTTCCAAGGTTGCCGTGTCATAAAACACTTGTTGATAAAGATCTGATCAGTGGCAACTATCTTATTTTAAAGCAAATATTATGCTTCTCTAACCAATGATAGACATAGAATAAAGACATAGAGTTTGTCAATCTTGAGAGAACAGTCCACTCTCCTTGTTGCAATATGCCTGTGCAATATATGAGTGATACGATACATACATGAACATACACCTGTAAATGTGTGCAAAGTGCATTATTTCGACACAGTGACTTTAACAGATCCTTATACTAAGCCAATAAAGATAGGAATATTACATATTTTTGCTAAAGTTTGTGGGGTTGTATCTTGTTGAGCAGGATCTGCCTAGCAGACAAAGAACAGATAGTTAAGACAATATTGCTTCTAAAGTTTGTGGGTTTGTATCTCTTTGAATATTGCTTCTAAAGTTTGTGGGTTTGTATCTCTTTGAGCGAGATCTGTCTAGCAGACAAAGAACTGATAATAAAAACAATTGCTTCTAAAGTTTGTTGGTTTGTATCTCTTTGAGCGAGATCTGTCTAGCAGACATAGAACTGAAAATAAAGACATTTGCTTCTAAAGTTTGTGAGTTTGTATCTCTTTAAGCGAGATCTGCCTGGCAAGCAAAGAAGAGAAAATGAAGATATACATAGATCTATAATAGGGTTGAAAAGTTATTGTGTTAAAATACTGAGTAAATATTATCTCTAAGCAATTGTATGTTCATTGATGTATATGTTTTACACAGCATTTACACCTTTATATGGCAGTATGGTTGTGTGGTCTGTTTTTGATTGTTTGATGGGCGACAGCCTTTTACATTATTTGTTGAATTAATTGAAGCTTGTGCAGTCTCATACCACAATAAGGATATCTTAATATTGTTTTGTGATCGTGACTGTTGTCATTTGTGGGATCTTTGTCAATAGATATAAAGCATAGCAGCCTTTGTTGGCATTAGTCTACAATTGAAAGTTACCATGTTGGACATGATAGTAGTAATGTAATCATCAGATCTAGTAAACGTAGGTCTTCTCTTGAATTGACTTTTCGTAAGGTCTAATACAAACAATGAAATTGAGTCTTAAACAAGACTTTGATATCTTTTAAAGTCTGATTGTCTCTGCATTATTGGAGATATATAAACATTGTGGGATCTAAGATTTTGTGTGTTATTGTGTCTAACTGAACATGCTCTCACTATGGTGTCACAAAGGTACATGTTGAGTGTTTATGTTGTGTGTGGAAAGTTTCAATTATAGTCAGTGCTTAATTCATGGTACTCTAGGTAATGGAGAATCTTTCACCAATTAATTCAAAATCCAGTTTCTGCTCAAAACATAATATTTGTTTAGACCAAGAAAAAAAAGGGAAGTGTTGAAAACTACATAAAACCAAAACAAACAAACTATGTTTATGACTAAATCTTGTTTTTGAATTGACAATGAGCAAAGAAGTCGTAGCCTCAGCTTGCAATCAGTGTTAAGGTGATTTAGTGAGTAACAAACTCGTTACAAAACAAGGAGTGACTTAACTCCATGATTGTTCAACCATGATTGGTCCTGGTTCATTCAAGAAATTGCCACCCAATTTCATCTGCTTTATTGAAACATTAATAACCGTACATTTGAGTCATCTATTGATATCTAATAATTGCAATATTACATCATTATATACATTCAGCACATCCTGGTTTAAGACAAATATGACCTTTCTTCTTATAAATGTAGAATTTCTGACCATCTGCTCGACTTGCCTGACCTTTGTATTAAAACAAATGTGACCTTTCTTCTTATAACTGTAGAATCTCTGACCATTTCCCAAACTCGTCTGGCCACTGCATTATAACAAATATGACCTTGCTTATAAATGTAGAATCTCTGACCATCTCCCGACTAGGCCGGCCACTGCATTAACTACAAATCCTCCTTTACCATCCTCTGCTTGTTCTCTTATCAAAGTTGCCCTAGTAACCATTCATGTACCCTCATGCATATTTATAAGGTAACAGTACCAACTGGCCTCCAATTTGTTCCCACCATTACTCTCTCTTGATATATGATAAATAAGATTTGAATCAATAGTGCCCATTTATTAAGATTGTTTACAAACTATGAATCCAAACCAATTGTCAACTTCATTTCCAATGTTCAACTTATCAATCAATCCATCCTATATGACCTTTAAGAGCTGTTGATGCTCCTTAAAACACCATTCATTCAACTTATCAGTCCATTTCTAAAAGTAACTCACTATGTAACCTTATGGCAAAATCAACATAAACCTAGAACTTCCTTTTACCATATAACTTTGAGTAAAAGCCATCACCTGATAAATTATACTGCTGACATCATTTCCTACTTGGAACAAAATTTATTTGTGATAAATAAAATTATGATTTTATGAAATGTTGGAAAGAAATGTGTTTAGCCTGTTTTGGACTCGAGACCTTTGTATGCCAATATGGACACTCTGGATTGAGATAGTGATGCCAATCTTGGGTGAAATAACCAGTACGGGCAAGTTTTTCTCATTAAAGGTGTTGTTCGATTGCATAGAAAGCATCAACTAGTAAATGAAAATGGTCCATTGTCCTGATGATACTACTATATTTATTGTTATTTTGTTATAGAACAAAAGGAGACATGTATGTCCTTTGTCATACTATCATGTATTTTGCTATGAATTACTGTTTAACTCATCTTAGTTTTAGCCAACATCCTTTCAGTCAGTATATTTGAAATCATATTGTGGTGTACTGGTGATGAAATACCAGGAGCATGAAAATCTGTCCCTGAAAACTGTGATATAACTGAAATTCTAATGAAATTGTGTCCTACACCATAATCAGTAATAAGATTATTGACAATGCAAATTTGAACCATGATTATTTAGTTGATGGAATACAAAGATTAAACTTAATTTATTGTACGTTGATTATGAAAAAACACTTGTGATTCTAGCTCCTGGAAACATAACCAGTACTGATGTCGACTGTGGATAATAAAAGGTGGCAAAAGAACCTCGATTTTTTAGTTGACCAAAAATTAATACCAATGGTAGAAGAAAGAATATGCTATGTTTGAAAAATGCAAGTTACAGTCCAACAGGCAATGGCTTTAGAGGTTTAATGCCCCTTTTAATTTTACTCTTTATACAGCAATGCTTTGTGATTATTCAGGCCTGTGATCCTGATTGCAGGGTTTGAGCTTTTAGATGTTCCTTTTTTCTTCATAATGAAGATGTTAAAATTCAGGATTCAAGTAATGATTTTCAAGCTTGAGCATTCCTTAACAATAGCAAGCCTGGTATTTCATAGATATATTTTAGATACCATTTACAGTTGCCTCTATCAACTTCTCAATACAGAAGAAGTCTTGTATAATTTTTGATGAAGAGTATACAGGGCTAACTAGGGATCCTGAAGGGCTTAAGCAAATTGTGTGTGGAACTTGACAGATGAAATACTGGGTAACCAATACACAGGTAAATGTAAACTGTCAGCTCTAATGTGTTGGAGATGCTACATAACAATTACATGTGTACTACTGTAAACTGTATTCCAGTGTCAACCATTTACAGTATCCACATGCCTTATATTCCCTGTTTTTCGCTGTAAATGCTACATTGGTTGTTTCCTCAGAAAACAAACTACTGAATGAAAAAGGTTAGTTATCCTGATGGTTCTGTTATGCTTTTTGTTTCATTGATTCATGAAGAAGGGTGAAATGTTCAACTATCAAATGTTCATTGTCATATTCTTTTTCATTAGAGTAATTAGCTCAAATCAATTTTGTTTCAGCAATTATTCTTTCCCTTACTGATTGAAGTCAATACTGACTAATTATGTTCATATATGAAAGTAGTCAGTGAGTTGGACATATTAGTGTGCAGTAATGGCGAGGAAATACCAGGAGCATTATTAGATAGGTGCCCTGGTTGCTGCTAAATGACTGAAATCTAAATGGAATTAATCTATCAGTATGAGGAATATGCAAAAATAGTCAGAGGGATTGAATCTAAAATCAAATCATTGACATTGCAAACTTTTACCATCATTATTTAGTTGACCAAGTACTAATAGTAGAATAAAGAAATAGAAAGAATATGCCATGCAAATGTGAGATTGAGTCCAACATGTAAGGGTTATTTAGTAAAATATGTTTCCTACTTTCAATTTTCTCTTTAACCCATTAACATTATATGTAACCAAACAGTAACAACATTTGACAAGTTTGTTGCAGATAACACTTAACAAGCAATTTCTCCTTTTTCTACAATGTTTTCTATCCTATCAGAAGCTTACTTTTCAGTTTCATCACATTTTGAAAAGTTGTCTGCAAACTCTTATCAACTTGGGACAGTCACAAAATGTTGCGTTTGGTAAAGGGTTAAACAGTCATGCTTTGCAAGTGTTTTGTAGATATATTTTAGATACCAATAATAGCTGTCTTTATCAAAGCCCAAATACAAAACTAGCCTTGTGCAGTTTTTGTTGAGGAATATGTGGTGCTGATCTTGAATCCTGAAGGACCCCCTTAGCAAACTTTGTGTGTGACAGTAGGGTTGAAATACTGGGTAACCAATACACAGGTAAATGTTCATCAATGATATATGTCTAACATGCTGCACAGTGATTACATGTGTACTAGCTTATAGCCTAAGGTACTGGTGAATCAAGAAAAGCCGTTACATAACTGAAAAAATTGTTAATAAGGTGTTAAACACCATACAAATAAAAAAAAATGACCTTTTTTTTACAATCCATGTTCCATGTCTTTACCTCTATATCATCAGTGCTGCTGGCTAAGTGATCTGAAGGCACCAACTTCTTTTCCACATAAACACAATTGTTTAGTACGAAGTTAAAAGGTCATTTGAAACTGATTATAATAACTTTATAAGGTTTTTACATACTTATGAATAACAAGCAACCACTACATATGAATTTCAAATTGAGTTGTTAATAGTTTAAAATCTTAGATGGGACTGAAGAAGGATTAATGATAAGTATGTTTTTTTCGAATATTTTGTAATGTATTGAGAAGATCTCTGAATGCACAATCAGGCATCTTGCTGAATCATCCATTTTCATAAAGTAAGGTTTCCTCTTATGAAAATTTATACTCAACTTAAGAAGTATAAATTGAACAATAAGACTTTTATGCCATTTTCAACAATATCTTGGTCAAATAGTGGTCAGTTCATATTTCAATAATCCTTGTGTTTCATCATTAGCTTCACATATTGGCACTGGCTCCTTGCTTATTTCAAACTAAAGAATTAAGATGTTAAAAGAATAATTGGTTTTAGTGATGACTTTGTTCATTGTCTGAAAGAATATTGGTCAAGTTATTTTCCATTCTAGAACCCTTGTATTCAAAGTTGAACTTTCTGTTTACGCAAATTATTAAGGTTAAAACTGCTTAACTAAAAAAATGTTGTTCTAACACTATATATATGCTTGTTTTTTTATAACAGATTTCTCATGACTTGTTATTTGTGTGTACAGTAGATACACAAGAGGTGACAATTCAATGCCTGCATCATATCTTGATCTTTTTGTTTTATCCTTCTAAGTTGCTTATTTTGTTTGCTGCAAAAATACATGAAACAATCTGGGTAAAACTTTTTCTCGGCTAATCATTGAGTTACAAATAAACCATAGTGAACAGCATTGTGTTTTGAGTGTTTTTGACAATGTTTATTTTCTATGATTGTCATGCAACCAAAATTGACCTGTGTTTTAAAATAATGGGCTGTTTTAAAAAAAGAAGTGGTAAAGAGGCCATGGCAAATTCGATTTTGAATTTAAGAAACAAAATTCTTCCTCTTTAAACCCTAGCCTAATACAATTACTGGTGAATTCAGGAAAACCGTAACATAACTAAAAATTGATGACACACTGTTAAACCCCATATAAACAACCAAGTTCTCCAGTTAACATTAGAAAGAAGTAATTACTGTCTTACATATCTGCAACTGACAGGAAATTTCTTCATGTTTGTGTGGCATGGAAAACAATATCCATTTACTTCATTTATCCTGTTTGTTATTGAATCTACTTTTCTAGATGATGTTTATGATGTAACTAATAATTTTTCTGATGGTGGGGCTTTTAGAAAATGTATAATATCAATCAATCAATCAACATGACAATACATTAGGAGACAAAATCCCCATGCTGAGTCGATCCAATGATGGAGACTGACATTTGATGCGAGATTGCGAATTGTGCACCGATGATTAGTGTTTCCATACTCAAAATCATGCTTAAATGATTATTAAAAGTTTTTATTTAAGTTAAATAGTCCATAACTCTTAACCCTTAGAATGCTGGGTAAATGTCTCAAAATAATTTTTCTTATTGTCTGCTTTCCAAAACCTTAAATATCTGCTAAATTTTGATGAGGAAGGTTACTCACAGTGGTTTGAATTAACTGAATGAAGATAAAGCTTAAAACTGTGCAGTGTTTGAGATACAATATGTTTCAATAGCTCAGTGATAGTACCAACATATAGAGTTTGGAATGGCAGATATTGGTAAACATTAAATTTTCAAATTGAGTGATTTGTCATTAATTAGGGGGTCTATTAGCCTCGTGATTAGAGAATAGATCTTGAAATCACTTGCCTCCTCTTCGTCTGGGCTCAATTTTGAAAGGAAGTCTCTGATTTACAGAATGCCGATGGTTCTGCCTAGCTTGACCAGTCGTTATGGACAGTCTTTCTCAATCATGATGAGTCGGGCATTGCAATGTCACTGAAATAATATTGATGCAGTATTAAACCCGTATCAAACATGACACAACAAAAGTCTTAATGTAAAGTGCCTGCATTTTCTTAGTGATTTTATAGAGAAGTGGCTTGATACACTGATATTGATTTCAACGCATTGAAAAAGAGGTGACCTTAGCTATCGATGTGCTTAAAATACCATTCATTTATTCTGTTGCCTCGTGGTTCTAGTACAGATCGTGGAATCACATGGTTCCTCTCGTCTTTAGTTCAAATCCCAGTGAGAGCATTTGGATTTTCACAGGTAGTCTTCCCGCTGACTTATGAAGTGCTGATGGTTCTGGTAAACTACCAGCTTTATGAGCATTAAGTTTGGGGTTATTCCCATCGTTATGTGTCGGGTAACTGAAATAATGGCGGTGTCATGTAAAGCCCATACAAATGATAATTGAATATACTTGGAGAAAAACATGGAATCGTGATTTTGTGTGCGGACTTACAGCTATAAATAGTATGGCCATTTGATTTTACCTTACTGGAGAATTCCGCAGCTTAATATACTTTTATTCATTTACTGGCAGAGATGAGTCTCAAAAAAAGATGTTTTCTTTTGCCTTGGCCATGTGCATTCATTTTATGATGGTTCTGTTATAAAAATGCAGATAGGCCTCTATGACCTAGCAGTTAGAGTACAGAACTTGAAATCACATGGCCCTCTCCGTGTGGGTTCAAATCCTGATGACTGATGAGGTATATGGATTTTCATGAGAGGTAGTCTCCCGACTGACTTATGGAATGCTTATGGTTTTACCCGACTTGACCAGCCTTTATGGGCAGTTGAGTATTGCGTCTTCCTCTATCATTAAGAGTTGGGCAGTGCTAAATAACGGAAATGATGTTGATGTGATGTAAAACCCGTATATAACATTTATGATACTAAGATGCAGGCCCTTTATTGTAGTTACTATTACAGCCCATACTATGAAGCCATTAACCTTACCCTCCTCGCACTGCTGGTATACCTTGACCCTTATAGTTATTGTCCCCTGTTGCAATTGTAGGGAGAAGCTGTCTGAAACTTCAGTACAGACTAATTTGAATCATATAATTGTAGGGTCTTTCCTTACCCAGGTATTGTTGACCAACATTCGCCATCTGTTGCTCTCTATGCATGAATAAATATGACGCAGTATATTCAATACTCAACAGTCTGATGAACAGAGTTGATAGCCAATAGAGCTTTCTGCATTATAAATCAGCAGGTAAGCTTAGTAGCATTTATTAAATAATGCACAAGGACGAACCACATGGTCGTACATTACGGACGACTTCGAGGATGATTTTAGATGCTCGGTTTAGCGTGTAATTCATGCTAATCAGACAGGTCACCAGACTGGGAATGTTGGTCAACAATATTGAGGTAGTACAGCTAAAGTTTGGGGATACATGGTTATAAGGTTCCATCTTTGGTTTCTTTGGAATGTCCTTTGGCAAGACACTTTAAAGCTCTAGCCTAGTATGGGCGAGTCCAGGAAAGATGTAACATAATTGGCTTTAGACCCAATGTAAACATAACATGTTATGGTACCAATTCCATATCTCACTCAGTTTGAAATTGGTACAACTGCAACCCTTGTTATTCAGGGGAAGGACTAAATAAGCTTAAAGCTTTCATCCCAATCCATTTGTAAAAATAAATCATTTTGCAATAAAATATGTTAAGATCAACCTCTGTTACTGACCTGCCAACTGGATGTGCCCATATAGTATAAACAAATTTTTTGAGGATCTTGTCTGAACTGTCCACCAAATCATCAGCATTTATTAATATTTGGGTTAAAGTTGAAGAATTCCAAAAACCCGAAATCTGTAGTTCATTATCCTGAATAGGGCTGGGACGGGTACCTGGGTACGAGCTGTGTACAGGTCACTACCCGGGTAGCAAATCACTACATGTTACCCGAAGTTATTTTTACCTGGGTTAAATGTAAATTAATGTGAGAATAAGCACTGGTTGACGAGTGAATCGGAAGTTTCTAAATCCCAAACTATAGCAATCTGTTATCCCCAACAAATTTCTGAACATGTGCACAAATATGTCACACACACTATACCCTCCAACTTGGTGGCTGCTCATAAGCTATTGAAACTATCAACATTTTTATGGTCCGATCATCGCAGTAAGACGATAGCACCTGGAACCATTACTCATTGCCATTATACATTAGAACGGAGATATAAGGGAAGGAAAAATAATGTATCTAAGGAAGAACAATATCGGCTCGGGTACCTGCAGGTATCCCCTCGGGTACCTGGGTAGTAAATTGCTACCCGTCCCAGCCCTAATCCTGAAAGGGCATGTTTGCTATAGCATTATATAGGGACAAAATTCTCAAAAACCTGAATTTCAGGAATAATCCTGAACACTTTCACCCATGAAATTTTATACCACAAGGGGTCTTGCATGGCCCAGTAGTTAAAGGTTAAATTGGTTAACTTTTAACTAAAACTTATTTTTGTGCCACATTGTCACTGTTAGTGTTGTATGAGTGTCCTTTGGCAAGTCACTTGCATAGTACTGGAGAATGAAGGGAAATGGCAATTTAATTGATAAGTTGTTGAGATATTGTTAAACACCTTAAATGAACAAGAACATAATATTTACTAAGGAGAAGCAAACATAACAAAAGATTGATTTCCTTCAATTGCGTGCTGGCAGACAAAGCAGTACGTGGAACTACCACCTTTTTCTAGGGAGTTATGTCTTCACCAATTTTCACTCATTACATGAAATGAACAATTTTCAAGGTTACAAAGACTTATTTCTCCCATACTCTCCTTTCAGGCAGTAATGTTGACCCTTTACCTAAAGCCAAATTTTACACATTCCCAAATTAAAAGAGTTTTCAGACGAGATTTCAAAATGTGATGAAATTGAAAACAAAAATCTATGGATACTGGGCTGAAAACATTGTGGGAAAAGGAGAAATTGCTCATCAAGAGCAATTTCCCCCCTTTTCCCACAAGGCTTTTCGGAGTTGTCTGCAACAAACTGGTCAAATGTTGATATTGTTTGGTAATGGGTTAAAGGGAAGCATGAGCTACATCAGCACCACTGTTCAATGTCTTTTGGCCAGTAACTAGTCTAGTACAGGAGAGCTATTACATTTTAAACTGAAAATTTGTGGTTAAGGCATTTAATTCCATACAAATTTTGACAAATATTGGGATGATCAAAACTTTGAGATAAAGTTGACCTTGAAAGCACATATTTAACCAATCCAGTATAGTTTAATTGGAAGAACAGCCTCGGGTAAAGGTTTGACAATCAAAGTATAAAAAAACCTAGAGGCATGTCTGGGTTCAAATCCCAGTACTGGCAGTATAATGATGTGCTTTCTGTGACTTTTCAAAAACATTTTTAAATGTCTGTACATGTATATGAACTATCTTGTGTTTTGGTATTGAATACATTTTTAGATAATTTGGTTAACTGATGATTCTTTTTCTTTCTTCATGATGCTGGAAAATGCGTAAAGCAAATGTTGTGCCAAGAGAAAATCATGTCAATGGTTATCTTTATATTTTAAAAAGCCTTAACTGACACCTTTACTTACTGCAGCATTCCTATATCTTCACTTACTGCAGCTTTCCTATACCTTTACTTACTGCAGCATTCCAATATCTTCACTTACTACAGCATTCCTTTATCTTCTTTTACTGCAGCATCCCTAAATCTTCATTTACTGCAGCATTCCAATACCTTCAGTTACTGCAAAATTACAATATCTCCACTAACTGCAGCATTCCAATACCTCCACTTACTGCAGCATTCCAATACCTCCACTTACTGCAGCATTCCAATACTTCCACTTACTGCAGCATTCCAATACCTCCACTTACTGCAGCATTCCAATACCTTCAGTTACTGCAAGATCGCAATATCTCCACTTAACTGCAGCATCCCAATGCCTCCACTTACTGCAGCATTCCAATACCTCCACTAACTGCAGCATTCCAATATCTTCACTTACTGCAGCATTCCTTTAGCTTCCTTTACTGCAGCATCCCTATATCTTCATTTACTGTAGCATTCCTATATATTCATTTACTGCAGCATTCCTATATCTTCTCTTACTGCAGCATTCCTATCTGTTATTTTTATCGATCCATCTGAATGGAAATATGAGATATCTAGCAATTATCTCAGGATTAAACAATCTTTTTCATGAATGAAAACACTAGTTTGAACAAAATGTTGCAATGACTTGGTGAGAAGACATAAATAACGGAGATTGGTGTAATAACCAATGGTATGTTGCCAGTACATTAGAACAAGTGTGGGCTCATCCGGTGACCCTGCTAAAACCAATATGTTGTCAGTACTGTTAGAACCAGTGTGGGCGCATCACTCTGTTAAAACCAATATGTTGTCAGTACTGCTAGAACCAGTGTGGGCTCATCACCCTGTTAAAATCAATATGTTGTCAGTACTGTTAGAACCAGTTTGGGCTCATCACCCTGTTAAAACCAATAGTATGTTGTCAGTACTGTTAGAACCAGTGATGGCTCATCACACTGTTAAAACCAATAATATGTTGTCAGTACTGTTAGAACCAGTGTGGGCTCATCACCCTGTTAAAACCAATATGTTGTCAGTACTGTAAGAACCAGTGTGGGCTCATCACCCTGCCATGGCAGAGAAAAATAAGACCCAGACTAGTGTTATATATGAAAATTTGCAACTCATCAGCCTTTATCCACAATGTGTTTTGTCATTTTTGGTGATATTCCAATGTTGTATGCAGCAAATTCCTTATATGTGCTAAAGGATTAACAGTGTAATACAATATTTTACAATAACATGTCACAATAATTTTGACTACGTAACCTTACGACAACACATATCCTATACTATTTCTTTACTTTAAATTCTTTTTTCCATTATCTTTTTGTCTTTTTCTCTGCTTCTTTTCTTAGTTCTTGTTTTCTTGTCACTTTATTTCTTATTTTCTTTGTTAACATGGTCTTTATTGATACTTTTGTAATAAGCATTACACTGTTGTTTTAAAGGAAATAAAACTTAACAAACCAAAACATTATAATACATCCTATCGAATTAAAGGGACTTTAAACTCTTGTTAATAATAAGGTTGTCATTTATTCTTCTCAGAAAAGTTTGATGACTCCTAATCAATTGCAGGCTTAGATATTTGCTTCCATGGTCTAACAAAGTAAATGGCTTTTTACATTGTGCCTTATGGCCTGCTTAGCTTTTGACCCAGTCTAGGCTTCCTAGACTACTGTTGAGACAAAAAGAGAATATGTCGTGCACAGTTTGAATATACAAAAACTATGTGGGAAGCATCCTTTATAGGTTCAATATGGTCATGGTCCATCACATTTCGAGGGTTCAATGCTAGACAATAGTAAGTGCTTCATAAACATGAAGCACTTACTATAGTATTGTACTGAACCCTTGATTTGTCTCCGGAGGGTGGTTCCAGCAAAACGAATGGGGAAGGGGGGCATGAAGCAAAGTTCCCACTAAGCCACCAACCCAGAGAATTTTTGTTTTGGACTCAACCATTCTTATTTTGAGAAACCCGCTCATGCCTTTTCATATCCTTTGTTTTTATATGACTTCACACACATGATTGTCTGCAATGACGGCCATCTTAACCACCTTGAAGTCTAGAAGTCGGATAGAGAGAGTAGTCGGATAGAGATAAGAAGCCAAAGGAATAAGAAACGCCCCATGCCTATCCAAGATCTTTTTGTCATTGTAAATAGTCACAATGCTATAACAACAGATCAATATAAAAAAGAAAATAAATCGATAATGACGAACTCTGTGGAAAGCAAACTTTGGAAAGATTTAATAATTATTTTAAGGAATGAACAAAACACTTAAGGACGAATAAGTCTTTATCATTTCATTTAAATCATTAAAACTCATTTGAATGGTTTGGATTTTTTTTCACAATTATCATCTTTCTTTCACATTTATCTTTAAAATGATGTTGTTATTCAATTGTTCTGGTTATTTGGATGGTTTAGTCAGTGATGTTGTTATTCAATTGTTCTGGTTATTTGGATGGTTAAGTCAGTGATGTTTTTATTCAATCATTCTGGTTATTTGGATGGTTAAGTCAGTGATGTTGTTATTCAATTGTTCTGGTTATTTGGATGGTTTAGTCAGTTATGTTGTTATTCAATTGTTCTGGTTATTTGGATGGTTAAGTCAGTGATGTTGTTATTCAATCATTCTGGTTATTTGGATGGTTAAGTCAGTGATGTTGTTATTCAATTGTTCTGGTTATTTGGATGGTTTAGTCAGTGATGTTATTATTCAATTGTTCTGGTTATTTGGATGGTTAAGTCAGTGATGTTGTTATTCAATCATTCTGGTTATTTGGATGGTTAAGTCAGTGATGTTGTTATTCAATTGTTCTGGTTATTTGGATGGTTAAGTCAATGATGTTGTTATTCAATTCTTCTGGTTATTTGGATGGTTAAGTCAGTGATGTTGTTATTCAATCATTCTGGTTATTTGGATGGTTTAGTCAGTGATGTTGTTATTCAATTATTCTGGTTATTTGGATAGTTTAGTCAGTGATGTTGTTATTCAATTATTCTGGTTATTTGGATGGTTAAGTCAGTGATGTTGTTATTCAATTATTCTGGTTATTTGGATGGTTAAGTCAGTGATGTTGTTATTTAATCATCCCGGTTGTTTGGATGATTAAGTCAGTGATGTTGTTATTCAATTATTCTGGTTATTTAGATGGTTAAGTCAGTGATGTTGTTATTCAATTATTCTGGTTATTTTGAATGGTTAAGTCAGTGATATTGTTATTCAATCATTCCAGTTATTTGGATGGTTTAGTCAGTGATGTTGTTATTCAATCATTCTGGTTATTTGGATGGTTAAGTCAGTGATGTTGTTATTTTATCATTCTGGTTATTTGGATGGTTAAGTCAGTGATGTTGTTATTCAATTATTCTGTTTTTTTGGATGGTTAAGTCAGTGATGTTGTTATTCAATCATTCCGGTTATTTGGATGGTTAAGTCAGTGCTGTTGTTATTCAATTATTCTGGTTATTTGGATGGTTTAGTCAGTGATGTTGTTATTCAATTATTCTGGTTATTTGGATGGTTTAGTCAGTGATGTTGTTATTCAATCATCCCGGTTATTTGGATTGTTAAGTCAGTGATGTTGTTATTCAATTATTCTGGTTATTTGGATGGTTAAGTCAGTGATGTTGTTATTCAATTGTTCCGATTATTTGGATGGTTAAGTCAGTGATGTTGTTATTCAATTATTCCGGTTAATTGGTCGGTTAAGTCAGTCATGTTGTTATTCAATCATTCTGGTTATTTGGATGGTTAAGTCAGTGATGTTGTTATTTAATCATTCTGGTTATTTAGATGGTTAAGTCAGTGATGTTGTTATTCAATCATTCTGCTTATTTGGATGGTTAAGTCAGTGATGTTGTTATTTAATCATTCTGGTTATTTGGATGGTTAAGTCAGTGATGTTGTTATTCATTTGTTCTGGTTATTTGGATGGTTAAGTCAGTGATGTTGTTATTCAATTATTCCGGTTAATTGGTCGGTTAAGTCAGTCATGTTGTTATTTAATCATTCTGGTTATTTGGATGGTTAAGTCAGTGATGTTGTTATTTAATTGTTCTGGTTATTTGGATGGTTAAGTCAGTGATGTTGTTATTTAATCATTCTGGTTATTTAGATGGTTAAGTCAGTGATGTTGTTATTCAATCATTCTGCTTATTTGGATGGTTAAGTCAGTGATGTTGTTATTCAATTATTCTGGTTATTTGGATGGTTAAGTCAGTGATGTTGTTATTCAATTGTTCTGGTTATTTAGATGGTTAAGTCAGTGATGTTGTTATTCAATCATTCTGGTTATTTGGATGGTTTAGTCAGTGATGTTGTTATTCAATCATTCTGGTTATTTGGATGGTTAAGTCAGTGATGTTGTTATTCGATTATTCTGGTTATTTGGATGGTTTAGTCATTGATGTAGTTATTCAATCATTCTGGTTATTTGGATGGTTAAGTCAGTGATGTTGTTATTCAATTATTCTGGTTATTTGGATGGTTTAGTCAGTGATGTTGTTATTCAATCATTCTGGTTATTTGGATGGTTAAGTCAGTGATGTTGTTATTCAATAATTCTGGTTATTTGGATGCTTAAGTCAGTGATGTTGTTATTCAATTATTCTGGTTATTTGCATCTTTTCATAATAGACGAGTGGCAATCCGAATCAGAAGCGACAATTCATTCTCTGACACCTGGCCCTAATGCGGGTTAGCATGGGCCAGGACTCCAGGCTATGAAAAGGCCTGTAACATTGAAACTCGCCAAAGAATGGAACAATTAGTTTCTTAAGGACTGATAAAACGGACATTCAAAGAAATAGTACGTAGTTGTCTCCGAAAAACAAGCGTCTGTCTTGGGAGAATGCTTGACTTCGTGGCTTTTATACTGCCGTAGCTAATTCTTTTAATGGTTGGTCATTTCCCACCAGCAATGTATCTCTGTGAGTGACCGCATGTTGATACCGTTAATCACAAAGATAAGACGGACTTCTCAAGTGAAATCTCACGGAGGTCGCCTTTCGAACTCGATATCAATTTAATGCCTGTAATTAGCTGTTTGGCACTGTTAGTATAACCTGTCACTGTTAGTAATTTCGACGGAACGAACTATTATTCTCAGTTCGTTATGTTCTTGGCGCATCGATAAAATGTCACATTGATGGTTTCACCATGGATTTAATGTTCCTGCCATAACGCGATACAAGTCTGTTCTTGTCTTGTTCGAACTGTCCGGAGTAACGCTTATCTAATTCGGGCTTTTGTGAATCTGAGGAGTATTTGCCTCTTAGATACTTTTCCGCGTTTTGGTTTTTCTTATGAGAGCAGGATTTCGCATTTCCATCGTTACGGTCTGTTTCAGAACTTAACAAGTATTTCCTGTTTCTACGGTAGATAGCACCGTCTGCTATAGTTTTTATCGTGTAAGAGCGTTCATTGTTCTTTTCGATGATAACTGCAGGTTTCCATAATTTGTTTTTCTGTTGGAAACGGACCTTGTCTCCTACACGGAAGGGTTTCAAAACCTTTGCGTGCCTATCATAGAAAGTCTTTCTTTTCTCTTTCTCCCTTCGAGTTTTATCCTTAACTTGGTTTGTTTTGGGGGTATTCGGTAGCAGTTTACTTTTTACTACAGGTAGGAATGACCGTAGCATTCTGCCCATCAGCAGCTCTGCCGGGGAGGAACTAATTTCTAATAGGGTTGTACGATATTCTAGCAATCCGATCAGGGGGTCCTTATTGTCCGCTCTGGATTTGGTAAAAATCCTTTTAACTGTTTGAACGGGTTTTTCGCTCAATCCATTTGATTGGGCATGAGTGGGGGATGACGTTATATTACTAATGTCCCATGCGCGTGAGAAATCCTTGAATTCTTTCGAACTGTAACATGGTCCATTATCTGAGATTATTCGTTCAGGTATCTCCAAACGAGGAAACACGGATTTCATAAGGTTAATAACGGTGCAGCTTCTTGAATTTGAAAGCTGCATAACCTCAATGTAACGACTGTAGTAATCTACCATAAGAAGGAAGTCCTTGTTTTCCCATGTGAATACATCGGTGGCAATGTAATGCCACGGATAATCCGGGATCTCATGGGATACAAGTGGTTCTTTCTGGTTTGAGTTTCGGTGTTCTTGGCAAATCGAACACTCAAAAACCATTGAACTTATTTCCTTTGATATGTTTGGCCAAAACATTATATCGCGTGCCCGTCAACGGCATAACTCTATTCCCATGTTACCTGCGTGGAGCTTTTCAAGCAATTTTGACCGTAATTTTGGAGGAATAACATTTCTTTCTCCTTTCATTATTAACCAATTGGCGCTACTTAATTCATCGCGATAATTGCAGAAATCAGCGATTATTGCGGGACACTGTTTCCGTGAATTTGGCCAACCGATCTGAATAGCATCTAAGAGACAATGGAATTGCGAATTGGTCTTCGTGTGAGCTCTTAACTCAGCCATTTTGTTATCGCTCACGGGCAAACTTGAGATTACAGTGTGCACATACAAATCCATTTCATATGACAATTCTAGGAATGCGTCGGTTATGGGTTTTCGAGACAGTGTGTCAGCTACAGGTATGTCTTTACCTGGGGTATGTTTGACGTCAAGGTCATAGGGCTGTAATAACAATAGCATGCGCTGCAAACGCGGTGGTGCTAAATAAAGTGGTTTCTTCATAATTGAAACAAGTGGCAAATGGTCAGTTTGCACATTCACTTTTTGTTCATAAACGTACTGGTGAAATCGTCTGCATCCAAATAGGATTGCAAACATTTCATTCTCTATTTGCGCGTAGTTTATTGCGCTAGCTGTCAGGGATTTGGAAGCATAAGCTATCGGTCTATCTTCCTGCAGAAGTGTCGCTCCGAGTCCGAACTTGCTGGATTCTACTTGAAGTATCAAGGGTTTATTTACATTATAGTAACTGAGAACTGGCGACGTTGTCAGGGTGTGTTTGACCTTCTTGGAAGCTTCTGTCTTGGGGTCGTCCCATATGAATTCGACATTCTTAGCTAGTAACGCGCGCATAGGGAACGGCACGGTTTCGGGGCTGATCCATGTCACATGTTGCAGTGATCTTAGATTGATCTGGTCTGAGTCCGTCAGACGTCAGTACATGCCCGAAGTATTGAACTTCTGTGGCAGCAACAGTCAATTTTTCTATGTTGAACTTTATACCTTTTTCTGTTCTGGTCAAAACGTCACGTAAATGTTTGTCATGCTCTTCCCGTGTCCGTCCATAATGATACACGAGAATGTCCTCCACAATACAGACAATTCCAGGTAAGCCTTCGCAGCATTCATCAATCATACACTGGAATTCATCTTGTGAGATATTTAGACCAAAAGGGAGGCGTCTAAAGCGATGACGTCCAAAAGGGGTGTTAAATGTAGTCAGGTACGATGACTTTTCTGAAAGTTTGATGGTCCAATACCCTGATCTTGGGTCAAGTTTGGTGAAAAACTTGGCACCAGAGAGCTGTGGAAGGACGTCTTCCAAAGTCAGCATAGGGTAATGGGGCGGATAATTGCCTTATTCAAATCTTTTGGGTCGAAACATACCCTTAAGTTACCTGATGTTTTTTCTACAATAACCATAGAAATAACCCATTTTGTTGGAGTTGTGACTTTTGCAATTATACCGTGTTCCTCCATTCTTTTTAATCCCGCCTTAAAGTCTATCATGTAATGCAAAGGGAACTTTTCTTTGAGGATGAATTACTGGCGGGTAATTCGGGTCGATCTTGATTTTGCATTCGCCCGGCGCTTCTCTGATACCGTCGAATAAATCGGCATAGTCAGTAAGCAATACCTCTTACGTGAGAGGTTTCGATAAGGAAGAGTCAAAGCGTCCATTGTCAAGTGCATACACAATTTTCACTAGACCGAAATCTGTGCATGACTTAAGGCCCAATATAGGCGATGACTTTGTCTTGACAATGTAGAAGTCTGTCTTAAGGGTTTTCGGACCGTACTGGCATGGTAGGGTGCAATAGCCCTTAACGTCCAGTTTGCTTCCGTCGTACGCGTGTAAATTTCCGGGGGCTTTCGTCAATGTCACCTTCTTTGTCAATGTCTGCAGAATATGCAATGGCAAAATATTTACCTGTGCACCTGTATCAAGTTTGAATTGAACTGAAGTTTTACTCACCTCAATATTCACAAATGCCTGATTATTATCAGTCCAAATTCGCGGTTCAACTGAATTTATTCCGAATTGTATAGTACTAGCACTGTTTTTGGATTTGCACATTTTTTCAAAATGGTTCCATTTATTGCACGCATTACACCTTTTACCCTCGGCCGGGCATTTGTGTGCTTGGGAGTGTTTGTATCCGCACGTTCGGCAGTTATTCCCTCTGGTTTCTACAGACTTCGTTTGTTTGTACGTCGGTTTGGGTTGTGATTTCCGAGGTGGCGACTTCCATGTGTCTACTGAAAGGTATTCGGGCTCGTCGGCCGGCGCTGTCAAGCATTTCATTTGCCTTGATGTGTGTTCATAGCTTTGACATATCAGGACGGCTTTATCGAATGTCAAAGCGTCCCCTTCACCAATCAAACGTTCTTGTAAACGTTTATCTTTTATTCCAAAAACAATTCGATCCCTAATCATCTCCTCTGGGTCACGAAATTGACAAATGTTCACTTATAAAATATCCGTTTCTGACACCATGTAATGTTATGTGGGTTCACTGTATATAACTAGCCCCAGTGTTGTGGGTACGTAGAGGGTATGGAAATGAATAAATAAAGAACGACAGGTGTGTTCTAACTATAACGTATAATTCGTGTTGACTAACTGACTGTACATTAACGAGTGACCAGGCAGTGAGCAGTGTACGCTGTATGGTCACTGGTGCGTATCTAGTCTGCTACAAGACGACACTTGTAGCAGCCATACTATAACATAGGGAAGGAGGTGTGTGTCATCTGTTTTGGAGATCTTATTCAACCCTACTAGTCAGCAGCTAAAATGTAGCAATAGGTGATATGGTTACATAAGATAGTAGTTTGTTTGTTAAATTCATAACCAAATAATGACGGCATTTGACT
>OX401415.1:12991926-13014668 GCA_947846245.1 Cerastoderma edule | reverse complement strand
TATATTGACCTTGGAAGTGTAATTCAATACTCATTTAAAAGAATTCACAGAAAAGCCAAGAAATATTGAACTTTGAACTTGAAACTTACAATGAATCAAGGGTACAAAAGACAAACTTAAAAGAAATATTTGCTCATGCATACCTCAGTCATCTTGGTTTCCAAACCTGCCTGCATGACACCATGAACCAAAACCCTTTACCCAGGGTGGCATGCAAACTTGTGGTAAGTTTATTGCCCCTTTCTGTGGTATAAACACTGCCAGTCAAAAGTAAAATGGTCAAAGTTTCGACCTTTTGAAGCAGATAACTTTTGAGACCATAGAAAGTAAAATTGAACTTGAAAACTGTCATTATTCAATGTTAATTTTGATTTTTCATTCAATGGTCCTGGGTGGCCAAGTAATTAAGATTTTGGAAATGTTACTCAGTTAGACATGTAACAGTGGGGTTGGGTTTAATCCCCATCATTGCCTCTTTCTTGAGCTTGTTTTGGGGAAAGACCCTGAAAAGCCCTAGCCATGTACAGATGTCTCCATAGAATGTAGTCCTTAAGCTAAATCGTTGCCCAGGAATCAGGAAATGTCCAAATCTCAATGGCTGAAACACTTAACACCTCTTCACCCTCCCACCCTAGAAAATCCATTTCTCTAATACATTAACCCTTTACCAAACACCTAATGTTTGACTGCTCCAATTTGAAAATGTTTGCAGATGACATTTCAAAACGTGATGTAATTAAGAATCAATCTTTGGGGCAGAAAACATTTTGGGAAAAGGAGAAATTGCTCATTATAAGCAATTTCTCCTTTTTCTATTATGTTTTCATAGTTATCTGCAACAAAGTGGTTAAATGTCGTTATTGTTTGGTAATGGGTTAAATAAATGCTATGTGACCATATCAAATCCTTTTAATTTGACCAAACATTAAATATGAATCTTGTTTTGTCTCTGAGCTTTCAGTATTTCAATACATATTTTAGAAATGTCTGATTGTTATGGGAGATGACTGCTATGGAAGATAAATAGGGTTTGAGGTCTGTTTGTTTTTTAATTCTTTAAGATTGTATTTGATGGTTCACATGATGAACAATAAAGCTGTTCAATATGAATAAAATAAAGGCATTTCATTTGCGAGGGAAGCAAACTTACAATATAATCAAACCTATCTCTTCTTACATTCTGGCAGCATAGCGTGCATCATTGGACCAAATGTTAGGCCTTTTCTTGTATAACAGTGGCCCATAAAAGGCACCTTCCCATTTGGAAATTACTAAAACAGCATGCAAGTTTCCCAAATTTCACTCCACTTTTTTTATTCCCAGTTGCATCAATTTCATCAATACGATTTCTAAAAAATCAACAGGCCTAGGCCCAGGGCCTTTTTGCATTATATACCGGGAGCTTATGAAAGCAACTTTTCCTATTGGAACTATTGTTTAAGTCACAGTTTTCCCAAAGATTGAAAGTCACACCAGCTTTGTGCTTTTCCAATACAACAATTTCAGCAACAAAAAGAACAGGCCAAGGCCTCTTCCCAGTTCAAGGGGAATAAAACCCTGAGACCCTTAATGTAGTCAATATTCTTGGTTTTCATGGAACAAGAGCATTACATGTACTTCCCAAACAAGTCTGCAGATTTGTTAACATATTTACAAGGTCCTGTAAAACCAAAATTGGTCCAACACCAACAAAACGGACATTTTCCCGATCCCTGAGTTTCACATTGCAGTAAATTCCAGAAACAAGGCATCATTAGCATTTTCCTTGACCCTAGACATTTAAGGCAAATGACCACCAATTCCTGGATATGACCCTTAAAGGTCATAATTCTCCATTCACGATTCCATAAATAAAACGGTCAAGGGAAGACTCTGCATAAGTTAATTAGTTTCATTATCATAGGTCATATTCTTTGTTAATTCATAATGATCATAACCTCACTTCTTTTTATTGAAGAGTAGTTTACATCAAACAGTGTTGGCTTACTCTTTGGTACCCTTCCTTTGTTTTTATACAAAAATACTAATTTAGCCAACCAATAGTGCCTTCCACAAGGTTCCATATTCCTCCATTGATGTACTATCCATGCGCAGTCCTTAACCCTTTACCAATCCCCAAATTTTCGACTGTCCCAAATTGGAAGAGTTTGCAGACGACATTTCAAAATGTGATGAAATTGGAAAATAATCTTCTGATATGGTGGAAACATTGTGGGAAAAGAAAAAAATGCTCGTTAAGAGCAATTTCTTCTTTTCCCACAATGTTTTCTGAAATTATCTGCAACAAACTCGTCAAATCTCCTTATTGTTCGGTAATGGGTTAATATTAAAGGAACCAGGGCTTCATCATCTTGATTTTTTCTCTATAGACTTCAGTTTTTGCATTAAGAACTGATTGCTAATGCAAATGATTGGTTAAAATTGCTTGTGAATCGGTTACTTTGTGTCCAGTCATAAAGTCCGATGAAATAGGGTTGTCTGGCTGAATCGGTAAGATCTCAACCTAGATCTGTTATTTCAAATCTTGATGAAAATTCTTTACCACCCTCTACTTGCACTTCTTGAAATGAGGTCAGGGCAGTTAACCGACATCTTCGTTCATCCCTACAGCGTGTAGTGAGGAATTAATCAACAAAGTCGCTTTTCATTTATGGTTTAAACCCCGAAATATCAGAATAAGTCTGCAAGGCCTCCTCATGTATCTTGAGCAAATGCATGGCATAAATTTTTGCTTTTCAAAGTTTAAAGAACTATTTCTTTGGGTAAAAAACCTGTTAGTAATCAAACAAATGGAGAATAACTCTTGCAGTACTTTTAAACTAACTTGCAGGAATTACCTCCCTTTGACTCCTGGTAGTCTCAATGTACCACATGTCCTCCTCCCTCCAAGATATTTCATTTTGTTTTCAAAACTCACAACTCTCTTTTAGCATAACTATTAATCAAGATTTGGAAAAAACTTTTGATTTCTTTACAGAACCTCTTGCTCCAAATTGTCTTTGATATGTAGTTGCTTATGGTATTACTTAAAACTCTTCAGTCCTTACCTGTGGTTTGAAAACTTTGTTTATCAAGCAGCCTTATCTTGTCCACATGCAGTCTTGGTTATCCCTTTACCAAACACCAAATTTTCAACTGTCCCAAGTTGAAAGAGTTTGCAGACAACATTTCAAAATGTGATGAAATTGAAATATATTCTTCTGGTAAGGCAGAAAACATTGAGGTAAAAGGAGAAATTGCTCGTTGAGAGCAATTTCTCCTTTTCCCACAATTTTTTTCTAGAGCCGTCTTCAACAAAGTGGTTAAAAGTAATTATTATTTGAAAATGGGTTGACAGGTTTCCTTTCATTCTCCTACTGGTCTTGAGGGCTTTTGTATAGTTTACAGTTTGTCTGTTTCCATCCATTCGATTCCATATAGAGTCTCTCGGTCCTTAACTCCAGTTTTATTGGACTGGTGTCTTAATTCCTGAGTTTGAAAACATTTTTTTCTTGCCCATTACCCCACGCATGTTCTGGGCTTTTTCTCGTTATATAACAGGGACCTATAAAATGCATCTTCCTCATGGAAAATTTCTTTAAAATCATGCAGTTTTCCGAAAAGTTAAGTTATACAAGCTTTTTGGCTTCCCAATTCAGCAATTGCATTGTTAAAACTTCCCAAAATCAACAGACTTTGGCCTCTTCCCAAGTCAAGGGAATAAAGCCTTGATTTTCTGATTTGCTATCTCGATTATCATTTTTGTAACACATTCTCACCTGGTCTATATGCCTTTTGACCATATTTCAATGACTGTTTTAAATGGTACAATCAGAGCCCCAACTGCAGAAAGATAAGAACATAAACCTGTGTTATTTTGAAAGTCTTATTCTTCTTGAAATTCCCTTTTATTTTTACATGTATGAAACAGATCCAGACATTTCAACTATATGACCTTATAACAACTTATCACCATGCACCCTGTGATATTCAACTCACACTATATGATATCCCCTTCAAATCCACTCTTTTCTTACATGGATGGTCAATTTATTTTTGACACTGCTTCTCTACCCTTTCTCTGAGGTTAGGCTGATCTTATCCCTTAATAAACGCCTGATTTTCTACAGTCTTAAAGTGAAAAAGTTTGCATATGACGTTTCAAAATGTGATGAAATGGAAAACTACTCCACTGAAAGGGCAAAAAACATTGTGGGAAAAGGAGAAATTGCTCGATAAGAGCAGTTTTTCCTTTTCCCACAATGTTATCCAGAGTCGTCTGCAACAAACTGGTCAAATATCTTTTTGTTTGGTAATGGGTTATATCTAAACAAGAATTCATTCATTTTCTAATTTACCAAGACGCCGCAGGCATTTGTCCTTGGCTAGATTTTCAAAAGTGAAGGAATCTGGACAGCTGTTCCTTGCTATTTAATGAAATTCTTAACCACTTAATCTTCTAAACCATTTGTTGATGAATGATATGGTGGCATGGTAATGTGGTTTATTCCATTGATGTATTATAATTCTGTGCAAGTAAAACGACTTCTAAAATAATTCATGGCCTAGGGGTGGTATCCTTACCCTTGTTTTACATAGAATACAGTCACCAAATATACTTGGTTTACTATGATGGTTAGAATAGGACTTTAAATCATTATCAATCTTAAATGGTCATCCTTAAAGAACATATGCTTTCATGACCATCAATATAGGACCACTAGTCTTTCTGTCAATTGTCTTATTTGTTTTGAAGTAACAGGGCATGGCTGGTTCCGTATGCTCTATTTTCACCCGGACTCCGCTACACTTTCTACATGACCTATATTATACGTTCCTAGATTATGCATGAGAATTTGTATTACCCAAACTTGATGACCAATGAACAATCCTTGGAGAAACAGTTGCGTCCCTTGAATAGCCCTTTCATCATTGCACTCAAGTTCATTGTGTTGATGGAATTTTTTAACCCCAAAAATGATACCTGATCTTTCTGACATTAATGCATTTCTCAGTGTGTTTCACCAAATAAAGTATAACTCTTGCAGTAATATTTGAGCTATTTTGCATGATTTATATCCCTTGGACTATATTACATTTCCTGGTACTCCATAAACTACATATCCTCGATTCTTTATTTTTCCTCATTTCTATTTTGAACACCCATTTTCTTGCCTAACCTAACTGAAAAATTGTTGATTTGACGTTAAACTCCATACAATGTTTTTCTTCCACAGTTTGCATTTGGAGTTGAAGTGAATGCAAGTATTGAATTGTTTTTCTAGCTCTTCAATATGAAAGAGAACCTTCTCTTACTCTCTATCTCATGGATTTTCTGACCCACTTTGCTCATAACAATTTTTATATCATTTTTTCATCTGGTCTTTACGCTCTTTGACCGTATTTTGATTACTCTGCTTTATATGATATGATACAAAGCCCCTTTTTGCGACTGCAGATCATTTTAACCAATTACCAAAAGCAAAAAAATTTGACTGTTCCAAATTGAAAGAGTTTGCAGTCGACATTTTAAAATGTGATGAAATTGAATAATCGTATGATAGGGCAGAAAATATTGTGGGAAAAGGAGAAATTGCTAATTGCAAGCAATATCTCCTTTTTCCTCAATATTTTCCAGAGTGGTCTGCATGAAACTGGTCAAATGTTATTGTTTGGTAATGGGTTAACTACATAAGACAATGAACCTATGTTATTCAAACATACTGTAGTGATCTGTCTTGAAATTAACTCTATTCTTACATGGGTGGTTAAAATGTTGACACTGTTTCCTCTCTACCCTTTCCCCGACATAAGAATGAACTAAACCATTACAAATTTTTGTCTTCTCTCTTGGCACGCTGGTGTTTGTGCTGTGCTAGATTCAGTGAATGTGCTGTTTGGCCCAGTGGTTAAGTTGGCGGACTAAGAACTCAAGGCCTCTGGGTTTGAGCCCCACCATCACCTATGGTCCGGCAGTGTCCTTTGGTTGGTCTCTTCAAAGCCCTTTCCTAGTACTGGTGGATCCAATAAAACAGTTACATAACTGAAACATTGTTGATATGTAATTAAAACACCATCTAAATTGGAACAGTGTGAAGTTTTGAAATTTAAAGCTTAAAAGACAACTTCCATTGTCCAAAATGATGACATCTGGCAATCCATTTTTAAAAAGTGATTGTTGTAACAACTCGGTTAATGCTTCTGATATTGAAGTTGGCTACATTTCTATCTATATAGCATGTGCAGGAATTTCCATAAAAAAACATATTTTCCATGAACAGATGAGTGAAATTAATATAAATTCTTGGTCATGGTTTTCTATGCTAAGCCCAAAAATGTAATGCCCCCTTGGTTTCTGGTCTTGCATTTAAACTAGCAAACCCTTTCAATTGATTATTCATGTCCATGTAGGCCACCATACATATCCTATCATGTCTCCCTTATTCCAATATATAGCCATCATGTATTTTATTGAGGATAATTCAAAGCCTTGTGGTTTTTATGATAACCCTGGTTTCACATAAAGTACAATCTCCAAAAACTCTCAGTTCTCTTTGATGGTAAGAATATGGCTTTGAATCATTATCAACCTCAAACGGCCATCCTTAAAGAATGTAATGCTTTCATTACGCTTTACTTTTAAAAGGACCACTCTCTTGCCTTCATCTGTTTTGCAGAAACGGGGTTAATTTTAAAAAGATAATTCATCAACAAAATTGTCTCCCCTGGCCTTACTTGTTCAGGTGTAATGGGCTGTTTCATCCCCCCTAATTTTCTTCCCCGGAAGAAGAACTGAGCTGGCCCGTTTTTCCCCTGAGGAAAATGGCCTAGGCCATTTCTTCCGTGGGGGAAGGAATGGGCGGCCCAGTTCTTCCCCCCCCCCCCCAACCTTTTCAAAACTATGCTTTTCATTTAGAAAAGGTCAAGACTGTTTTTCTCCTTCACACCAATCAATGATTAAGTGATGGATAAAGGGCCTAGGCCTTATATTCCCCCCTCTCAAAATACTCATTTTGCATTGGGGGAAGAACTGGCCTGGTCGAGACTGTTTTTCTCCTTTACACCAATCAATGATTAAGTGATGGATAAAGGGCCTAGGCCTTATATTCCCCCTATCAAAATACTCATTTTGCAGTGGGGGAAGAACTGGCCTGATCAAGCTTTTTCTCATACCCCCCCCCTTTTTCTAGACTATACTTTTCATTTAGAAAAGGTCAAGACTGTGTTTCTCCTATACACCAATCAATGATTAAGTGATGGATAAAGGGCCCTGGCCTTATATTCCCCCCTCTCAAAATACTCATTTTGCATTGGGGGAAGAACTGGCCTGAGCTTTTTCTCATAACCCCTCCCCTTTTCTGGACTATGCCTTTTTTTAAGAAAAAGGTCAAGACTGTTTTTCTCCTTCACACCAATCAATAATTTTGTGATGGATAAAGGGCCCTGGCCTTATATTCCCCTCTCTCAAAAAACTCATTTTGCAGTGGGGAAAGAACTGGCCTGAGCTTTTTCTCATACACCCCCCTTTCTAGGCTATGCTTTTCATTTAGAAATGGTCAAGACTGTCTTTCTCCTTCACACCGATCAATGATTTGGTCTGAGCCTATAATCATTTTAAAACAATGCATTTGTTTAAATAACCACAATCATTGATGTGTCTTAGCCCTTTTGATGTCTCTTGCTGCCCCAAATCTGTCTAATTGGGTCTTTGATCAGTTTAAGACATTGCATTTGTTTAGATGATGACCATCAATTGTATAATTTACTGCTTCTTGTTCAACAGAGTAAATATAACAATTTCATGTATTGGTAATATGATATAGATGTACTTGCTACTTTTGGTCAGCACAAGATACAAAACTGATCGCATACAAGACGTGCTAAATGACCATAGCAGCTGTCCATGCACCTTAAAATTCTATTCATTCAAGTATTGGTGAAATCGTTTAACCTCAAAGTTCATATCAAATCCTTTTTGTTCTATCCAATTTTAATGCTTTACATCTTGGTCAATGTTCTCTCAGATTTAATTGGTCTCTCCGAGCCATCTTCTCTTCTGTGGTATAGAACAGCTTTAACTTCTTTTGGTGAGGCATCAAAATGTTAAAACATTAATTCCATGCTCTGTTCAAAATGCACAAGATAACCTGGTTTAACTTTGAATTTCTTAAAAGCAATCAATAAAAGAGACAATCAAAATGTTATGTGTTCATTATCAACAGGAAAGTCATGCCTTGCTCGCAAGGAGCAATATCTTCTTTTCCCACAATATTTTCCAGAGTTGTTTACATGAAACTTGTCAAATGTCGTAATTATTTGGTAAAGGGTTAACCACCCAAGACAATGAAACATTGTTATTTAAAACATACTGTAGAGATCCTTATTCAAATTCTCTCTATTCTTACAGGATGGTTAATATGTCGTTGACATTGCTTCCTCTCTACCCTTTCTCTTAGATAAGGTTGTACTTAATCTAAATAAGTTTTCATATTCTCTCTTGGCAACAGATACACTGGTATTTGTGCAGTGCTACATTTAGTTAATGTCCTGTTTGGCCCAGTGGTTAAGTTAGCGGACTAAGAACTCAAGGCCTCTGGGTTTGAGCCCTACCAACACCTATGGTTCGGCAAGCTGTTACTTAACTGAAAAATTGTTGATATGGCATCAGACATACATAGCAAATTTTTATTTTTTCTGACTTGAATGCATCTCTTTTATTGAATGTTCTCTTAGATTTAATTGGTCTCTCAGAACCATCTTCCCTTCTGTGGAATAGTACAGCTTCAACTCCATTTGGTGAAGCATCACAATGTTAGAACTCAATTTGCAGTTTATTAGACATGATCCATGCCTCTTGATTTTCACCTTGGTTCAAATGTGCCCCCTTTTGCTCAAAATCCCTTTTGGTCGGAGGGACAGTCTATTGTTTTTGATACCCCCCCCCCAGCCATGATTAAAAGCGTTTAACATGTTTTCTTATTATCATACATCATGGTTTTTAGCATTAAATATTTTTCTAGTTTCTAAAATTTTAGTTGCAATACTTTAGGATTGTCAATCAATTGAATATTCATGTCCATTTTAGGCCACCATATATACATATGAACATCCAAGTGTTTTCATGATGCTCAAACCAATATGGCCATTGTGTATTTCATTGAGCAATAAATCATAGCCTTGCAGTGGTTGGATTACCATCGTTCCCCATAGAGTACAGTCACCAAACACACTTATTTCACTCTGATGGTTAGAATATGACTTTGTATCATTATCAATTCTTCAAGGTTCATCCTTGAAGAATGCATGCTTTCATGACTCTTTACTCATTATATAATCACTTGCTGTCTATTGTCTCGTTTGTTTTGCAGTAATAGGGCTGGTCTTCAGAACAAAAGGAAAATCTATCAGCAAAATTGTCACAGCTGGCATTGCTGTTTCCATGTTGTCCATTTTCACAGGGAATCTACTTAGAATCTCAGTATGAGAATTTAATTGAATGCAGTCATATTTAATGAACAAGGAATAACCTTTACAGACGCCATCATGGTTAAAACCATCATTCTTTTGAATAGTCCATATAATGGCTCTCGATACGTTTTAATAAAAAGCGGTTTCTTCGCATACAAGTCGTGCTAAATAACCGAAGCTGTCCATGCACCTTCAAACCCTATTAATTAATTCATTCATTTAAGTATTGATGAAATTGTTTAACTAAAAAAATACAAATGCTCTTTTGGCAAGTCACTTTAGAGTCATAGCCTAGTTCTGGTGGATCCAGGAAAGCTGTTACATAACTGAAGAATTGTTGATATTAAACACATACAAAGCAAATCCTTATTCTGTCTGACTTCAATGCTTTTCACTCTCGGTCAATGTTTTCTCAGATTTAATTGGGGTCTCAGAGCATCACAATGTTACAACTCAATTTTGCACAGTTTCTTAGACATGATCCATGCCCCCCCTCCCTCCCAAACATGCTCAAATTTAGGATTATCCAACCAATTGATGTCCATTTTAGGCCACCATACATAAAACATCTGAGTGTTTTAAGTTGCCCATTCCAATTTGGCCATCATGCATTTCATTGAGCAATAGTTCACAGCCTTGGGGTGGTTTATTTACCCTTATTCCACATAGAGTACAGTCACCAAACACACTTCTTAGTTTACTCTGATGGTTAGAATGTGACTTTAAATCATAATTAATTCTAAAAGGTTCCAAGCCACACTGGTATCATGGGTAATGAACAATCAGCTCTTAACCTTCCCATTTCAGATTTTAAAGTACCATACACCAATTTTAAACCTATTTTATCTTACATCACATCCATCTGGCAATCAAAATGGAATGCTAATGTTTTTAATAAATTGCATTCAATTAAGCCTACCCTCAGAGAATGGTACCCTTCTTACAGGTCTGTACGAAGAGAGGAAGTTACAATTGCACGAATCCGAATTGGTCAGTCACACATTACACACTCCTGGCTCTTGGCTAAGGAAGATGCACCTGAATGCATTCCCTGCAATGCACCCTTTACCATCAAACATATATTGCTCGATTGCATTGATTTTCAAAGAATTTGTGCAAAATATTTCAATGTCAACACTATGAGCTTTTTGAGACTGTCAGGATTCAATTGATTCTTTCCTTTCTCAAAGAAATTGGAATTTACAATAACTTGTGATTCCTTACACATTTTAAATATATATACATTTATCAATATCATTTTTTCATCACACACTGTTTATTTGATATCACACATTCATTACAAACAATTTATCAATAATCATTAATTTTTTACAAATTTTCTAGCTACTTTTGTTCTTTAATTACAAATTCTTATTTATTTTTTCTTTAAACAAATACGTTTTAACCTGTTAATATTTTAAGTATACATTCATCCACATCATCATGATGCGCGCTAAATGATCTTAGCTGTCGATGCGCCTTAAAACATCAGTCATTTCATTGGTCAAATTAATTTACTGTCATCTCGTAAATTACGTTATAAAATATAGGGTTTTAGAATATTTATCAGAGAGACAGTCTAATGGACCTCGTTAGATGACTCAACACATTGGACTGGCACTCGGTATCATCTTTTTGATAAAGAAAACCGATTTTAAGACTAACAAAAAGAGATACAGGCTGAAAATTGGACCTGTTATTGTTTGATGTGGATATTATTTTAAACTATTTCTCCAAATAAAAACCTTTTAAGAACACAAAATCAAACAGAAAACATTTTTTGAAACAATGAATAAAGGAGAAAAGGTCAACGACTAAAAAACGAAAAGCCTTTGTTATCAATTATTTTCAAATAAATAACAAAAATAAATATAGCCTCCCTTTCCCCTTGTGCACTAACCAAAAGCTTCTACAAATATGATCGCCACCTTCTGGCGGGTGACTAATAATGATGGTGATACAAAATTAAAAAATCCATTATAAAATAAATTGCCTTCTTAAAGCTTATTTCTTTCACTTGTTTCTTTTCATGTGCTGTTCTTTGCTGTTTCCCTTCAACTGTTGATGTCGTCTTCATGCGGTGTTTCTGTGATAATTCAACTTCCTGCCACCTTTATTGATGCGTCTAGATTTAAATTATTCGCTTTTCAACTCGCAACTACACTATGGTAAGTAGTGTCATATTTTTATATTTTTATTTTCATCTAAATAAGTTAGCAAAACATATTTTAACAAACAAATAGACAAAACCTAGTTTGTTGTTACAGATTAGAATTGTCATGAGACGGTTATATTCAGTACCATCAATATGGACATTTTACTGAATCTCAACACATTCATTGCAAATGATCTATTTACTATCATTAAATCATTACGAATTTTCTATTCATTATAATTCATTCATTCATGACAAATTCCTATTTAGTTTTCTAAAACCAAATACATTTTAGCCTGTAATATGTTTATTTGCATCATCACAATGCATGCTAAATGACCTTAGCTGTCAATGCCCCTTAACCCATTACCAAACAATAATGACATTTGACCAGTTTGTTGCAGAGGACTCTGGAAAACATTGTTGGAAAAGGAGAAAATGCTCTTAAGGAGCGATTTCTCCTTTTCCACAATATTTTCTGCCTTATTTGAAGATTGTTTTTCAATTTCATCACATCTTAAATGTCGTCTGCAAACTCTAAAAATTAGGCGTTTGGTAAAGGGTTCAAACACCATTCATTTATTCATTCATTACCAACAAAATGAATTTAAAGGAAAATAGAAGATAGCTAGAGGAGTATGCAGGGGCTTCAGTGGCTTAATGGTTTGAATGCTTGTAATAATACGGCCCCTCTCAGTGCGAGTTCAAGTTCTGGTGATGACATTAGAGGCAAGCTGATCAACAATCCACCTTGAAACAGGCTGTAAATGGCTTGTAAAGAAAGGTGTACATTACTGTTGAGGAAATACTAGGAGTGTGGTAGCTGCACTGACTGCTGAAATAAGACTAGAAAATTGTTGAAAATTGCATTGACAAACAATAACATTTTACCATTTTGTTGCAGACAACTCTGGAAAACACTGTGGGAAAAGGAGAATTTGCTCGTAAAAAGGCAAATTTTCAACTGTCCCAAATTGAAAGAGTTTGCACACGACATTTTAAAATGTGTTGAAATTGAAAAATAATCTTTCAATAGGACAGAAAACAATGCAGGAAAAAGAGCAATTGCTCGTAATGAATTGAAACTAATTGTTTCTTTTTTAATTGTAGGACTGTCCTGCTGAATTTTTTCAATTCCTGTTGGCTGTTTTGTACATACTGGGAAAAGTTGCTGTTATTCTTTTTATCATGTAAGTTGTATTTTTATTCCTTTTTACGTCTTGAAAATTTTTACAATGGCGATGAAACTTTGTGATAAAACAGAATCTGTTCATGATGAACAAATTGTCATTTTATCATAATTCATTCTGAATCATACACAGCAAAGTCATGAAGTCATTTGCATTGTTGAAATGGTTGCATGAGGTCAAAACATGAAGACTTTAGAATTGCTTGTTCACAGATGAGACTATCTAAAAGTCAAAATATGTAATTGAAACAGTCAACTTTGCATATTGTTGATGCAATGCCTTTGGATTTAAATACCTATTAATTGACCATAAACAGGCTCTAGACTTCAATACAGACTTATTTAGCTTCCAACGACTATTCTCCTGTACATATCATAAAACAGTACAGTTTTGAAGACATTAGACTTTTAAATAATATCTCATGTGTAAACAAGCACCTTTAAATTTGAGCCTAGAGTGAATACAAAAGGCAATGGGTCTGAAATCGAAAGAACAGTTTGAGCAAAAAAAGTTAAAATGGTAATTTGAACTATCCTTGTCACTAAACTATGGACCATTTTTAATTCATTCATATAGAAGTTAAACAATCTTCAATGCCTCAATTTCAGGGGTTTGATTCTTACCCATTTGATAATTACCATTGATGGAAATGTGGTATGCACATCTGTAGTCAAATCCGAGTTCAACTCACATGATGATAATAACTTAAGCTACACTTTACCTAGGGGTTATTAAAATTTAGGTCAATGTCAATTTGGTTTCTTGGTAGGAGGCCTGTGACTAGATAATTTGGAGCCCTAGCCTAGAACTGGTGAATCCAGGAAAGCTGAAATACAACTGGAAAATTGTTGAGTTGGCAGTAAGCCCCATACAAACAAACACAGATTGTGTTCTGTGAGCAACAAAAATCAAAATGGTGACTAACAACCCTCCTCACTCAAAGAGACATTTTAATATCTCTATTAACTTAACACTTGTTACTTGTTTTTCTTTAAAGAATTGAAAGAAGTTTCTTTGCCTTTAAGTGCTTTTAGAGCAAGCCCTTAACTAGACATATTTATCCTTTCACTTGATAGAAATAAGTTGTGAGTATGCTGTCCAAATTTTGTGTGACATAAATGTTGATCCTATTTATCGAGTATGTCACTCACCTTTGGGTCCTGGTGTTGGTTTTGTGGGCAAGAACTAACAGAGAAAATCATGCATTTATCTATAAATCCTGATTTAAAGTTTTCACCCAAAGTTTTCTTGGCATAAATGAGAGGACGAATATAAACTCATTCTCAATTAAGGACAATTCTGAGTGTAGCTTTAATTGTCATAGGTACAAAATAAATAAAGTTTAATTGATGTTTAATGAGTAATTGCTTGTGTATATAAACCAGCGTCTTCATAGAAGCGCTGATCGACAGGCACAAAGGCTAACTGCACATAAATGAAATCATGCAGTTAAAAATGAAAGAAATTTGAAATGGTCTTTGGTTTAGTGACAATGATTTTCAATGTTTATTTCTCCTCAAACACACATCTCTGGATTAATCCCTTTAAAACACAAAGTGCATAAGGGCCCTGTTTTGTACAGAAGTTCAGATTGCAGTCTTTGAACTTGACGGTTTTGGTTTTGAGCCCCACTGATATCTCAGGATTAATGGGAGTGTCCTTTGGCAAGACACTCCAGAGCTATACCCTAGTGCTGTTGAATTCAGGAAAGCTGTAAATATAACTAAAAGTAATGACACAGTGTTTAACCCTAATAAAACCATGTCCGATGGTAAATTTTGGAACTCGTAAGTTCATTGACAACAGGCAGATCTTAAATGTACTGGTGAAGAATGCTGAAGGTTCTACCTGGCTTGACCAGCCCTTATATGCATTTAATAGCCTTAGGCCATCCTGCAACATTATGATTCAGGCATTGCAACATAACCGAAATGTTGGTCACACAATGCAAAACTCGTATGAATATTGTTTGCATTGGTGAATCCATGAAAAGCTTTAGTATAACTGAATGATTGTTGACATAGCTGTAAAACGTTATGGAAGAAAAGCAAATGCAGATGTGACACACAAGATGTCCATTTATTCAAAACAGGGAAAATTTGTCTGCTTTGTCAGCTGTGATAGTTATTTGTTAGCTCGTCTATTCGAAGAATAAGGAGAGCTATGCTACTCACCTGGGCGTTGCTGTCAGCGTCACACCTTGGTTAAGTTTTTATGTGCAAGTTTGTATCTCATAAACTACTGAATGGAATGGGTTAATACTTCACACATGTTTTCAGGGTCATACTTTAAGGTCCTTGACCATGTTTCATATCTCTAATTTTGAATTTAAGCAAATTATGCAGCTTTTTGTATTTAGAAAGTCTTGGCTAAGTTTTAACATACAAGTTTGTATCCATGAACTACTGTATGGAATGGTTTCATACTTCACTCATGTGTTCAGGGTAATGATTTAAGGTCCTAGACCAAGTTTCAAATCTATTGTTTTAAATTTAAGCAAATATTATGTATATGGCCTTTTGTACTTGGTTAACTTTTTGTGAGCAAGATTGTATCTCAAGAACTACTGTAAGAAATGGGTCGATACTTCACACATGTATTTAGGGCTATAATCTAAGGTCCCTGACCAAGTTTCATTTCTCTAGTTTTTAATTGAAGCAAATTATGAGGCTTTTTGTACGTAGAAAATAAAGTTATGGATGCATGTTCATTTAACAACAACTACAGTCTAACTTGTGTTAAGCAACCACCCTTTTAAGCAACCAACCTGTCTTAAACAACCACTACAGAAAGACCCATTGTTAGATTTATAGTGTAAATCAATTTGTGTTAAGCAGTCAACCTGTCTTAAACAGCCAATTTACTCTGCCCCATAGGCTGACCTCTTAACACAAGTTTAACCGTATTGTAAGGAATTATGTTTGCCCTCATATTTTAGAAACAGATGAAATTTCACTGACCTTTACCCCTCTCTGACATTATCGAATATTCGAGCATGCTGTCTTATATGAACAGCTCTTGTTATATGTATTGTTGTATAATTAAATTAACAATTATGTTGTGTTTGATCTTTTTAATATTTGACTCCTCTCCTATCCATAGAACCCATTGTTTGTAATTAAGTCCAGACTATGATTGTAAACAGCAGACAATTTAGTACTGGTGAAATCAAGGATAGCCATAAAACAAGTGAAACACAGTTGACTTTGTGTTAAACCATATAAAGTAATTAAAAGTCCTATAGTTTGGATAATTTCGGGCTTTTCCTTTAATGAGAAAGTGGCCCTGACTTACTAATTTTGGGAAATTGTATGAAATAGCTGATTTGGGAAACTAATTAAAAGCTTGTGAATATATAGTGCGAAAAAGCCATGTTATTTAACCCATTTATAAATCAAGTGGGAACAAGAGAAAATTGATGCAAGCCTCAAAGTCGCCCGCAAAAATTATTTTGATTTTTCTTCTCAACAAAACATCCAACAAAACATGAAAGGAATAGAATAGAAATTTATTTACTATACATACAAACCTATCTAGTCATTCAAACCCATTAGAAAGAGCCTGTTACTCGGCTAATGAAAACAATTGCACATGACATTATGAAACCAGCAACTTTAAAGACATTGTAACAAAACAAGATATGGCTTTTAATACTTATCTTTACCATTTATCAATATGGCTTCTTCCAAATTTCACAATATTAATTTTTTTGCAGGGTTTTCAATTTGGAAAACTATCTAATTTCAATAAGATCAAATGTGTAAATAAATATGCAACAGAAGAATTTAACCAGCAAACCCATATAGAAACTGAGTCTTTCTAAACTTTTATGAAAGTTGTCTGTAATTGTTTTCATTGTTTGCCAACACAAAATATGTATTGGAAACTGCTTGTTTAAAGATATTGAATTTGGAAGTCAGATGTCAAACGAACACGCGATAATACACCTGCAGCAGAAGCTAAAATCTATTGAGAAGGCAAAAGAAAAAATGTTCAATACAAACAATTTCTGTATATTACTTGTCATACTTTGTAATTGGTGTCAGTTTATGCTTACAAATTGGATAATTAAATTATCATATGCAAAAAAATCTTAAACAATGAAAATGTTCATGGAAGCTGCACCATTAATCATTTTCTTTAAATGACTACCAACTATCATTAAACTGATAGACCCGAAACTTTGGGAAATCATTGTGACGGAATGAGAAATTCATTACAACGAAGCAGTTGTTGATGCTATTGCGCCAAGTGTCCTAAAATTATATGTACGGTACGAACGTAATATGGGACGAATCGCATAGAAAAAGATCGAAGTGTTTTAGTCATTATCTTTTTGCTTTTAACAATATAACAATAAAAGCATCTGTATAAATACTTCCTGATTGTGAAATGTTACTTTCTTTAATGTTGATAAATCTGCCTAAAGGCTGAAACCCGCTTTTTCATCGGCACTTAGACCGTAACACCTATCGTTTTCTTTGTTATTTTCGTCGATCAAAATGAAATTTATAGGCGATGGACTAAAGACTAAATCGCTGCTTATATTATTATCATTTAATTATAATCAACTATATACAATCAATGCTTAAGCGGTTAAAAGAAATGTTTGAGGGAATAAACAGGGTCAGTCTTTTAACAAAAGCGATTTGACAGTTGAGATGATACGAGCACCTGCAGACGGTTTTCATTGGTCAAATTGTTTGACTGCTACCTTGTAGATTACGTTACAAAATATAGGGTTTTATAACATTATTCATAGAGCAAGTCTAAAATACCTCGTAAGACGAGTTTACATATTGGACTGGCACTCGGTAACATATTATTGATAAAGAATACCGATTTTTTGGCTAACTAAACGAGATACAGGCTGTAAAATGGACCTGTTATTGTTAGAAATAGATCTTATTTTAAACTAATTCTCTTAATAAAACCTTTTAAGAACACAAAATCAAACTTTAAACATTTTTTGAAACCATGAAAAGAGTAGGAAAGGTATAGAAGTAATAAGATAAAAGCCTCTGTTATGAATTATTTTCAAAATAATGGAAACAAAATTCAATATAGCATCCCTTTCCCCATATGCGCTAACCAAAAGCTTCTACAAATATAATTGCCGCCTTCTGGCAGCGATCAATAATCCCTTTAACAAGATGGTATTTCATACAACATATGACATTAAGATACTTTAACCCTGTACCAAACACCACTATTTCGACTGTCCCAAATTGAAAGAGTTTGCAGACGACATTTCGAATTGTGATGAATTTGAAAAATAATAATCTGATAGGGCATAAAATAGTGTGGGAAAAAGAAAAATTGCTCATTAAGAGATTTCTTGACAATGAGTACAATCCACAACACTGTCACTGGGATGGTTTATAGGAGTATCGTTAGCAAGACACTGCAGAGCTCTCCGAGACGTGTCACATTGCAGTATTGTACTTTCATTGAAGATATTATCCATGTTAATCAATTATGACTTACGCAAACATTTTCCGTAAGTTGTTTAGTAAAATGGGCCCCTGGTTTGTCCCATGGTTAAGATGGGGAACTTGTAACAAGGGGGTCTCTGGTTGTATTCTCACCAGCTGCACTGGGAGCAACAAACTCTTGTACAGAGAGGCCGAGGTTTGGGGAGGAAAGGGGGTGAAAATAGCCAGGACTATCCCACATATCGACATGAGGGATAGGTACTGGTATAGTATCCAGGAAGCAGTCTTCAGGAGTGAGTTTTATAAGCTTCTGTCACAATCAATGTAAAATATTAAAGTTTAAACTTTTTAAAGACTGCAGAGTCCTGCCTTGTACATGTGCAACCAGGAAAGCCATAAATAACTGAAATAATGTTGACATGGCGTTTACACCCCATATAAATCACGAAACTAGGGTAACAGTGATAGAGGGGTTTAAAGACAGTGGTCAAGGGGTAGACTGTTGGCCAGGGGACATAAGGATCATTAGGTTCAAATTCTGAGAAGTGGTTCATTAACCCTTAACCAAACACAATTTTTTGGACTGTTCCAAATTGAAAGGGTTTTGTCACAAGCAATTTCTCCTTTTCCCACTTTGTTTTCCAGAGTTGTCTGCAACAAAGTGGTGAAATGCTGTTATTGTTTGGCAATGGGTAAATCCACATATGATGCAAGTACTGGTTATGTTTCAGGAAGCAGAATAGAGTGATATATCTTAGTTGTGAGAACTTGTTTCACAATTCATGTCAAATGAACAAGTTAGAAATAAAGAGAAACGATAAAGAAGCTATTCAGAGGAAAACACCTTATATCTGGACAGGTGATATAAATAGATTAACCCATAACCAAACAAACTTTTTACTAGTCTGTTGAAGACAAATCTGGAAAGTGTACCGTTTCAAAGAAAGTTTTAACTTCCAAATTTTCTCTTTTTGTTGAAGAAGCAGTTTTCTATAGCTTGGAGAAAAAATCATGAATGTAGCTGTAGATAAGAATAACAAATTGGCAAGGTTTTGTTTTGTGTAATATAACCAGGGCGCATGAAGCCTTTATGGCTTATAGCACTGTACGCCGCCTTATCGACTACCATATAAGAATAAAACCCTTTTTACCGTTATACCTATTACCGTATAAAAGCTCTTTTGACTTTCTATCGATGACCACATAGAACGCATTTTGACATCCGAAAAATTGATTCAACTTCATCCCTTAATTACACACATTAACACACATGACACTTTTTCCAAATTTCCTTTTCCTTTTAAATAAATATTTTTTCTTTCTTTTCCAATGATAAAATCAGTTGGTCAAATTTTAAACTTTGCTCTAGAGAGAATCTGCACTAACACCCTTTTGAAAAAGACGCTTTCAAGTTGAGATGAAGGGAATTCAAATTACCAACCCAATTAATGAGAAGCCTTTGATATTCGGTCATTAAAGACCAAAGCAATGCCCATTTGTAAAGACTCGATAAGGATTTCATGCAATTCTTTAGAAACTTATATTAACACATTTCTAGAAATACTATCCAATTAAAACGAGACCATACGCCACAAGCGGCTAAAGGATATTTATGACACGGAGCTGTTGTTCAAAGTTTAAAGGCAAATGAAAATAAAGCCGTAGAATAACGGCTGTTTTAAGATATTAAGCAAATTTTGGTGTTTCCGATCGCAGGTCAGACTTCAATGTAGATTCAGAGCAGTCATTTGATCAGCCTTTCGAGCTTGAAGATGATGAAATGTTGATAAATCTCACCAAATCACGAACAAGCAAATTAGATCATTCCTCTGACTTCAACAACGACCTTTCGGTAAATTTATCACCCTTGGACATGCATTTCACTGAATTATAAGCATGTTTGGTTGCCATTATAAATTGATATTGACTGTTTTGCATGTATTAGAGGACCAGTTTTGACAACCTTATGAAGCAAGATTTCGTTGAAAACCCTTTTTTTTTTCATTTTTGAAACAGTTTTAATGGAAATTGGAGTAAAACGATTAACATGTATCTGGAGTCATGAATGGCTTTTTTCGTCAACAAAATTCCCTGCAATTGATGACAAAACAGAAAAACAAATTGGGGATCTCTCAGGGACAACATACAAGTCATTTTATAACTTCTGGTTTAATATAATTCACACTGCAATGTACAGTTTCATTGTTTGTCTAATTTTCTACATGTTAATCTTGATATGTATGCATCAATAATTAACGAAAAAAAGGTCAACTCAAATGAAATTTTGTTCTTTTAAAACTATTCTAATGACATAAATTGCATTAATTTTGGTTTGATTTACAGTACACCAATCAGTGACAATTATCGTGATAATCCTGTGCAAATAGGTACCTAGATTGACTGATAATAAAATTAAATGGTCTCCGATAATCGGATGGTTTATACCTATGGTGTCACTGATCAGCATTATCTCTATACCTAAAAGGGTTAAAGGCACCTTTCCAATTGAACATTTCTTTAAAATCATGCAGTTTTCCCAAACAATTTATGTCACACCAGCTTTTTTTTTGTTTCCCAAATCACCAATTTCATCGATACAATTTCCCAAAATTAACAGGCCTTGGCCACTTCCCTATTGAATGGAAAAAAGCCCTGATGAAGGGAACTGTTGGACAAAGCTGTAATAGAAAGAGGCAATAGTTTAGTACAGCTTTAGATATGCATAAGTCTTTTCTAGCAGAATTTTCTATTTAAGTTTTTGTTTCTTTTATTTCAGATTCATCAAATTGCTCGTGTTTATATCCTCGATGACTTTTAAATATGGTAAGAAAACCATAAATTTCTTTGTATATATTTTAAGTGAACGAGCAGGTCCAACTCATTATACTCCTACAATTGTGCACCAGAGACCATTCTCCCATCCCCTTCATCGGCTTAGCCATGGAAGGTCTGGGAGGATGGCCTCTTGTCCACCTTCATTTTCATTAGGAGGAACTTATGTCTTCCCACCCAGACAGTCGTCGTTGCCACCTCGTCACTTTTCTCCGGAAGTTAGAATGGTGGGGTTGTTTCCCCGTCAGTCGGTGTCTCCGCCCCGACAGTCGGTGTCGCCGCCCCGCCCTTCTACCTCCGGAGTTGGGATGCCGAGAATGGTACCGCGTCAGTCACTGTCCCCGGCCCACCCGTCAACCTCAGGAGCGGAGCAGCACCGGGTGTTTGCTAGGCAGTCTGTTTCACCACCTCGTCCGTCAACTTCTGGAGTAGGTCCGGTGGCGATGATGTTTAGGCGGTCTGTTTCCCCACCCCGTCCATCTATGTCAGGATTAGAGCTGCCGCACATGACAACTCGGCAGTCGGTGTCGCCGCAACAGCCTTCTACTTCGGGAGTTGAGATGAGGCGCGTGGGCCGACATACAATGTCGCCATCGCCGAGCTCTTCTTCGGGAGTAGATAGGTCAAGTGCTGCTTCTAGGCTGTCCGGGTCGTCTGTGCACAGTTCTTCTTCTGGCCTAGATTCGGCGAGCGTGAGGGTCAGACTGACCTACTCATCATCCCCCAGTCGTACTTCTGAAGTTGACGCCACGAGTGTGATGGGCAGTCTGTCGAGCCATTCACCCCGCAGCTCCTCTCCGGATGCTGATAGGAGGACTTCCGGGAGCTCTCTGTCCTCGACATCTCGTCAAAGTTCTTCTCCGGGGGTAGATTTTACGAATCTGGATAATTGGTTGAATGGGGAGTCATTCCATAGCTCAGACTCCCAGTTAGATAGACTTGATTGGTGGGGTTTGGTTCGTCCCTCGAGGACTCCTCCCCGCCGTCTGTCTACCTTGGGGTCTGGGCTACAGAGAACGGCTACCCATCAGCCAATTTCGCCACCTTCGAGGTCTACCTTTGGAGCGGAGCGGAGGCGACCGGTGCCGTGGCAGGTAGCTTTGGCATCCCTTAGCAGCTCTGAAGATGAGTCGACGGGGTTGGTAAATCGGCTGCCGGTTTCATCGTGTCGTCGCTCAACTCCAAATGTAGTAGGGGCACGGGTGTCATCACCCCGCCCCTCTACGTCTGGAGTTGGGATGGCGTCAACGATGACACGGCAACCTGATTTGTCACCTCGTCCCTCAACTTCAGGGGTGGTAAGGGTGCAACCCCTGAGACGTTCAGGCCTTGGCATGGATATGCCAGGGCCTAGCGTTCCAAGGGGCGACAGAATGGGTAGGATGACATCAGTTCCTAAGTTAGGTAATCCGGTTGATGGTAGAAATCCGTGCTCGGCTCAGCGCAGATTTCAACCATCATTCGGACCCTCTAGGCAGCCTGCAGCTGAAAGGCGCCTAGAGACCAGCCTCCGAGAGCCTGCTGGCCCTGAACGTGATGCCCGACCTGAATACATCACCAGGAGTGGGCGAATGAGCCGTCAACCCTTACGCTACAGGGAAGGTACCTATCGTTAGAAAGGTCTTGATAGAATTTATTCTGTCAATATCGGTCTAACGATGGCCCGCGGCTCAACATTTCAAT